>CM072097.1:61799-207472 GCA_036850905.1 Luffa acutangula | reverse complement strand
CCACAAGAATACCACAATCTCTTCAAACTCAGATATAGATAAACGGTCCTGGAAAAGGCACATCAGATCAAGCATACAAGAAACTGAATCCAACTGAAAAACAGAACCGAAACAGGAACATTGCCAAAAGCCATGGACAGATTTACAACGCCAGAAGATATGAAGATTATCTTCCTCCCATCGATTACACAGAGCACACAAACGTGGGCAATCCACTCCCCTCAACAATAAGTTAACACGAGTCGGTAATCTATCATGACACAAACGCCACATGAAGACTTTTAACTTACTTGGCAAGCAGAGAGACCACAGAAATTTCCACCAGGATTGAAGGGAGCCCGTATCTGACGAAGAAGGAGCCCGAACCAACACAGATTGCAGAGCTAGCCGATAACAACTCTTGACAGAAAAAAATTCCAGATTTCTCATAATTCCACACTAACTGATTCGAAACACGAAAGTCACCCAAAGGAATTTTCAAAATACAAGCACAATCATCAACATTAAAATGAGCAGAAATCTTGGGAACATCTGATAGCGAGCATAGCTAGCTAGTTTTCCCTAATTAATTTAGCTAGTCTTTTATGATTTATTGGCCATTTTAGTGCACTTTAATGTTTATTTTGTAGGAAATGGTTGATTGGAGCTAAAGCGCGATATTGGAGTTAAGCGGGTGCTCGAGACGCGAAAAGAGGTCAAGGAATGAAAAAGAATCAAAGAAGAGAAAAGTCAAAATTGGGTCAAACGCAGACTAGCGTCGAGACGCTAGTCCTTGAGCGTCTCGACGCTGCCCTTCCATATCTGATTAGGCGCGAAAAGGTCACAGCGTCTCGACGCTGCGACCTTAGCGTCTCGACGCTGTGTAATTTCCATTCCAGACGCGTGCGATAAGGCGACAGCGTCGAGACGTTGTCTCCTCAGCGTCTCGACGCTACGACGAAAATTCTGCACTATATATATTTTTCGACTAGGGCTGAATTGGGGGATTCTTTTGGACACTTTGGAGCCGTAAAACAGAGGCAAAAACAGAGCAATTGGAGTTGAACAAGGAGGAGCTAAGTGGAAATCAACCCATTGTTTGTGGGGATCGTGACGGGGACGTTCGGTCTCGGCCTACATAGAGTTTACTTCTTCTTTCCCTCAACTTAGTTAGTGTTTATGGTTGTTTTAGACTATAGCTATATCGTAACGTGTTGTATGAGTAGCTAGGCTTTAACTCTTAGGGATTGATGTAGCCGTTGGACACGTTATGGATTGATTTACGGTTTTATGCTATTGATGTCATTTATGCAAATTTGTGTCCTTAATGCTTTCAATTTACCGGCCATAAATTGATTGATGTTTGTGCTTGAATCTAACTCGGGAGAGAGGATTTAATTTAGAAATCATTATGCATAACTAGGATTTAGCTAGAAATCAGGAGATTATGGTTAATTCTAGAAATCGTCATAAAGGTTATCCTTATTGCCTTGTATATTTATTGAATTTAGATAGGGATATCGGGTTCAATTGCATATGGGAGAATCATGTATGCTCGGGAGAGGTATGTGTGATCTTAGTTTACCAAGATTTATGAATCATAACATGTGTTAATCCATTAATTAATCCATAATCCCAATTGGTGAAATCAACTCCCTAAGACCGTTGTCTCCATTAGATTGTCATACTTTTCCATTATTTTGTGTTTGATTCAATTGCATTTTCACTCAATTCGGTTCCCAAATAAAATTGGTCAAGAGTATTTCCGGTAATTAAAATTGACTAGACACCAATCCAGAGGACGACATTCGAATTTCACATTCACTATATTATTACTTGACCTGTACACTTGCGGTTAGCAATTTGCACACCAACATATCCCACTGTCCAGAGGCCGAAAATAGATCACATACCTTGCTTGAAAGAGGAAGCGAAGGCCACAAGCATACAGACATAGATCCCACAGAGGGCAGCCAGTTTGAGCCGTATATTGGAACAGAACACTCATCCCCAATTCTCCATCGCATTCCCTTGGACAAAAGATTGCACCCCCATAAAAGACTACGCCAAATGTAGGAAGGTCTAGATCCACAACCAACTAAAGAAATCCCCATTCGGGAAATATTTCCCTTTCAATACAGCGAAAAAGAGAGATGAAGAATCATGGAAAACTCGCCAGCATTGTTTAGCCAAAAGTGCCTGATTAAAAAGGCCAAGATCACGAAAACCAAGCCCTCCTAAACACTTTGGCAAACATAAAGTTTCCCATTTCACCCAATGGATAGATTTCTCAGATTTAGTCCCCTGCCACCAAAAGCGTGCAATGATTTGGTGAAGCTCGTGTATCAACTGAGACGGAATCCGAAAGCAGTTCATAGAGTAGCAAGGCAAAGCCTACGCAATGGATTTAATGAGCACTTCCCTACCCCCGGGTGAAAAGAATTTGCCTTTCCAACCTTGTAACTTGTTCCACAATCTATCCTTCAAGAAACGGAAAGAATTCGTACAATTCCAGGGAATAAATGACGGGAGACCCAAATATTGGCGATGGTAAGGCACACAAGAAACCGATAAAATCTGGCTGATATAGGACTAGCGTCGGAGCACCAGTGTTAGGACTAAAAGCAATAACCGACTTGTCATAATTTACTGTCTGTCCTGAGGTCAGTTCATACCACTCGAGCAACTCCCGAATTTCCCAACTCTCAGTAGCCTTTACTTTAAAGAACAACAAGCTATCATCTGCAAAGAACAGATGATTGATAGATGGACTATGTCGAGCAATCTTAAATTCTGATATAACCGAACCCCTAGCAGCACCATTCAACAAACTTGACAGACCTTCCGCACACAAAAGAAACAGATAGGGGGAAAGAGGGTCACCCTGGCGAAGACCCCTGGAAGGAACTACTCGACCAACCCGCTGACCATTCAGATTAAAGGAAAAAGATACCGTACTCACACATCGCATGATCAAATCCACCCAACGCTTGTCAAAGCCCATTTTCAGCATAATACGCTCTAAAAAAGACCATTCCACACGATCATACGCTTTAGACATATCCAGCTTCAGGGTCGCCCATCCTGTTAACCCCAAAGATCTCAAACGAAGTGCGTGGATGCATTCAAAACCCAAAATGGCGTTATCCACCACACACCGCCCCGAAATGAAAGCACTCTGAGTTTGGGAAATAATACGATGCAAAAACTGCTTCATCCGATTCACGAGGACCTTGGAGATAATCTTATAAGTGACATTACATAAAGAGATGGACCTGAAGTTCGTAACCCGCTAAGGCGACTTCAACTTCAGAATCAGTACTATCATGGTATCATTTAACGGCAGCGGAGAAACTCCATGATTCAGAACAACCAGGCAACACTGAATCACATCCTTACCAACTAGATCCTAGTGTTGTTTGTAGAATAAACCTGGAAAGCCCATCCGGCCCAGGGGCTTTATGAGGGTGAATTTGTTTAAGAGCCAATTGAACCTCCTCAGCACAAAATGGTCGCAACAGTGACTGATTCATCTGATCATCCACACGGAGACTGACATCACAAAGAACTCTATCGAAAATCCAATTCAGAAGGGCCAAAACTAGTGAAAATGCCAGAGAAATAGTCCGAAAGAATTGATAAAACCCGTGATTGATCCTCTTGCCAAACATTGTGCTGATCAAACAAACCCTGAATTCGATTTTTCCATTGTCGATGAGATGCACGACTATGAAATCATCTGGTATTTCGATCTCCTTCCTGCAACCATAGTTCCCTGGAGCGTTGTTTCCAATATAGTTCCTCCTCAAGGAGAATCTCTTCCAACTGAGTCTCGGCCCGAACCAAATTCTCCCGTGAAGAAGAAAGACGCAAATCAACAATGACCTCCTCAAAGTGGACCTGGTTTCACAAATGGGGAATGGTGATGAACTTGAGCATTATGCAATTGCTAACGTAGGAAGCAAGTTAGGGTATAGAGGTGTTAAAAAAAAAAATTAGGGAACAGAGGTTAAGAAATATTTAAGAGGTAATTTGTCCTGAAAAGAATTGTCGTCTAAACTTTTTTTTTTCATCAATTTTTTAAGTGTTTAAAAATTTTATGTGACTTTCAACCAAGTGGGATCCTAATTAGGTTATCAATACCACATATTTAACTTTATTTTTCTCCCATTCTACAAATTTTTGTAGAAATTTATTATCGTTTGATTATCAAAGGAGTAAGACATGAATAATAATCATCGTCAAACTCAAGGTCATGAGTTTATGCTCTCAAATAACTTGTAACCTAATTAATCCTTATTACAATCTAATCATACAATTACTTATAAAATGTAGTATTTGTACAAATGAAAACTATGCTGTAACTATATAAAGTTTTATCGAATTACTTTCCAAAACCTATCTTGGTTTAAATTGTTGGGAATGACCAACATATTTACTTGTATATTTTGGCTTTTCCATGTTTTCCTTTATGTTTGTCCCACATGGCTTTGGAGTTGGGAGGAGTGTTTTTATACAATCACTCATCCCTACTCTTGTAAAAGTGGTTAATGGTGGTACCTAGACCTCTTCCCACACGTGCGCATCGCTGCCGCGCCATTGGTCGGACGGGTTTGTTGCGCGCGTGTTTTATCCTGTTGCCAAAGCGTGGACTACTACCATGTTGACACGCGGCAGTTGCAACCTTCTTTTGTGGGACGCGACACCCTATATTTGTAAGAATATTTGCATTTTTTTAGTAGAAAAAATCAATAATTATATTAGACCAATAGAATTTGAAACTTGGGAAATTGACAAAAATGACCCTCTAAAGTTTTGGTTTAAAAGAACCCTCTTTAGAAAGAATGTTTTTTGGGACCCTTGATCTTTTCCACCCACCTTTTCACTAAGGTTCAACTAGGGACTCGAAACACGGAACTCACGCACGCAACACCACCCTGTGCCCTTTGACCTATGAAGCAACGAGAGTTTTTGAGACTTCATATAAAGCAAATATAAATACATATTTTTTTTTTATAAAAAAACATATATAATCATAATTCCGTCCCTTTTGACTAAGACAATCGAGAATCCTGGTCGGATTTCCCGGTCGAGATGAGCTCGGGAAAGATATTTTCTACCAAAAAAAATGTATTTCCGACCTTCTTCCCGGTGTCCCTCCAAGCAATCCACCCGGGATTTATCCTTCTGTGGACGAAAGCCCATTCACTCAAGCTTAAAATCTGCGACGTTTTTCAACAAAACCAACACAGAAAATGTCGAAACCTAATGACATACAAAAAAATCAATCTAAATTTCAACAAATCTTGACAAATGATCCTAGAATATACTTAACTTGAAAATCCTAGAAAACTCACAAATAACCCGAAAAACATTGCAGTGAAAGGCGATGTAAAATCGATTAAAAACCAAATGGAAGCACGAAATCAACGTGGGAAGTCAAGTTCGTGAAAGTTTTCTTTTCAAATAGTTAAGGGTTTTTTTTTTTCGTAATTTCACTTCTAAGGTTAAGAAAGAGGGGTTAGAAAAAACCTTTTTATTGATTGGGGTCTTTTTTTACAAATCATAAACTTCCGGGGTCATTTTTGTGAAATTTCCCCATAAACTTCGTTAACGTTTTAACACGCCATTAGATTACAACGGCTCTTTTGTAAACGGAGGTTCCCACTGGACATATTATCATTTCTACCCCTGCCAAATACTCTAGAGGAAAATGGAATGGAAGGGTATATTGGTCAGAGTGAATTTCAACGTCTACTTCAAATGTAGCGATTACCAATTTCCATATAGCGAATTATGCTCTTATGTAATCTCACTAATGAAAATTTGCATTCCAATTCAATTCTCTCTCTCTCTCTCTCAAACATAAACAGACGAACCGTTCTCAGCAATGTACATCGCCCACTCAAGCATTGCGCTCCTAATAATCAATCGACTCGAATGTTTCAATTTTATGATATTTAGTTCTTAATTTTTGCTATCGATAATTTTTGTGAACTCTACGAATTTCTTGAGTTTAAGTTTTGCAGAGCTTTCTTTCTCGTGCTCTTCACCATCAATCTGTCTATCTCTCTCTGTTTTTTGTTCTGTGTGTGTGTTTTTTTTTTTTTTTTTTTGGGGAAATTAACGCTATGGATGCAGGATCTTTGAGTTCTTCTGATGCTAATCACTCGCGCTGTCCCCTGCAAGAACATCATCTTCAGAAAAAGTGTTCCTGAGAAAATGTAAGCGTTTGTTCGTACTTGTAGGAATTCAATTAGATGAAGATGAGTGAAACGTTTTTTTTTTTTCTTTCCAATTACAGTTGGGTAAGATTTATTCCGAATCGATCGGCAATGGATTTCGATTATGCATGCACACTACATGGTGACTGAAGGGAGGAAAGGTAAGGAAAATTCTTCTTTTTGTTCGCCCTCTAGGGAGGCTTATCCAGAAGCGTTTGGCTGAGACATTCAACATGAGTCGAACTCGAATCCTCGCATACAAGAACAAACCTCCAGCACCAGTTGAGTTGATTCCAAAGGAATTCTTTTCCACTGTTTCTCATGATAATTCCGTTGAGTTCCGCCGCCATATCCCCCCAGGTGGGTTGCAGTTTAATTGTTTGATAATTTTCCTCAATGAGAAGATGGGTGACTTTTTGTGAAGAAATCATCAATTGGGTTTATTTTCTGATGTTCGAATTGTAGATGGGGCAGACCTCTGAAAGGACACTGGAAGCTTCTGATATTGTTGATGATTACTACTTGAACTTGTTGGATTGGGGCAGCGGAGACGTGCTTGCCATAGCTCTTGGTAACACTGTGTATTTGTGGAATGCAAACGATGTCTCTACTTCAGAACTTGTAACGGTTGATGATGAAGTTGGTCCTGTGATAAGTGTAAATTGGGCACCCGATGGACGACATACTGCTGTTGGGTTAAAAAATTCTGAAGTTAAGTTGTGGGATTCACAGGTTTTTTTAGCTTTGCATTTTTAAACTAAATTTTATATATTCATTTAAACCTGACCAGATCAGAACCTTTTTTTTTTTTTTTTTTTTTTTTGTGATGATTTAATGCAGCTAAAAACTCTGAGAGGTGGGCATAGGGATGTGAGTGGGTTCACTGGCATGGAAGAACAATGATATTCTCACAACTGGAGGAATGGAAAGATCATTAACAATGATGTGAGAATTAGAGGTCGTATTGTGGAAACTTACAGAGGCCATGATCAGGAGGTTTGTGGACTAAAGTCGGTGGTCATTATCAAGGCAACTCAAGTGGAGGGAATGACAATGTCCCTCCATATCTGGGATAGATCAATGGCATCTTCGAACTCAGCAACCCAGTGGCTTCACAGACTTGAGGAGCATACTTCTGCAGTCAATGCCTTTGCATGGTGTCCATAAAGTTTTGGGACAGCCACACTGGCGCATGTTTGAATTCTGTTGACACTGGATTTCAAGTCTGTGCTCTACTGTGGAATAAAAATGAGAGAGAGCTGCTTAGAACTGTGTTGATCTTAGGTTCTCCCAGAACCAGCTCACTCTTTGGAAATACCTGTTTTCTTTTCTTTTCTTTTTTTTAGTATGAGCATGAGAACTGTGTTGATCTTAGCAAATGTCATATTTTCTCTCGGTAATATTGATAGTGCACTGTGGATTCTGCAGCAGCAGATGAAACATTGAGATTCTGGCATGTGTTCGGGACTCCAGAAGTGGCTAAACCTACTCCAAAATCCCGGTTGCAGAGCCCTTTGCTCACCTCAATCGCATTCGATAAATTTGTGTGTATATATACTCTATACTTCTTGTTTCTGTGTATTTGTTATACAATTGGCGAAGACCAGGTTGGATTATTGTTACAACATTTTGTTGTGTTTGTTGTTATGTTCATAAGAGATAAGATCATTTGAAATTAAAAAAGGTCCTTTGTCAGATTCTCTGATGCATTTGCAAATTCATTTCCTGTTGTGTAAGCTTTGGGGAACATGGGCAAACGTAGAGAATTTTGATTTGGCAAGCCTAAAACTTGCACAATAAAGGCAAGTTTATGAAAGTGTAATGAAAAAGAGATTGGGAGTTAGTTTTGAAAGCCTTAGTTCCATTTAATTCCGAATAATTAGAAGTTTCATTAAATAATCTTAAACTAGAAATTAAAAGTTTCATTTAACCTCTGAATAACTCAAACTAGAAATTAAAAGGACATAACTGTGAAACTCCTTTCCCTTTGGTAAATTCTACTCATCTTTTTGATATCAAGTTCTGAAAGCCTTTCAGAACTTGGCAGTGAAAGTTTGTGCATCTCCCTCCCATCTTAGATATAGATTGGGCTGCCCTTCAAGTTTCTAGCTTCACTTTTGCAGATCAATGAAATGAGGCCAAAGTTAGCCAAGGGTGACATTGATCAAAATTTGCAAACAGTTGGAAAAGAGAGAAAACTTATCGAATTGCCAAAAATTTATTTGACGACAGACTGGCTCAACTAGGGACAAAAACACCAAACTGAAACCTGACTTTGAAGAAGAAAATTCAATTCCTGGGATCACCATTACTAGAGAATTCTTCCATAAGTAAGCCAATGATGAATTTGTGACAATTCATTCATGCTTCTCAAATGGTTTACAAGGGTGTGAAGGATGATTATGAGTCCATTTGGTTCATTATTTATCTGTCTAGGAATTATTTAGAAACAAAAACTATATGCATAAAACAACTATATTCAATTTTAGACATTGGTTTCAATGAGATGTGTTTATGCTATGTGGATCTTAAAAAAATTTCTGATGAGTTTTCTACTTTAATTGTATCAAATGGCTCAATATATTTTCTTTCATCTCATTTAGTCTTTATTTATCTTTTTTAGCTATTTTATGGTGCAACTTGAATTCCTTGTCATTGCAAAGTTTTTCAAGAACATTGGTGACTGATGAGTTAGTCGAGTGTCATGGGAAGCTTGTACTTTAGGCACTGGGGCCACTAAAGTTGAAATCTATGCCCAGTTTACAATCATTTATGGATATTGTTGCTTAAACCAGTAAATCAGTCATCAGCTCCCAGTGGAGAAGTGGTATGTGAACCCATTGCTTGCTGTTATCTTATCTAAAAATTTGAAAAGTCTGCCTTCTATTGACTAGTTTTTCATATTATGTGCTGCTTCACAATGTTACTTGAATTTTGCTTAAATTGGAAATAGGTACCGGAAAATTAACTCACATGGCATGCTATTCTAGAATACCCTTTTGATAAGAAACTTTAGAGATGCAAATAAGGGTAGTGTGGATATGATGTTGTTTGCAACAATTTGGTTATAAGTTTTATGTGGACAGCAGTGTATTGTTTTTCAGTTTGCTTCAAATTTGTGCAAAGTAACATTGTACTGTCACACTGTAGCCCTCGTCGTAAAGTAGTTCAACATCATGACATTTCTCTATGTAAAATCTTTAATTGATGCTTAAAAGGTGAAATCATGGAAGCTTTTAACATCATAAAAAATAATGTTCCAGGAGTTGCATGCTAAATCTTCTGCTGCAACCACAATCCAACTTGATGCAATCATTTTGGTCAGTGGTCACCAGCAGAGCTCAATGGTGAATGCACAATTTGTGCTTGGCACCCGATAGCAACAACTGTTTTTGCAGACCATGCCAACATCTGGTAATTGAAATCTTTTATCAAGTTATTGCTAGGTTCCCTTGACATGTCAATATTTAGAAAACAAGGATCCATTTAGTTTAATGACAATGTTTGTGATATTCTATGCTTTCAAAATTCATTCATCGATACCATGTTTTCATCAATACCATGTTTTTAAATACTTTGTACTATATTAGTTACTAGAACTATTTGTATTATATTACTTTCTTTGAAAGAAGTCTCAGTTACTCACTTTTGTTTTTTCTTACCCGTTGCACAAATTATGCCTTAGAAAGCCTTAAAGTCTCTTTTCATGCAATCACCCCATCTCCTCCCTTGTTTTTTTTTCCCTTTTTTGTTTGTGTGGAATCAACTAATTAATGAAATAGGAACTTTTTTTTCTTTTTTCTTTTTTTTTTTTAACAACAATCGGGCAGTATTTGAAACTCAATTCCCACCTTAGTCAACCTAAGTGGCTTCAGTAATGCCCAGTGAACTAATGTTCACAGGTCAAATCCACACCATCCAGTTGTTAAACAATTTGATGGAAGAATAATGACAAGAACTAAAGTTGTTATTTCTTAAAACTTCTATGATAGGAATGTATTTAAGGTGTAATTAGGAATATTGGTCCTATATTAGCAGTTAGTTAGGGAGTTGGTTAGAGTATGGAGCTATGAATAGAGGAAGTGGGAAATGGGAAGATAGGGAATTGAGTAGTGAGTTACTCTGGGGTGTTCTCAAGAGAGGGAGGGTCCAAGTACCTCGAACACTTGGGTTTATCGTAATAATACATTGTAGTTCTATTCTGGTTCTTATCATTCTAGGACTACGATGGGGCTTTTGAAAGTTCAAACATGAAGATAGAATGAACTTGAAAATTCTGAAACTAAAATGAGATTTAAACCTAATTTATCTTTTTCTTGAATAATTAATTTGAATGGTCACATATTGTGTTATAAATAAAGGAGAGGAAAGTTTTTGTAAACATGGTTTCAATTTAAACCTTAATTTATCTTCTTCGTGAATGATCAATTCTAATGGGTCACATCATTATGAGAATATGGGAGAGGAAGGTTTTTGTAAACCTGAAAATTCTGGAACCAAAACGAGATTAATCTTATTTATTTATTTTTTAATAGTCCATGACATTCTAGTTGTCACACATGGTAATTTTGAATATAGGTAAAAACATGTTTATGTTGTTGCATGATTGGGTGCTCAACTCCCTTTTTAACTTAATACTAAAAAGCCCACATATCGAGGAATTGCTATCTCCCACGGTATGTCAGTCAACTAATTTTCTAATTTTTCACTATCATTTTCTTTTTGTTTTAATTATAGAACTTAAAGTTTTTGACAATTTTTTGCTTTGGAGAGAACAAAGCGAGTTGATGATTGGCTTATTAGCAACCGGCTGTATCCTTCTCTAAGTTTTTGTTATTATGTCCAGAAATCAGTTTTATTTTCTTAGATTTTCTTTTATTTTCCTTTTTTTTTTACCAAACGTCTCCTTTTTTAACCTACTATGATAAAAATTCCAAAGATCCTGTGGCCTAGTGGTTCGGAACGGATTTTCTGCTTTAATCTTCCAATTCCCCTTTTATATCTGTTGGTTGGATCAGAGGGGAAAGGGTTCTCACCAACCAGGTAAATTTCAATTTCCTCTTCTTGCAATTTTCTTACCTCCTTACTTTAGCTTCAAGAAGAGTACCATACCGTAAAGGAATATCATTCCAAATAACTAATTGGTGGGTTAGTTTTCCATTTTATCTTCTTTCTTTTTTTCTTTACTTCTTTCAATAATTCTATATTTATACATCAAAGTTTTTGTTTCTCAAGGATTGCCTTTTATTTTCTTGGAAATCACATGGTGATATCCAATACTTTTGTTCTTCTTTCTTACCTATAGAACTCTCTCGAACTCTCTCACCTAGAGGGCTTCAAGAAGGGGAACCATCAAGGAATGCAGCCAAAGAGTTACCTAGTTAGTTGACCATTTTACCCTCTTTCCTTTTTTATGTACATCAATAAATTTATATTTACACTTCAAAGTTTGGTTGCTCATTGGGTTGCCATTAATTTTGTATGAAAATACGTGGTGATGACCAATACTTTGTTCTTCTTGCATTTCTACTTCTTGCTTCACTTTGGCATCAAGAAGAGCACCATAAAGGAATGACCCTAAAGAGTTATTTGGTTTGGTGTCCACTTTATTCTCTTTCCTTTTTTCTTAACTTCTTTCAATAATTTTACATATACACATCAAAGTTTTGGTAGTTCAAATATTGTCATTTATTTTGCTGAAAATAAAGTGTCAATCCAATACTTCTTTCTTCTTACAATTCTTCTACCTACACTTTGGCTTCAAGGAGAGCTCCATAAAGGAATTGGGCAACAGAGCTATATGGTTAGTTAAATTATTACATTCCCTTTCCTTTTTTTTTTTTTATGTACTTTTCAACAATTTTACACTTACACTTCAACAATTTTTATACTTACACTTCAAAGTTTTGGTTACTCAATGATTGCCATTTATTTTGCTTACAATTACGTGATAATATCCAACATTGTTTTCTTCTTACAATTATCCTACCTTATTGCTTCAAGCAGAGCACCATAAAAAACTATCATTCTAGAGAGCAATTTGGTGGTTAGTTGTCCATTTTATCCACTTCCCTTTTTTCTTTACTTCTTTCAATAATACAATTATTCTTACAATTTTTCTACCCTCCTCACTTTGGCTTCAAGAAGTGCAGCATAAAGGAATCCCTTGCAAAAGAAGCTAGTTGGCTAGTTATTTATAGCATTCTCCATTTTTATGTACTTCTTTCAATAATTCTATACTTACACTTCAAAGTTTTGGTTGGTCAAGGATTGTCATGTTTGGTGGGAAATCACATGATGATATCCAACACTTTGCTCCTACCGCTTTACTCTAGCTTCAAGAAGAGCACGATAAAGAAACAAAGAGCTATTTGGTTGTTGTCCTTCTCTTTCCTTTTTTATTACTTACTTTGATAATTCTATATTTAACACTTCAAATTTTTTATTGCTCAAGGATTTTAGTCGGTTGGAAATTGCGTAGTGATGTCCAATACGTTGTTCTTCTTACAATTCTCCTACTCTCCTAACTTTTTCTTGACGATGAGCACCATAAAGGAATGCGTTCCAAAGAGCTATTTGGTCAGTTTTCCATTTTATTCTCTTTTCATTTGCCTTTACTTCTTTCAACAACGTTATCTTCATACTTCAAAGTTTTGGTTGCTTACAGTTGGCCATTTTTTTTGCTTGACGTGATGATGTCAAATATTGTTCTTCTTACAATTCTACTTCCGCTTCAGGGCTTCAAGAAGATCATCATAAAGTAATGACTTGCTAAAGATTTATTTGGTTGGTTTTTCATTTTATTCTATTTCTTTTTGTCTTAACTTCTTTCAATAATTCTACATTTACACGTGAAAGTTTTGGTTGCTCAAATATTTTCATTTATTTTGTTGAAAATCAAGTGGTGATATCCAGTACTTTCTTATTCTTACAATTTTTCTACCCACACTTTGGCTTCAAGAAGAGAACCATAAAGGACTTCGTAAGAGAGCTATTTAGCTATTTATTTCATTTTCTTTAGCTTTTTTATGTACTTTTTTCAATAACTTATTTACAGTTCAAATTGTTTACTGTCATCTATTTTGATTAAAATCACGTGATGATATCCAATACCAGTTCTTCTTGCACTTCTCCTACCTCTTTTCCTTAGCTTCAAAAGGAGCACCACAAAGAAAATGTCATTCCGTAGAGATATTTGGTAGTTAGTCTTCCATTCTACGTTCATGCTTTCTTTACTTCTTTTGATTATTCTTCTTTTACCCTTCAAAGTTTTATTTATTTATTTATTTATTTATTTTTATTTATTTATTTATTATTATTTTTTTCCGCTCAAATACTTTGTTCTTCTTACAATTCTCGCGTTTTACTTCAAGATGAGCACCATAAAGGAATGCTTTACCAAAATTTCTTACTGTCATCTATTTTGATTAAAATCACGTGATGATATCCAATACTTTGTTGAACTTGCACTTCTCCTACCTCTTTTCCTTAGCTTCAAGAGGAGCACCACAAAGAAAATGTCATTCCATAGAGATATTTGGTAGTTAGTCTTCCATTCTACTTTCATGCTTTCTTTACTTCTTTTGATTATTCTTCTTTTACCCTTCAAAGTTTTATTTATTTATTTATTTATATTTATTTATTTATTATTATTTTTTTCCGCTCAAATACTTTGTTCTTCTTACAATTCTCCTACTTTTTCGCGTTTTACTTCAAGATGAGCACCATAAAGGAATGCTTTACCATAAAGGAATGCTTTACCAAAATTGCTTACTGTCATCTATTTTGATTAAAATCACGTGATGATATCCAATACTTTGTTGAACTTGCACTTCTCCTACCTCTTTTCCTTAGCTTCAAGAGGAGCACCACAAATAAAATGTCATTCCATAGAGATATTTGGTAGTTAGTCTTCCATTCTACTTTCATGCTTTCTTTACTTCTTTTGATTATTCTTCTTTTATCCTTCAAAGTTTTATTTATTTATTTATTTTTATTTATTTATTTATTATTATTTTTTTCCGCTCAAATACTTTGTTCTTCTTACAATTCTCCTACTTTTTCGCGTTTTACTTCAAGATGAGCACCATAAAGGAATGCTTTACCATAAAGGAATGCTTTACCAAAATTGCTTACTGTCATCCATTTTGATTAAAATCACGTGATGATATCCAATACTTTGTTGAACTTGCACTTCTCCTACCTCTTTTCCTTAGCTTCAAGAGGAGCACCACAAAGAAAATGTCATTCCATAGAGATATTTGGTAGTTAGTCTTCCATTCTACTTTCATGCTTTCTTTACTTCTTTTGATTATTCTTCTTTTACCCTTCAAAGTTTTATTTATTTATTTATATTTATTTATTTATTATTTTTTTTTCCGCTCAAATACTTTGTTCTTCTTACAATTCTCCTACTTTTTCGCGTTTTACTTCAAGATGAGCACCATAAAGGAATGCTTTACCAAAATGCTATTTATAGCTTAGTTGTTCATGTTATCCTCCTACTTCAAAAGTTTTCGTTGCTCAATGATTGTCATTTATTTTGCTTGAAATCATGGGGTGATATCCAATAAATTCTTCGTACTACCCTCTATAATTCGTTCAAGTAAAAGAGCACCATAAAGCAATGCCTTGCCAAGTTCTATCCATTTTATTCTCTTTCCTCTTTTATGTACTTCGGTGCAATAATTTTATATTTTGAAGTCTTTGTTACATAAGGATTATCATTTATTTTGCTCAAAATCACATGGTGATATCCAATACCTTGTTTCTTCTTACTATTACCCGTCTCACTTTTGCTTGAAGATGAGCACCATCAAGGATTGCCTTGCTAAAGAGCTATTTGGTTCATTGTCCATTTTATTCTCTTACCTTTTCTTCTTTACTTCTTTCAATATTTTTATACTTACACTTGAAATTTTGGTTTTTCAAATATTATCATTTACTTTGTTGAAAAATCATGTTGTGATATCCAATACTTTTTTCTTCTAACAACTCTTCTACCCTCCTCACTTTGTTGGCTTTAAGAACATTACCAAGGAATGACTTGCAAAACATATATTTGGTTAGTTATTTATTGAATTTTCTTACGTTTTTTCATGTACTTCCTTAAATAATTTTATGCTTACACTTCAAAGCTTTTTGGTGTCTCAAGGATTGTAATTTATTTTTTCTGAACATCACGTGATGGTATTTAATACTTTGTTTATTTTACAATTCTCCTACCCACCTCACTTTTGCTTGAAGGTGAGCACTATAAAAGAATGCTTTGCAAAGACCTATTTGGTTAGTTGTCCATTTTTTACTTTCCTTTTTGCTTTACTATTTTTTATAATTTTATATTTATACTTTTTAAGGTTTTGGTTGCTTAAGGATTGTTATTTATTTAGTTTTCCATTTTCACCTACCTTTATAGTTTAGCTTCATGAAGAGCATCATAAAGGAATACTATTCCAAAAAGCTATTTGGCGGGGTTGGTTGTCCATTTTATCCTCTTTCATTAATCCTTTATAATAATACTTCTATTACACTACAAAGTTTTTGTAGCTCAAGGATTGTCACTTATTTTGCTGAAAATTACGTGGTGATATCCAATACTAGAAGGACACCTTGGAAGGTCTTGCTAAATAGCTATTTGGTTAGTTATTTATTGCATTATCTACTCCTTTTTTTATGTACATGTTTTAACAATTTTATATTTAGATTTCAAAGTTTTGGTTGGTCAATGATTGCAATTTATTTTTCAAAAAAATGAGGGGTGATATGGAACATGTTTCTTTTCGTACAATTCTCTTACCTTTTTACTTTAGCTTCAAGAACATGATTGTAAGGGAGTATCATTCCAAAGAGCTATTTGGTGGATAACCATTTACTCTTTCGGTTTTTCTTTCTTAGTTCAAGTAATTCACGTGGTGATATCCAATACTTTGTTCTTGTTACAATTCTCCTACCCACCTCACTTTGCCAATGATTTGGTTAGTTGACCATTTTTTCCTCTTTCCAATACTTTGCTTCGTGTTCAATAATTTTATGTTTACACCGGTTGCTCAAGAATTGTTATTTATTTGGCTCAAAATCACATGGTATTATCCTCCAATACTTTGTTCAACCCACCTCATTTTTGCTTGTAGATAGCACACTATAATATACTTTGCCAAAGAGCTATTTGGTTAGTTGTGCATTATTTTTTCTTCTTTCCTTTGTATTTACTTCGTTCAATAATATTATATTTACATTTTTATGTTTTAAACTCAAGGATGGTCATTTATTATTTGGCTTGAAATCACGTGGTAATATCAAATACGTTAGTATTCTTACACTTCTTCTACTGTCTTCACTTTGGTTTCGAGGAGAGCACCACAGAGGATTGGCTAGCCAAGGAGCTAATGATTTGGTTAGTTGTCCATTTTTTCCTCTTTCCAATACTTTGCTTCGTGTTCAATAATTTTATGTTTACACTGGTTGCTCAAGAATTGTTATTTCTTTGGCTCAAAATCACATGGTATTATCCTCCAATACTTTGTTCAACCCACCTCATTTTTGCTTGTAGATGAGCACTATAATATGCTTTGCCAAAGAGCTATTTGGTTAGTTGTGCATAATTTTTTCTTCTTTCCTTTGTATTTACTTCGTTCAATAATATTATATTTACATTTTTATGTTTTAAACTCAAGGATGGTCATTTATTATTTGGCTTGAAATCACGTGGTAATATCAAATACGTTAGTATTCTAACACTTCTTCTACTGTCTTCACTTTTGTTTCGAGGAGAGCACCACAGTGGATTGGCTAGCCAAGGAGCTAATAATTGGTTAGTTGTCCATTTAATTCTCTTTCTTTTTTTTCTTTACTTCTTTCAATAATTCTACATTTATTCTTTAAAGTTTTGGTTGTTCAAAGATTGTCATCTCTTTTTTTAAAGTCACGTGCTGATATCCAATACTTTTTTCTTCTTATAATTCTTCTACGCTCCGACTTCAAGAAGAGCAGCATAAATATTTCCTTGCGAAAGAGCTATTTGGTTAGGTATTTACTGCTTTCTCTTTCCTTTTTTATGTGCTTTGTTTGATATTTTTATATTTACACTTCAAAGTTTTATATTTTTATGTTGAAATAACATGGTGATATCCAATACTTTTTTCTTCTTATAATTCTTCTACCCTTTTCACTTTGGCTTCAAGAAAAGCGCACCATAAAGGATTTCCTTACAAAAGAGCTATTTAATTAGTTATCTATTTCATTTTCTTTCCTTTTTTATTTGCTTCTGTCAATGACTTATACTTACACTTTAATGTTTTTGTTGCTCAAGGATTGTCATTTACTTTGTTGCAAATCACGTGATAATATCTAATACTTTGTTCTTTTGACAATTGAACCTTTATAAAGAAGAGAACCATAAAGAAATACTATTCCAATGATCTATTTTTGGTGGTTAGTTTTCTATTTTATCATCTTTTTTAAAGAATTCTGTAGTTACACTTTGAAGTTTTTGTTGCTCAAGAATTGTCATTTATTTTGTTGGTTCACTGGGTATAATACTTTTTTCTTCTTAATTTTTTTCAACCATCGCCACTTTGGGAAACCATAAATGAATGTCTTGCTAGTGCTATTTTTGGCTAGTTACCTTATCTTACCTTTTTTTTCTGTGTACTTCTTTCAATTTTTATTATTACACTTCAAACTTTGGTTGGTCAAGGATTCATTTATTTTTCGAAAAATCATGTGGATCCAACATTTTTCTCTTCATAAAATTCTCCTACTTCTTTACTTTAGCTTCAAGACGAGAACGGTAAAGGAATGTCATTCCGAAAAGCTATTCCGAAAAGTTTTTTTCATTGCTTCGTTCAACACATCTATATTTACACTTCAAAGTTTTTGTTGCTCAAGGGTTGTCATTTATTTTGTTGGAAATCATGTGGTGATATCCTATTATTCTTGTTACAATTCTCATACCATCCTGACAAGCTTGAAGAGGAGCACAATCAAGGAATGCGTTGCCTAAGAGCTCTTTGGTTAGTTGTACATTTTATTTCTTTCCTTTTTTCAGTACTTCTTCCAATAATTTTGATTTTACCGTTCAAAGTTTTGGTTGCTCACGGATTTCCATTTATTTTGTTTGAAATTACGTTATGATGTCCAATTCTTTGTTCTTCTTACAATTCTCGTGCTTCACGGGGCTTCAAGAAGTGATAATGGAATGACTTGCCAAATAGTTGGGTTTTTTTTTACAGATGACCCTCTAAAATAGATGGAAATGATAAATGCCCTACCTTTTTAATTGAAGGATATATTTCCTTTGGTTTGCGTCAGCATCCTAGTAAAATTACCATTTTACTCTCTACTCTAACCTTGCTCTCTCTTTCTACTCTCGCTCTAGCTTCTCACTCTCTCTCCAATTTCTCTCTCCAATCTCTTGATCTCTCTTCAATCTTGCTCTTAAATCTCTCTCTCGCTCCAACCTCTCGCTCTTAAATCTCTCTCTTGCTCCAACTTCTCGCTCTCTCTCCAATTTCTCCCTCCAATCTCTCACTCTCTCTCCAATTTCTCTTTCCTATCTCTTCCTCTCTCTCCAATCTCGCTCTCTCTCCAATCTCACTCTCTCTCCAATCTCTCTTCCTACGAGCTCTCGCTCTCGTTGTGTGCTCTTTGAAGAGAGAAAATAATGAGAAAATAATGAGAGAGAAGCGAGATGAGAGAAAAATGCGCGTTAGTTGTCCATTTTATTCTCTTTCCTCTCACTCTCTCTCCAATCTCTTGATCTCTCTTCAATCTCGCTCTTAAATCTCTCTCTCGCTCTAACCTCTCGCTCTTAAATCTCTCTCTTGCTCCAACTTCTCGCTCTCTCTCCAATTTCTCCCTCCAATCTCTCACTCTCTCCAATTTCTCTTTCCTATCTCTTGCTCTCTCTTCAATCTCGCTCTTAAATCTCGCTCTCTCTCCAATCTCTCGCTCTTTAGTCTCGCTCTCTCTCCAATCTCTCGCTCTCAAATCTCGCTCTCTCTCCAATCTCACTCTCTCTCTAATCTCACTCTCCTCCAATCTCTCTTCCTACTCTAGCTCTCGCTCTCGTTGTGTGCTCTTTGAAGAGAGAAAATAATGAGAGAGAAGCGAGATGAGAGAAAAATGCGTGTTTTCATATAGAGAGTAAAATGATAATTTTGCTAGGATGATGACGTAAGCAAAATGGCATACCTTAAATTGAAAAGGTAGGACATTTTTCGTTTTGGCATCTTCAAATGGACCATCTTTAATCCAATAGTTATTTGGGATTAGTTATCCATTTTATTCTCTTTCCTCTTTTCTTAACTTCTTTGAATAATTCTACATTTACACCACAATGTTTTTTTTTGTTATTCAAATATTGTCGTTTATTTTGTAATATCATGTGACAGTACAATACAATTCTTCTTACTCTTCTACACTCTTGCACTAACATCAAGAAAAACACCATAAAGGAATATTTTGCAAAAGAGCTATTTGGTTTGTTATTTATTGCATTCAGAATCTTTTTTATTTACTTCGTAATATATATATATATATTTTACTAACCGTTCAAAGTTTTGGTTGCTCAAGGATTGTCATTTATTAAGCTGAAAATCACGCAGTGATATCCAACACTTTGCTCTTCTTACAAATCCTTCGCTTTACTTTAGCTTCAAGAAGAGCACCATAACGGAATGTCATTCTAAAGAGCTATTTGGTGGTTATAACCAAATTTTATCCTCTTTCCTTTTTTCCTTAATTCTTTCTAACTTTCTATTTTACACGTCAAAGTATTTGGTGCTTGCATTGTCATTTATTTTTCTGGAAACCACCTCGTGATATCCAATAACTAGTCTTCTTACAACTCTCCCACCTCCTCATTTTTTCTTGAAAATGAGTATCATAAAGAATGTGTTGCAAATAGCTATTTGATCAGTTTTCCATTTTATTCTCTTTTCTTTTGTTGTACTTCTTTCAACAATTTTATACTTACATTTCAAAGTTTACTCATGGATTGACATTTATTTTGCTTGAAGTTTCATGGTTATGCCAAATACTATTCTTGTTAGAATTCTGTGTCCAGCACTTTGGCTTCAAGAATAGATGATAAAGGAATGACTTTCCAAAGAGTTATTTGGTTAGTTATCCATTTTATCTGTTTCCTTTTTTCCTAACTTGTTTCAATAATTCTATTTTTACCCCTCAAAGTTTTGGTTGTTCAAATATTATCATTTATTTTCTTATAATTCTCATACCTCTGTACTTTAGCTTTAAGGAGAGCGCCAATAAAGGAATGCCATTCCAAAGAACTATTTGGTGGTTTGTTGTCTATTTTATTTTCTCTCCTCTTTTTTTTTTAGTTCCTTCAATAATTCTAAATTTACACTTCAAAGTAATTTTTGTTCAAGGATTTTCATTTATTTTGCTGGAAAATATGTGGTGGTATCCAATACTTTGTTTGTCAATTCTCCTGCCCTCCTCACTTTTGCCTCCTCACTTTTGCTTGAACATGTGGTGCACATCAATTATATAAAAATCTTCAAGTGATTAAAAACTAAGTAACTTAAGGCCATGTAGTAGTAAAACAATCGGCAGTCCAAAACTTAAAAAATTACAACACTATCACCCACCGTACAGTTTATAAACACAAGAACTAAAGAACCAAAGAGAACGTCCATGAACTTAAAGAAACAAATTACATCAAATTCCTTCCCCCAAAAAGAAACTCTTCCTTGAGTTTTAGTCCGCCAAAGAGAATGTATCTAGATGATTGTATTAAAAAAGATCAGCAACATTATAAGCATTTTCATCAAAAAAATCTCTTAAGAATTTGTAATTGTTCTATCCTTTTAGGATGAAGCTTAGAGTAGGAACTCAATGGAAGTCTCAATTTTCGTAGATGAACCATAACAAGATCGCCTTCCTCAAAAATTTTCTTTCGTCGATGCTTATCCGTAGCTTCCTTTCACTTAAAGTTAGACTTCTCCAAATGATCTTGCACTTCATGGAGTTCGACAATCCTTTAGCCATTTCACTAGCCTGCTGACTCAAATCAACAGAGAAGAAGGAAGATTTAACAAAGTCCACAGTTCAATGAGGAAGTTTAGTACTGGGAGCTAGGCCAAAAGGCAAAACCATTCGAAGAGTTCTGCACTGGTTTAATAAAGGCCATTTTCCATCTGTCTCCCGGTGTTGTACGAATTCAATCTACTCCTTAGATCTCACCTTAGAAAAAATTTCTGCACCACTCAATTGATAAAGTAAGATAATCGAGGAATTGAAATGCGATACTTCACCCTTATCTTATTAATTGCTTGACTATCCATGCACATACGCCAAGAGCCATCCTTCTTAGGTGTTAGAAATGTGGGAACAGAACAAGTGCTGAAACTTGGTGGAATGTGTCCTTTTCAAAGTGATTCATTAACATGTTCTTGTTAATAATGGCGGAAGTTTGGGAGAATAGCACTCGGTTGGAGATCTATATGTGTTGCTGAACATCAGGTAAGGGAGGGACTGCTACATGAATTTTCACAATTTCGAAGTATTTATTAAGAATTTCAACAACTTTCTGTACTTACCTCCTCAGGTTTGGGCATCAGACTATTTTCTTCCCTGGTTTGTGGCTATAAATCACCTTCCTTGTTAACTAAAGCTCAAATCTTTCTTTTCTTATGAGAAATAAACTTTTTTGGTCCAATAATGGTGAATAGTGGTGCTTGTTTCTGTTCATCATCTTTCTTTGGCCTTTTGTCCTCAATTGGAGTACAAAAGGTAGGAGGACAATTTTGCGTCCCATCCAATGGAACTCATTAAATATTTTCGCACCTTTTATCATTTATCGTGCATCTTGTCTGAAACAAGGAGTGCCTTTAGGATGAGATTCAGTATTTGGCTGTAATCTCAACTTCATAATTCTCATCATTACGTCACTATGCAACACACAATTACGTCGCTATTAATCATCGACTTGGCCTTGGTGTAGTCAACTTCATAATTCTCATCATTTTTCTCTAAATCCTCTTCAATTTCGACCATAGCCCCGACCATGGCTTTCCTTTAGCGGCATTCATTGGAAAGGTGCTTTTGTTGACCAACCATAAGTAAAACACTTTCCAAGACTGCAGGTTATATGGATTAGTTGATTTTTTAGGGATGATATCTTCAATATTCTTGGATCCACCTAATTCTTGGTTGGTGTTTGATTTTTTTTTTATTGAAAAATATGTTGAAAATTAACTTTCTTTTTAATCTCTTGTCTTAAACCATCGACATATCGAGCGTTTAAATGATGTTCCATCTCGGCACAGTTGTTTCTTGAGATCTATGAAACTCTTCGGTGTATTCAGCCCACCAACCTTTCCCCTTGATTGCAATGTTGATATTTCGTACAAGATTTGTTCGTAATTGACCGGCAAGAAATGGTTCTTCATCAATTTCAACATCTTGGGCCATGTTCGGACGGGAGGCTTGCCATATCTTCTCCTATTGGTTTGAATTTGTTCCCACCATGCAGATACCCTGTTTGAATGGCACTAACTTCACTTTTTTGTCATTAGGAGTTCTTGTATAATAAAAAAAAAATCAACATATTTTACCCAATCAAGAAAAGTTTCTAAATCTAGATTACCATTAAAAGTTGGAGAAAGATCAATCTTCAGATGGAAGTCTTGATTTCCCATAGTTTGCGGCTGGAAATATTGTGGTCTCTCAAATTGCCAAGGGTCCAAAATCCTAACAGAGTAAGGATTGTTCTCTTCCTCACTCGAGCTGTCCATTCCATACAATCTTGGATCACTCCCATAAGGTTCTGGTAATCGATTTGGAGGAGGGTGGTTTCTTGAATCAGAAGTGGTCTTTCTTGAATTCTGATTACCCCAAGCTGCACTTGGGGTGGATGGTTGGAATTCCTTCCTCGATCAATTTCAAGGTTTGGATATTTGAAGGGCTTGTTCCAATTGCCTTTCCTTCTTGGTCACTTCTGGTTGAAGCTCTCAGTTGCTAGCCTTTACTTCTTACATTGAATTTTCCATCAACAGCATGCATTGAGTGAGGTTTTTTTTGAAGGAAAATGACTTTGCTTGGGTTGAGGGAGCTTTTCTATCCAACCATAGGTCCCTGGAAGTTGTTGCTCCCACAATTTGGTGCACACCAAATGTATAAAAACTTTAAATGATCATTAACTTTTGAATAACCAATCTCAGACCTATTGAAGGAAGAGGGAAAAAGCAATTACAAATTAAGTAATGGCCATGTAACAGTAAAACAATTGGCAGTCAGAAACTTTAAAGATTAGAGCACAATTACCCCACAATTAAAACACAAGAACTAAAGAACCCTTCAAAGAACTTCCACAAACTTAAAGAAAGAGCATCAAGATGAGCACCGTAAAGGAATGCGGTGCCAACGAGTTATTTGGTTGGTTGTCCATCTTATTCTCTCTCTCTTTTTGTCGTACTTTTTTCAATAATTTTATATTTACACTTGTTTTGGATGCTCATAAATTGCAATTTATTTTGGTTGAAATTACATGGTTATGTCCAATACTTTGTTCTTCTTATAATTCTACTTCCCGCTTCACTTTGGACTTCAAGAAGGGCACCATAGAGCAATGTACCAAAGAGTTATTTGATTAGTTGTCCCTTTTATTCTCTTTCCTTTGTTCTTAACATCTTTCAATCATTCTACAATTACACTTCAAAGTTTTGATTGTTTAAATATTGTCATTTTCTTACTAAATCATTTCGTGATATACAATACTTTTTTGCTTCTTATGCTTCTTCTACCCTCCTCACTTTGGCTTCAAGAAGAGTACTATAAAAGAAAGTCTTTCAAACCCTTTTTATGTGCTTGTTTCAATAATTTTATACTTGCACTTTAAATTTTTGGTTGCTCAAGGATTGCCATTTATTTTGCAGAAAATCTTCTTACAATTCTCCGCCTTTTTAGAACTTCAAGGACAACTATTTGGTGGTTAGTTTTCCATTTTATCCTCTTTTATTTTTTTCTTTACTTAATTCAATAATTCTATACTTACATTTCAAAGTTTTGGTTGCAAGGATTGACATTTATTTTGTGGGAAATCACGTGGTTAATCTAATATGTAGTTCTTCTTACAATTCTGGTGTTCACTTTTTCTTGGAGATAAGCAACATAAAAGAGGAATGCATTGTCGAAGAGCTATTTGGTCTGTTGTTTTATTATTCTCTTTCCTTTTTTTTTGTACTCTTTCAATAATTTTGGTTGCTCATAGATTGCCATTTATTTTGTGATAATCACATGGTGATATCCAACACTTTGATTTTCTTACCGTTCTCCTATCTACCTCTTCACTTTAGCTTTAGGTAGAGCACCATAAAGGAATGCCTTTCCAGTGAGTTAGTGGTTAATTTTCCATTTTATCATGTTTCATGTTTTCTTTACTTTTTTTCAATAATTCTATATTTACACTTCAAGGTTTTCTCTCACCCTTTTAGGGCTTCTAGAAAAGAACCATCAAGGAAATGCCTTGCCAAAGGGCTATCTAAGTTAGTTGACCATTTTATCCTCTTTCCTTTTTTCTGTACTTCTTTCCATTATTTTATATTTAAACTGCCAAGTTTTTGTTGCTCAAGGATAAGCATTTATTTTGCTCAAAATTACATGGATCCCAATACTTGTTCTTCTCTCAAATTTTACTTCCCGATTCACTTCGACTTCAACAAGAGAACCATAAAGGGATGACTTGCTAAAGAATTATTTGGTTAGTTGTTCATTTTATTCTCTTTCCTTTCGTTGTAACATCTTTCAATAATTATACATTTACATTTCAATGTTTTGGTTGTTCAAAGATTGTTATTTATTTTTCTGAAAATCACGTGGTGATATCCAACACTTTCCTCTTCTTGCAATTTTCTTAACTCCTTACTTTAGCTTCAAGAAGAGTACCGTAAAGGAATATCATTCCAAATAGCATGGTGGGTTAGTTTTCCATTTCATCTTCTTTCTTTTTTTCTTTACTTTCAATAATTCTATATTTATACATCAAAGTTTTTGTTTCTCAAGGATTGCCTTTTATTTTCTTGGAAATCACATGGTGATATCCAAAACTTTTGTTCTTCTTACAAATTCTCTCACCTAGAGGGCTTCAAGAAAGAAACCATCAAGGAATGCAGCCAAAGAGCTACCTAGTTAGTTGACCATTTTACCCTCTTTCCTTTTTTATGTACTTGTTTCAATAAATTTATATTTACACTTCAAAGTTTGGTTGCTCATTGGGTTTCCATTAATTTTGTATGAAAATACGTGGTGATGACCAATACTTTGTTCTTCTTGCATTTCTACTTCTTGCTTCACTTTGGCATCAAGAAGAGCACCATAAAGGAATGACCCTAAAGAGTTATTTGCAAATGTTCACTTTATTCTCTTTCCTTTTTGCTTAACTTCTTTCAATAATTTTACATTTACACATCAAAGTTTTGGTAGTTCAAATATTGTCATTTATTTTGCTTAAAATCTCAAGTGTTTGATATCCAATACTTTTTTCATCTTACAATTCTTCTACCTACATCGCTTCAAGAAGAGCTCCATAAAGGAATTGGGCAAGAGAGCTATATGGTTAGTTATTTATTACATTCCCTTTCCTTTTTTATGTACTTTTCAATAATTTTACACTTACACTTCAAAGTTGTGGTTACTTTCCTCAACAATTTTTGGACTTACACTTAAAAGTTTTGGTTACTCAATGATTGTCATTTGTTTTGATTAAAATCACGTGATAATATCCAACATTGTTTTCTTCTTACAATTATCCTACCTCTTTAATCCTACCTCTTTATTGGTTCAAGCTGAGCACCATAAAAAACTCTCATTCTAGAGAGCAATTTGGTGGTTAGTTGTCCGTTTTATCCACTTCCCTTTTTTCTTTACTTAGTAATATTCTTCTTGCAATTTTTCTACCCTCCTCACTTTGGCTTGAAGAAGTGCAGCATAAAGGAATCCCTTGCAAAAGAGCTAGTTGGCTAGTTATTTATAGCATTCTCCATTTTTATGTACTTCTTTCAATAATACTTACACTACACTTGTTTTGGTTGGTCAAGGATTGTCATGTTTTGTGGGAAATCACATGATGATATCCAACTCTTTGCTCCTTCCGCTTTACTCTAGCTTCAAGAAGAGCACGATAAAGAAACATAGAGCAATTTGGTTGCTGTCCAGTTTATCCTCTTTCCTTTTTTATTACTTACTTTGATAATTCTATATTTAACACTTCAAATTTTTTATTGCTCAAGAATTTTCATTTAGTCTGTTGGAAATTGTGTAGTGATGTCCAATATTTTGTTCTTATTACAATTCTCCTACTCTCCTCACTTTTTCTTGACGATGAGCACCATAAAGGAATGCGTTCCAAGAGCTATTTGGTCAGTTTTCCATTTTTTTTCTCTTTTTATTTGTCTTTACTTCTTTCAACAATGTTATCTTCATACTTCAAAGTTTTGGTTGCTTACGGTTGGCCATTTTTTTTTGCTTGACGTGATGATGTCAAATATAGTTCTTCTTACAATTCTACTTCCGCTTCAGGGCTTCAAGAAGATCACCATAAAGTAATGACTTGCTAAAGATTTCTACACACGTGAAAGTTTTGGTTGCTCAAATATTTTCATTTATTTTGTTGAAAATCAAGTGGTGATATCCAATACTTTCTTATTCTTACAATTTTTCTACCCACACTTTGGCTTCAAGAAGAGAACCATAAAGTACTTCGTAAGAGAGCTATTTAGCTATTTATTTCATTTTCTTAGCTTTTTTATGTACTTTTTTCAATAATTTTATATTTACAGTTCAAATGCTTACTGTCATCTATTTTGATTAAAATCACGTGATGATATCCAATACTTTGTTCTTCTTGCATTTCTCCTACCTGACCTAGCTTCAAGAGGAGCACCACAAAGAAAATGCCATTCCATAGAGATATTTAGTAGTTAGTCTTCCATTCTACTTTCCTGCTTTCTTTACTTCTTTTGATTATTCTTCTTTTACCCTGCAAAGTTTTTTTTTTTTTTTTTTTTTTTTTTATTATTCTTCTTTTACCCTGCAAAGTTTTTCAAGAGGGGCACCATAAAGGAATGCTTTACCAAAATGCTATTTATAGCTTAGTTGAACATGTTATCCTCCTATTTTTTGTACTCCTATTTTCACTTCAAAAGTTTTTGTTGCTCAATGATTGTCATTTATTTTGCTCGAAATCATGTGGTGATATCCAATAAATTCTTCTTACTACCCTCCACAATTTGGCTTCAAGTAAAAGAGCACCATAAAACAATGCCTTGCCAAAATGCTAGGTTAGTTGTCCATTTTATTCTCTTTCCTCTTTTATGCACTTCGCTCAATAATTTTATATTTTGAAGTCTTTGTTACATAAGGATTGTCATTTATTTTGCTCAAAATCACATGGTGATATCCAATACCTTGTTCAATACTATTACCCGTCTCACTTTTGCTTGAAGATGAGCTTCAAGGATTGCCTATATTTGGTTAGTTATTTATTGAATTTTCTTACGTTTTTCATGTATATTTGGTTAGTTATTTAGTGAATTTTCTTACGTTTTTCATGTACTTCTTTCAATAATTTTAGCACACTTCAAAGCTTTGGTGGCTCAAGGATTGTAATTTATTTTTCTGAAAAGCACATGATGGTATTTAATACTTTGTTCATTTTACAATTCTCACACCGACCTCACTTTTGCTTGAAGGTGAGCACTATAAAGGAATGCTTTGCAAAGACCTATTTGGTTAGTTGTCCATTTTTTACTTTCCTTTTTGCTTTACTTCATTTTATAATTTTATATATACTTTAAGGTTTTGGTTTCTGAAGGGTTGTTATTTATTTAGTTTTCCTTTTTCACCTACCTTTATAGTTTAGCTTCATGAAGAGCATCATAAAGGAATACTATTCCAAAAAGCTATTTGGCGGTTGGTTAGTTGTTCATTTTATCCTCTTTCATTAATCCTTTATATTTTTTAATACTTCTATTTACACTACAAAGCTTTTGTAGCTCAAGGGTTGTCACTTATTTTGCTGAAAATTACGTGGTGATATCCAATACTTTAGCTTGAAGGACACCTTGGAAGGTCTTTTGCTAAATCTCGCTATTTGGCTATTTATTGCATTATCTACCCATTTTTTATGTGCATGTTTAAACAATTTTATAATTAGATTTCAAAGTTTTGGTTGGTCAATGATTGCAATTTATTTTTCAAAAAAATGAGGGGTGATATCCAACATTTTTCTTTTCGTACAATACTCTTACTTTTTTACTTTAGCTTCAAGAATATGACTCTAAGGGAATATCATTCCAAAGAGCTATTTGGTGGATAGTTTTCCATTTACTCTTTCGGTTTTTCTATCTTAGTTCAAGTAATTCACGTAGTGATATCCAATACTTTGTTCTTGTTACAATTCTCCTACCACCTCACTTTGCCAATGATTTGGTTAGTTGTCCATTTTTTCCTCTTTCCTTTTTACTTTGCTTCATTCAATAATTGTATGTGTTGCTCAAGAATTGCTATTTATCTGGCTGAAAATCACATGGTATTATTATCCTCCAATACTTTGTTCAACCCACCTCATTTTTGCTTGTAGATGAGCACTATAAAGTAATGCAAAGAGCTATTTGGTTAGTTGTGCAAAATTTTTTCTTCTTTCCTTTGTATTTACTTCATTCAATAATATTATATTTACATTTTTATGTTTTAACCTCAAGGATGGTCATTTATTATGTGGCTTGAAATCACGTGGTAATATCAAATACTATATTCTTACACTTTTTCTACTGTCTTCACTTTGGTTTCGAGGAGAGCACCATAGAGGATTGGTTAGCCAAGGAGCTAATAATTGGTTAGTTGTCCATTTAATTCTCTTTATTTTTTTCTTTACTACTTTCAATAATTCTACATTTATTCTTTAAAGTTTTGGTTGTTCAAAGATTGTCATTTCTTTTTTTAAAATCACGTGGTGATATCCAATACTTTTTTTTCTTCTACGCTCCGACTTCAAGAAGAGCAACATAAAGTAATTCCTTGTGAAAGAGCTATTTGGCTAGGTATTTACTGCATTCTCTTTCCTTTTTTATGTACTTTGTTCGATATTTTTATATTTACACTTCAAAGTTTTATATTTTTATATTTACACTACAATTTGACTTCTCAAGTAATTCATGTGGTGATATCCAATACTTTGTTCTTGTTACAATTCTCCTACGCACCTCACTTTGCCAATAATTTGGTTAGTTGTCCATTTTTCCTCTTTCCTTTTTACTTTGCTTCGTTCAATAATTTTATGTTTACACTGGTTGCTCAAGAATTGTTATTTATTTGGCTCAAAATCACATGGTATTACCCTCCAATACTTTCTTCAACCCACCTCATTTTTGCTAGTAGATGAGCACTATAAAGGAATGCAACCAAAGAGCTATTTGGTTAGTTGTCCATAATTTTTTCTTCTTTCCTTTATACTTCGTTCAAAAATATTATGTTTACATTTTTATGTTTTGGTTGCTCAAGGATGGTCATTTATTTGGCTTGAAATCACGTGGTAACATCAAATACATTAGTATTCTTACTCTTCTTCTACTGTCTCACTTTGGTTTTGAGGAGAGCACCACAGAGGATTGGCTAGTCAAAGGGAGCTAATTGGTTAGTTGTCCATTTAATTCTCTTTCTTTTTTTCTTTACTTCTTTCAATAATTCTGTATTTATTCTTTAAAGTTTTGGTTGTTCAAAGATTGTCATTTCTTTTTGACTTCAAGAAGAGCAACATAAAGTAATTCCTTGCGAAAGAGCTATTTGGTTAGGTATTTACTGCATTCTCTTTCCTTTTTTATGTACTCTGTTCAATATTTTTATATTTACACTTCAAAGTTTTATATTTTTATGTTGAAATGGTAATATCTAATACTTTTTTCTTCTTATAATCTTCTACCCTTTTCACTTTGGCTTCAAGAAAAGCACCATAAAGGATTTCCTTACAAAACATGTATTTAGTTAGTTATCTATTTCATTTTCTTTCCTTTTCGATTTGCAGTCAATAGTTTTATACTTACACTTTAAAGTTTTTGTTGCTTGGATTGTTATTTACTTTGTTGCAAATCACGTGATAATATCTAATACTTTGTTCTCTTGACAATTGAACCTTTATGCTTATCTTCAAGAAGAGAACCATAAAGAAATACTATTCCAATGATCTATTTTTGGTGGTTAGTTTTCTATTTTATCATCTTCCCTTTTTAAAGAATTCTGTACTTACACTTTGAAGTTTTTGTTGGTCTAGAATTGTCATTTATTTTGTTGGTTTACTGGGTTATATCTAATACTTTTTTCTTCTTAATTTTTTTCAACCATCCTCACTTTGTTAAGGAAACCATAAACGAATGTCTTGCTACTGCTATTTGGCTAGTTACCTTATCTTACCTTTTTTTTTTTTGTGTATTTCTTTCAATAATTTTATTATTACACTTCAAAGTTTTGGTTGGTCAAGGGTTATCATTTATTTTTCGAATAATCATGTGGATCCAACATTTTTCTCTTCATAAACTAGACTACTTCTTTACTTTAGCTTCAAGACGAGAACAGTAAAGGAATGTCATTCCAAAAAGCTATTTGGTGGTTAGCTTTCCACTCTTTGTTTTTTTTCTTTGCTTCGAAATATATTTACACTTCAAAGTTTTTGTTGCTCAAGGGTTGTCATTTATTTTGTTGGAAATCATGTGGTGATATCCTATTATTCTTGTTACAATTCTCATACCGTCCTCACAAGCTTGAAGAGGAGCACAATAAAGGAATGCCAAGCCTAAAAGCTCTTTGGTTAGTTGTACATTTTATTTTCTTTCCTTTTTTTTTGTACTTCTTCCAATAATTTCTTTTTTACACTTCAAAGTTTTGGTTGCTCACAAATTACCATTTATTTTGTTTGAAATTACGTTATGATGTCCAATTCTTTGTTCTTCTTACAATTTTCCTGCCTCACCTTGGCTTCAAGAAGTGATAAATGGGGACTTGCCAAATAATTATGGGTTTTTTGTTTACGGATGACCCTCTAAAATAGACGAAAATGATAAATGCCTACCTTTTTAATTTAATGATATATGCCCTTTTGCTTGCGTCAGCATCCTAGTAAAATTACCATAATTTTACTCTCTACTCTAAACTCGCTCTCTCTCGCTACTCTCGCTCTAGCTTCTCACTCTCTCTCCAATTTCTCTCTCCAATCTCTTGCTCTCTCTTCAATCTCGCTCTTAAATCTCTCTCACTCCAACCTCTCGCTCTTAAATCTCTCTCTCGCTCCAACCTCTCGCTCTCTCTCCAATTTCTCCCTCCAATCTCTCACTCTCTCTCCAAGTTCTCTTTCCTATCTTTTGGCTCTCCAATCTCGCTCTCTCTCCAATCTCGCTCTTTAGTCTCGCTCTCTCTCCAATCTCTCGCTATGAAATCTCTCTCTCTCTCCAATCTCTCTTCCTACTCTAGCTCTCGCTCTCGTTGTGTGCTCTTTGAAAAGAGAAAATAATGAGAGAGAAACAAGATGAGAGAAAAATGCGTGTTTTCAAATAGAGAGTAAAATGATAATTTTGCTAGGATGATGACGTAAGCAAAATGGCATACCTTAAATTGAAAAGGTAGGACATTTTTTCGTTTTTGCCTCTTCTAATGGGTCATCTATACATTTAATCCAATAGTTATTCAGGGTTAGTTGTCCATTTTATTCTCACTCTTTTCTGAACTTCTTTGAATTCTACATTTACACTACAATTTTTTTTTTGTTATTCAAATATTGTCATTTATTTTGTAATATCATGTGACGGTATCCAATACTTTTTTCTTCTTACAATTCTTCTACCCGCTTGCACTAACATCAAGAAAAAAGGAATTGTACAAATCTCATGTAATGCATGAACGTCATATTTCAATGGCCTACCTAGTTAAACATGACAAGCATCCATTCCCAACACATCACTTATATTTGATCTTTATTGTTTGATCCTATGGATAAAGGAATCGTACAAATCTCATGTAGTGCTTGAACGTATTGCAATGGCTTACGTAGTTAAACATGACAAGCATCCATTTCCAACACATCACAAATTATTTGATCTTTATAGTTAGATCCTATGGATAAAGGAATTGTAAAATCTCATTTGCATGAGTTTCACCCGTTCAACTTACCTCATGAGGACTTGAACAAGGATTAGATTTAAGATGTAGTGCTTGAACTACCATTTAAGATGTAGTGCTTGAACTATCTTGCATGAGATGATATCCTCACTACTCCTACTAACAATGATAATATTGAAAATCGTATCATTTATCGTGCATCTTGTGTGAAACAAGGAGTGCCTTTGAGGATGTGATAGACCTCCTGTTAAGTATGTATATAGTAGAAGGCGCAAGAAGAATCCGTGGGGACCAATAGATGTCGGTTAGAGTCTGTTATACGTAATGAATATATAGTCAGGAGTCTTTAACAGAGGAAGGTACCTTTTGAGTGAGAAGTGTAAAGGGTCAGATTGGAGAGATTTGGAAAGCTCTCGAACTCTTCCCATAGTTTAACTGTTCTTGTTTCATAAATAATACCTAAAATCTATCATTTTGGTATCAGAGCCAAAAAAAAAATTTCCCGTACACGCGTGACGATGTCTACACTCGCATGGAGTCTCGTATGGAAGCCCTGGAAGCGAACCTCGCAGCTCGAGGGAAGGAAATTGCGGCGATCCATAATTTGATGGAGAACTTTTACGATATGCCGCTGTAGACGAAAGAAAGTTTTTCAGCCATGGTGGCACATTTTGAAAGTTTGAAGGCTGAGAAAGTCGTCCCTACCCTGAACAACCTAGAAAATCTGATGAAGCGGCCAGTGCGGCGATCCCTGTGGAGGTGGAAACCGTTGAAATAACGCTCCTGTTTTCGATCTTCGGCTTCAGAAATTGGAGATCCCTGTGTTCTCCGGCGCAAATCCGTATGAATGGCTTCATCAAGTGGAGTGATAATTTGTGGTGAATCGTTTGGCGGATTCGGAGAAGATTGAAGGAGCTGTGCTTTGCCTTGATGGCGTTGCCTTGAAATGGCACTATTATGAACAAAAACGTCGTCCGATCGGATGCTGGGAAGAATTTCGCTAGTTGTTGCTGAAACGTTTCTTCTTGCCGACTAAAGCTGTCTTCACGAAAGGTTCTTTGCTCTTAAGCAAGAGACAACCGTCACTGAGTATCGTGAGAAATTCGAAGATTATTCAGCGCCATTGGATAATTTGGATAATGCTACACTCGAAGGCAAATTTGTAGATGGGCTAAAGGATGATATCAAGATTAAGCTGAGAGTTGCTGGCCTATTGGGCTAGATATGATAATGGAAACGACCCAAAAACTAGAAGATGAACTTCTCCACTTTGAAGAGAAGTATTTTGGGGCTTCCTTCAGTCCTAAGCCTACGGCCTGATCTAGTTCGGAAGTCCAATCCAAATTTCCTACTTATGGGGCTGGATCCACGACCCGTACGATATTCGTTAATCCAAGTAAATTGGGTGCCGCCACTATTGGAACGGATTCGACTTCCAAATCCTCTGAAGTTCCATTCAAGAGAATGACAGATGCTAAGCTTCAGATGAAGAGAGAAAAAGGTCTTTGTTATCGTTGTGAAGAGAAGTTCTTTCCAGGACATCGATGTAAGAAGAAAGAACTTCAAGTAATGGTGGTTCAAGAAGAAGAGATGGATCTTGATCATCAGGTTGAAGACGTTGCCATGTAGTCAGCCGAATTAGCCGACAATAATGTCGCGCCTGTGAAGGATCAAGAGGAGCTCGAGGTCGTGGCTCTACATTCAATGATGAGTGTAGGATCACTGACGACTATCAAGTTGAAAGGTTTAATCGGAGCTACTGAGGTGATCGTTTTGGTTGATAGCGTGCAACTCATAACTTCATTGCATTGAAGCTGGTTGAAACGTTGAAGCTACCATTGAGTGATACGGATGGGTATTGTATCAGGGCACATGCTCATCTGTTCGGGGTGCTCAGATTTGCAAGGATATCATTCTGTCGTTGGGCCCGGTGACAGTGGTTCAGGATTTTTTACCTATTGCTCTGGGTACGACAGATGTAATCTTGGGTGTTAAATGGCTTGAAACTTTGGGTGATGTCACATCTAACCATCAGACTTTACAGTTAAGCTTCACTCTCGATGGAAATAAGGTTGTTTTGCAGGGTGATCCGTCTTTAGTACGCTCTCAGGTCACTTTGAAATCCTTGATGAAGACCTTGAAGTTGGAGAAGCAAGGAAGGATTCTTGGTTGAATTTAGTGCTTTGCAGCAGCTCCATTGTTCAGCTGAGCTTTGGGATGACATTCCCTTGATAATACGTTCTCTTTTGGAGAACCATAGCTCAGTTTTCCAATCGTTGGGAAGGAAAAGAAAACAATCAACGAGACAAAAAAAGAAATTTACAAGAATTCCAAGCTCTACCAACTCAATCAAAGCTCAAATGAAGCTCCATGGGTGTCAACTTCAATTCAATCCAATCATGAGGCAATCTTGCCACAAGCTCTAATGATAAGAGCTGGAGCTAAAAGACTAGAGGCTTTAAATAGTTACTTCCAAGCTAAGGTTACTATCCATGACCAAGAGTAACCATTCAAGCTTGGAAAGACACCTATTCAACCAAAAGACACAATGAATCTAAAAATCCAGATTCATTAACATATTTAATACATGATGTATCTTTTGAATTCATGAATTTGTATTTATGAAGGTTCATGAATGGACTTGAAAGGCTAGGGGCTGAATTTAGACCACATAGATAAAGGGTTGTGTCCTTCCATGGTGTTCAATTAGTTTATAGAGATGTAATTTGTCATTTGAAAACAAGTTGAATTTGAATGAAATTTCAGACTGAGTTTAGTAGCTCAAGCTTTTATGCTTTCTTTGTGTTCTTGTGTTTAGAAAGCTTACGTAGGATTTTCAATCTAGTCTGATCAATTAGATTGTGAAGAGTTCAAAATCTTGAAGTTAGGAATGAGTTCTCCTTTCTTTCTGATCTTTGATCATCCTTCCAAGCCAAATCTGTTTAACTTTCTTGGGGTTGTCTATCAATTCGTTAATGGGGTTATTCTTATTATTGTTGTGAGGGTTCACCGGAAATAAGGGGAGTTCTCAAACGTAATTGAGATAGTTCCTTTATCATTTGGTATCAGAGCATCTTTGATTCCTTTATCAAGGTTGAGAGGGAGAGAGAGAGAGAGAGGTCCAAATGATAAAGGAATCAAAGATGCTCTGATACCAAATGATAAAGGATTCTCAATTACGTTTGAAAACACCCTTTATTTCAGGTGAACGCTCACAACAATAATAAGAATAACCCCATTAATGAATTGATAGACAACCCCAAGAAAGTTAAACAGATTTGGCTTGGAAGGATGATCAAAGATCAAGAAGAAAGGAGAACTCGTTCCTAACTTCAAGATTTCGAACTCTTCACAATCTAATTGATCAGACTAGATTGAAAATCCTAGGCATGCATTCTAAACACAAGAAAGCATAAAAGCTTGAGAGAGACTAAACTCAATATGAAATTTCATTCAAATTCAACTTGTTTTCAAATGACAAATTACAATTTATACTAATTGAAAAGACACCATGAAAGGACACAACCCTTCATCTATGTAGTCTAAATTCAGCCTCTAACCTTTCAAGTCAATTCATGAACCTTCATAAATACAAATTCATGAATTTAAAAGATACATTAAATATGTGAATGAATCTAGATTTTTAGATTCATTGTGTGTCTTTTGGTTGAATAGGTGTCTTTCCAAGCTTGAATGGATGCAACTCTTGGTCATGGATAGTAACCTTAGCTTGGAAGTACTATTTAATGCCTCTTGTAGTCTTTTAGCTCTAGCTTAGTCATTGGAGCTTGTGGCATAATGCAATCCTCATGATTGGATTGGATTGGATTGAATTGAAGTTGACACCCATGAAGCTTCATTCGAGCTTTGATTGAGCTGGTTCAGCTTGGAATTCTTGTAAATTTCTTTTTTTGTCTCGTTGATAATTTCCTTATCACGTTGCCTGGACTCCCTCCCCACCGTGAGTTGGATGCGGTAGAATTGTTCCAGGGTACGACCCCAATTAATGTTCGCCCTTATAGATATCCTCAGTTCCAGAAAGACGAGATCGAAAAGTTGGTAGATGAAATGCTCACGGTTGGGATCATTCAACCTAGCTCAAGCGCATTTTCTAGTCCGGTTTTGCTGGTAAAGAAGATGGAAGCTCGCGCTTTTGCATTGATTACAGAGCCCTTAATAAGGTGACTGTTCCAGATAAGTTTCCTATCCCTTTAGTTAATGAGTTGTTGGATGAAATGTTTGGAGCTGTAATTTTCTCTAAAATTGATATTAAGTCGGGTTATCATCAAATTCGACTTAAGAATGAGGATGTTCACAAGTCAGCCTTTTGTACTCATGAGGGACATTATGAATTCCTCGTGATGTCGTTTGGCCTACAGAATGCCTCGTCTAACTTTCAAGCCATCATGAATAGAATCTTACGCCCCTTCCTAAGGAAGTTTGTATTGGTCTTCATGGATGACATTTTGGTGTATAGCAGATCCATTGGAGAACATGCTGAGCATTTGAATGTGGTTCTGGGTGTATTGAAAGAAAACCAATTGGTAGCCAACAAGAAGAAGTGTAGTTTCGCACTAAAACAAATTGAATACTTGGGTCATTTTGTATCTGGCAAAGGTGTATCAGCTGACCCTTCAAAAATAATGGCTATGGAACAATGGTCTGTCCTGAGACGCTAAAAAGCTTCGAGGAGTTTTGGGCTTGGCGGGGCACTATCGAAAGTTTGTAGCGAATTATGGAACTATTGCCCATCCTCTAACTCAGCAGTTAAGGAAAGATTCTTTTGCATGGAATGATGAGGCTTTGGAGGCACTATCGAAAGTTTGTAGCGAATTATGGAACTATTGCCCATCCTCTAACTCAACAGTTAAGGAAAGATTCTTTTGCATGGAATGATGAGGCTTTGGAGGCATTTCAATGACTCAAGCATGCCATGATGACGGCTCCGGTTTTTGCTTTGCCCGATTTCAACAAGACATTGGTAATTGAAGCGGATGCTTCGGGTGAAGGGGTTGGAGCGGTGCTTATGCAAGAAGGCCACCCCATTGCGTTCTTTAGTCATGCCTTGTCACCTCTGCATAGGAACAAGACAGATTATGAACGCGAGTTGATGGCTATTGTGATGGTTGTTCAGAAGTGGCAGCCTTATCTATTGGGAAGAAAGTGTTAGAACAGATCAAAGCAGTCTTATTCATTTTGGAACAAAGACTCGTTGCGGGAGAATACCAAAAGCTACTTATGAAGTTGGTAGGATATGATTTCGACATAGCTTATATAAGCGCGGGGTTGAAAACAAGGTAGCAGATGCTTTGTCTCGGCTCCCGAATGCCTTAGAATTTGCAGCTGGTTAGTGTCATTGGGGGGTTGAATACGGGGCTTAGACCAACAATAGTATGATCTGCAGGGATAAAAGCCCTTGCGCAGCGAAAACTTACAGAACCTTTACTCAAATTTAATTTGGAATAAAAATACCAATACGTTGGGATAGAATAAATGAAATTTACAGCAACAATAATAGGAAAAGCTTGCTGTAAAACCAGATACAAGCATGCAAAAAACAGAGAATTAATCCTAGATCTAATCTAGAATTGGGTCCTATTGACCCTAGTTCAAGTAAAACATACCCTTGATGAAATCCTTGAAGTTTTCGCCGAATTCTCTGAATTTTCCTCAAAAATACAGCAGCAACACGAACACCACCACAAGGGTACACCGGTATTCTCTGATAGGGATCCTACGTTGAGTGCTGGTGGGAGCGAAAAATTCTAAGGAAATTTCTCTGGATTCTTTTGTTTTAATTCTCTGGATCTGTTCTCTGAGAGAGATCTCTGGGAGAGAATGCGTGAAACTGAGAGAGCTAATTGGGAGAGATACAGACGTGAGACCAGGAGGCAGTTTTAACCACTCCCCTGACCACGTCTGATGATTTAAAATATCAGATAACTGATATTTCAGTTATCTGATATTTTAATTAATTAATTATAATTTGAAAAACCTAAATTCAAATTATAATTAATTATCTTTTAATTAATCTAAATTAATTAAAATAACTTTAATTTAAATCCAATTTAAATTAATATCCCTCTTATCTTATAGTTTAATTAAATCAAATTTAATTAAACTAAATCAATTAATTAATAAGAAATTAATTAATTAATAAAATAAAATTGAACATCACATATTCAATTACTATTTTCTCTCTCAGAACTATAGTATTAATATACATCCAATGCATATTAATTTTAACCTATAGTTTTTAATATGAACCAAATTCATATTTTAGTATAATATTCGAACACCTTCGAATATTCAATCCATCCTTAGAATTTTACCTCAACGCCCCAAATGAGCTACCGGTGGGACCTAATGGACCTACAGATCAGAAGCTCCAACGATGTGAGATTAGTTGGTTAAACTCATTAACCAAGTTAATCAATATTCGTTAACTGTGGTTCACTCCACTATAGAACCACAGCTGCACTCTTCTCACTGCAGATATATTTCTGTGTCCACGGATATTGACCGTCAGCAGCAAGTTAGCCCTTCACATGTGTTCGTACCCCAGCTAGGTCAAATTACCGTTTTACCCCTGGGCTACCTCTTGGTCCTTAAGTACCAGTGCTCCTCTAATGAACAACCTGTTTGTGGTCCAACCATCAAACAGAAAACCCTCTCGTGCCATAAAGAGGGTAGGGCCCTTTGTTCAAGACCCGGAGACACCACTTAAGGGAACACACCTCTACTTACCCTCATATCAGGAAGGAGTGAATTCCATCTTGTAAGACTACGTTCCCAGCTCCCCATTCGGTCTTGTCCCCAAAGTGGTAGGCTTATTGAGTCGGCGAACTGGCCACTCTCACCCGTACAAATCAAAGGACAATCCCGCATGGACAGGAGTCCATAATCCACTCAGGATTAAGGCCAAGTTGCCTAGGTCATCCTAGTGAAATAGAAAACCGAGCTAACCAACAGTGTTATAGTTAGTGGTTAACTATTTCGCGGTCCGGTCTTTGTGCAAACTCATTGCACAGGATACCCCCACTCGCATGTCAACCACATGAACGTGTTGGATCAATACGTTTGTATCAATATACAAAGCGGGCCGTATCCATAGTGTCACCAGGATAAGGTACCCAGCCTTATCCCTATACTACAGTCCCTTTAGGCTAAAACTTGAACATTGATCCCCGCATGTCCCTACATACTAGTTCAAGTCTCATTCTTTTAGCCATGGATGTTTAGTTTATTGGATTAGGGTTAGCAAGACAAGATATAATACAAACATTGAATAATACATCACTTTATTAATGTTCGGTCAAATGTACATTTACTATCTACGAGTTTTAGGGCATAAAACCCAACAAACTCCCACTTGAACTAAAACTCAAGTTACAGGGAAAGTATATACAAAATAATCCAAAGCTGGAAACGGTACATGTATATTTGTACATTACATAAAAGGTAAATATACAAAATACAATAAACTAGGGCATCCTTACACCCATTACACATCTCCCACTTGCCCTAGATTACGCTATATACATATCTCGCAGACCTAGACTGTCTAGATGACCCTCGAACACTTTAGCCGAGAGGGCCTTCGTAAACGGATCAGCAATGTTATGCTCAGAAGCGATCTTGGTCACGACCACATCTCCTCTTTGCACAATCTCTCGAATTAGATGGTACTTCCTCTCTATGTGTTTACCTCTTTTGTGGCTGCGAGGTTCCTTTGAATTGGCTACTGCCCCACTGTTGTCACAGTATAACGTAATGGGCAAGTTCATATTTGGAACAACTTCCAAATCTGTCAAGAACTTCCTTAGCCAAACAGCTTCCTTAGCTGCTTCACAAGCAGCTACATACTCAGCCTCCATCGTGGAGTCTGCTATACATCCCTGCTTTATGCTCCTCCAAACTACAGCTCCCCCGTTAAGGGTGAAAACTGACCCTGACGTAGATTTCCTAGAATCCTTGTCAGTTTGGAAGTCAGAGTCGGTGTATCCAGTGAGAACTAACTCCTTAGCCCCAAACACCAACATGTAATCTCTCGTTCTCCTAAGATACTTGAGGATTCCTTTAACGGCGGTCCAATGGTCTAACCCTGGATTTGACTGATATCTGCTGACAATCCCTACAGCATAACAAATGTCAGGCCTCGTGCATAGCATGGCATACATTAAGCTACCCACGGCTGAGGCGTAGGGAATCCGTCTCATATCCTCAACTTCTTGAGGTGTCTTAGGAGACTGTTCCTTAGACAAGTGAACCCCATGCCTGAAAGGTAACAAGCCCTTCTTGGAGTTCTGCATCGAATATCTAGCCAACATCTTGTCGATATACGTTGCCTGAGACAGCGCTAGCGATTTGTTCTTTCTATCCCGAATAATCTGGATCCCAAGAACATACTGGGCCTCACCCAAATCTTTCATTTGGAATTGAGCTGCTAGCCATTCTTTTACGTCAGACAGATACCCTACATCATTCCCAATGAGTAGGATGTCATCTACATAAAGTACGAGGAAAGCTACTTTATTCTTGTTGATCTTCTTGTATACACAAGGCTCATCAACATTCTGGTCAAAACCATAAGATTTGATCGCAGTATCAAACCTAATATTCCAAGATCTAGAAGCCTGTTTCAACCCATAAATGGATCGATTCAGTTTGCAAACCTTTTGCTCATTACCTTGGGATATGAACCCTTCGGGTTGAGACATAAAAATACTCTCGTCAAGATTGCCATTCAGAAAAGCTGTCTTGACATCCATTTGCCAAATTTCATAATCATAAAATGTGGCAATGGATAAGAGGATTCTTATGGACTTTAGCATAGCAACTGGAGAAAAAGTTTCTTCATAGTCCACTCCTTCTCGTTGGGTATAACCCTTTGCTACAAGTCTTGCTTTGAAAGTCTGTACTTTCCCAGCAGCATCTCTTTTTCTCTTATAGATCCATTTACACCCAATGGGTTTGACCCCTTCAGGCAGATCTACAAGTTCCCAAACTTGATTGAAGTACATCGACTCCATCTCAAGGTCCATGGCTTTGGCCCACTCGTCCTTATCTACATCATTCATTGCCTGACGATAAGACAATGGATCTTCTACGCCGTCATCAGGTATGACTACTTGTGTTTCTGTTAAACCCAAGTAGCGGTTAGGTTGTATCACAACCCTCCCACTGCGTCGAAGCTCTCCCACTACGTGAGGAGGACTAGATTGACGAGAAGAACTGCATTCTCCAACAACTCTTGTTGAAGGACCAGGTTCATCAACAACCCTTGTTGATCCTTCTGTAGCTTCTCCTAATACTAACTTACTTCGTGGTTGATGATTTCGTATGTGATCTTCCTCCAAGAAAGTTGCATTTGTCGATACAAATACTTTATTATCTTGAGGGTCATAGAAAAGACCACCTCTCGTTTCTTTCGGGTACCCAACAAATTGGCATAATCTCGTACGTGGTTCCAATTTCTTAGGATTTGTCACCAGCACATGTGCAGGACAACCCCAGATACGGAAGTAACACAAACTAGGTTTACGTCCCTTCCATAACTCAAAAGGAGTTTCAGAAACACTTTTTGAGGGAACATTGTTAAGAATATGTACTGCAGTCGCTACTGCATACCCCCAAAACGAGCTAGGCAATTGAGCATAGCTCATCATAGATCGAACCATGTCTAACAAGGTTCTGTTTCTCCTTTCTGATACACCATTTTGCTGAGGTGTACCAGGTGCTGAGAGTTGTGATTGGATTCCATGTTCTATCATATAGTCCTGGAATCGCTGATCTAAATACTCTCCACCTCGATCTGATCGAAGTGTCTTAATTGTTTTACCTAACAGATTTTCTACCTCAGCCTTAAACTCTTTGAACTTTTCAAGAGCTTCAGACTTATGGTCCATCAGGTATAAGTAACCGTATCGAGAATAATCATCTATGAAAGAGATGAAATATTCATAACCACCTCGAGCCTTTACATTCATTGGACCACAAAGATCCGAATGTATTAGTTCAAGTGGTTCTTTGGCCCTATAACCTTTTCCAGTAAAAGGCCTCTTGGTCATTTTACCCTCGAGACACGATTCACAGGGTGGTAAAGATGTATCTTCTATGTCACTTAGAAGCCCATTTTTAACCAAACGATCGATCCGATCGATGTTAATATGACCAAGACGAAGATGCCAAAGATACGTGTTGTTACTTAAATGAGAAACTTTTTGCCTTTTGGTTTGCGTTTCAGCCGTTTTAAACATTTCATGACTTAAAATGGCCTTTGCATCATTTGGTCTTAACACAAATAAATTATTCTCACGCTTAGCTGAACAAATGTAAACTCCATTCTTTGAAATTAAAGCTTCATTAAGCAAGAAGGAAATTGAATAACATTGTTCTAACAAAGCTGAAACAGAAATAAGGTTCCTTTTAATTCTAGGAACCAAGTACAAGTCCTCTAAAATTAAAAACCTATTTCTAAAGAATAATTTTGCAGCTCCCACTGCACGAGCTGAAACGACGTCTCCCGTTCCGACCTTGAGCGTCATTTCACCCTCTGCCAGCTGCTGGAAATTATTTCCCTGAAAAGAAGAACAAACATGATTAGTGGCTCCCGAATCTAGTATCCAGGCAAACTCATCATGTTCAACGAGACAAGTCTCTAACACAAGTAAATCAAATTTACCTTCTTTTTCTCTTCTCTTCTCAGCAAGGTAGCGGGGACAGTTGCGCTTCCAGTGACCATCTGCATTGCAGTGGAAGCATCTACCTTTGTCGGCCACGACCTTGGCCTTCCCCTTCCCTTGCACAGCCTGTGCAGGAGCCTTCCCCTTGTCTCCCTTCCTCTTCTGGATCTGCTTCGATGAAGAAGCCTGGGGTACAGATTTAGTCCCTGAGGATGAACCCTTCAGGAACTTTTTCTTGGAATGGGCCACATTGGCCTCTCCTTTCACCACATTCTTTCCCTTGCTCTTTTGCAGGGATTCGTAAATCTGTAACTCCGAGAGGAGGGTAGTCAGGTTGAACTGAATCTTATTCATGCTCGCGTTCGTCCTGAAAGACAGATAGCCGCCGGGAGCGAGTGAAGGATGAACGCAACCTGACTGCGCTCGCAGACTACCCCGCCATTTGCCTCAGCTATGTTGAACTGGTTAACCATGTCCAGGACATGTTCCCGAACAGATTGACCTTCCAACATCTTGGCATTGAAGACATTCTTCAAGGCGTCGTGGTGGAGCTGGTAGGACGGAAGTCCAAACATCTCCTGCAGGGAATTCATAATTTCCCTGGCAGTTGCCACGTTCTCATAACGCTTGGCCAAAACTTCAGACAAGCTGACCAATATATAGACCTTGACCTTTTCATTGGCCTTGGTCCAGCGTTCATAGGCGTCTTTAACTGCCTGAGAGGCAGTGCGAGGGGGAACGGGAGGACATTCCTCCGTTAAGACGAATCTTAAATCCTCAACCACGAGTATTGTATTGAGGTTTGATTTCCATTGTGGAAAATTCTCGCCGGTTAGTTGTTCATTTTTAAGCAGAGATATGATAGAGGAAGACATTGCTGAAAAACAAACAAGTGACCGTATTAGTTATCTTTGCCTTAACCCATTACACAAGCAATACAAACAATTGCATATATCCAATCAATTTTGCAAACAGACAATCAAAGAACCCTAATAAAACTATGATTGTGTTTCGCAACGATGCTTTAGAGGTTTAGAAGAACAGCCACCGAAGGGTGATCAGTTGTTCCTCCTCTAAAATGAGACTCTTCTCAGTCAATTTCTAATACCAGAATAACTCATATTCCATTAGAGATTAACCACCGTTGTTCGGTCAAGGATTTGTTAACAAATTAACTCCTCCCCGTAAGTGTAACCCTCCCACTTTCAGATCCCAGAGGCACGCACCAACAGGCTACCGTTAGGAAAGACAACTGTTGGTAATTAGCCTAAGTGATCCTATCCTTTTCAGGAGTTCACGGTGTTCCGAATCCTATGATCAGGCCCTCCGAAGGGGTGGTTGCTCCAGGGCAACACGCAGGCGGATCATAGGAATCTCACGTTGTGACCTAGGGGTGGAGACCGAAGGATACGTTGACACGTGTCCCGCTCCCACTTACTATAGTCACTTTCCCCATTCACCTTGGTATTGACCCATGCAAACACTCTCCGAAGGGAGGCCGCTCTACGACGACACGAAGCCGAGCATGGATCTCACGGTGTGAACGTCACGGGGACGTAGGAGCAAAACTCAATTTAAATTAAGTTTTGTAATTTTCCTCCCACTAAAGTAACTGAATATTAATTTTAGGGTTTGATTAAACCTAGATAAATCCGGCTAAGTCATTTATCTAAGTCTAGTCCTATTATAACTATTATAATAAGACCTAATGTCTAGGTGTATTAAACCAATTTAATTAACCTAGTGACATTATTCTAACATTAACCTGAGATTAATTCAACTCCGGTGTTCCAGATCCGTTCCCAGGTAGGAGGTGTTCCGTTTACCGTCAACTTAAATACCCCCAATCCTTAGACAGAACTTCACTGGTAGAGTTCCCTTATAATCTTAGGAATGTTCGTCCTACTTAGTTCATTAAAACTATTTTAAAACTAAGTAAGATATTCTAATCCTATTAGAGAATGATCTTAGGTCTAATTAATTTTAACCCATTAAAATTAATTCAATTTAACCTAAGATCCTATGTGAACATGCATATCTTGATTATAGATTGACGGTTTCTAATCATAAAATTTTAAACTATTTCAAAATTTTAATGATTAGCCCTATAATCATGCATACTATAGTTTTAAAACAATTAACAATCATATTCAAGTTAATGAAATTCAAACTATAGTATTTTGCATTGCATGAAAATTAATATAACCTTTATATTAACCTATGGATGTATCATGCTCAATGCAACTTGATTTCCATTTTAAATAATAAACAATTTTATTATAGCCAAAAGATGGAAAATCAACTTAGCATGCTGCAAACAAATTATTTTTAATATAACTCTTATATTAAAACTATGTAATTTCATGCATCATACTTTTCCATTTTCATGAATTTAATATAACTCAATTATATATTAATAACTCATGAAAATCAGACCATGCATTTCAATCATATATTATAATCTAATTATAACATACATAAATGCATGAGCATGCTTTATAACCTAAGGTGGGATTTCTAATTTTATATGACATCCATAAAGCATATAAAATAGCATATGAACCGATTAATTGGCCTCTAGGACAAAATTAAAGCTAAATTACAATAATAAAGCAAAATTCTATCCTATTACAGCCTTCTGCAGCCCCGAACCGGACCAAAACCGCTCCAAAACGTGCCAAAACCGCCCAAAACAGGTCAAAACCACCGAAAATTGGTCAAAACCGCTTGAATCAGCTGAAAAACCACCGAACCAGGTCAAAAACCGGTCAAAAACCGCCCATAATTGACCAAACCGCGCCCCAGTCAGCAACCCAGGCGAGCCGGTCAACGAACCAAGAAGGAAAGTCAACGAACCGGCTGCAGACCTGCTGAACCGCGCCTCTTCACGAACCGGACCGCCGAACCGCGCCTATCCGAAGAACCGGTGTGACGCGAACTGGACCGCCCCTTCGAACCGCGTACGCTGACGTCATCAGCGAAGGCGATGACGTCAGCCCTACCCTGTAGTGCGCGCTTTTCCGTCCGTTTTTTTTTTTTTTTTTTTTTTTTTTTTTTTTTTTTTTTTTTTTTTTTTTTTTTTTTTCGATTTTCTGGAATTCCAGCACTGTTCCAGCCGCAATTGTTCGTCGTTTTCCGCCGTTTTTGGCCAAATTTGATCCCGATCTTCATCGTTCTTCAGCCTAAACTAGACTTGGACTTACAGAGACTCGATTTACAATTTAATTGCCCAAAAAACGCAGGGGCCTTTACATTTGATCACATCAAAAAATTGTAAATCTAAGGCCAATTAATCTCCAGTTCACAGCAAATTAACATTCATAATGCAAATAAATCCCACCTAAAACCAACGCAAATTTTAATTCACAAATTAAAATACAGAGAAGGCTCTGATACCAATTGCAGGGATAAAAGCCCTTGCGCAGCGAAAACTTACAGAACCTTTACTCAAATTTAATTTGGAATAAAAATACCAATACGTTGGGATAGAATAAATGAAATTTACAGCAACAATAATAGGAAAAGCTTGCTGTAAAACCAGATACAAGCATGCAAAAAACAGAGAATTAATCCTAGATCTAATCTAGAATTGGGTCCTATTGACCCTAGTTCAAGTAAAACATACCCTTGATGAAATCCTTGAAGTTTTCGCCGAATTCTCTGAATTTTCCTCAAAAATACAGCAGCAACACGAACACCACCACAAGGGTACACCGGTATTCTCTGATAGGGATCCTACGTTGAGTGCTGGTGGGAGCGAAAAATTCTAAGGAAATTTCTCTGGATTCTTTTGTTTTAATTCTCTGGATCTGTTCTCTGAGAGAGATCTCTGGGAGAGAATGCGTGAAACTGAGAGAGCTAATTGGGAGAGATACAGACGTGAGACCAGGAGGCAGTTTTAACCACTCCCCTGACCACGTCTGATGATTTAAAATATCAGATAACTGATATTTCAGTTATCTGATATTTTAATTAATTAATTATAATTTGAAAAACCTAAATTCAAATTATAATTAATTATCTTTTAATTAATCTAAATTAATTAAAATAACTTTAATTTAAATCCAATTTAAATTAATATCCCTCTTATCTTATAGTTTAATTAAATCAAATTTAATTAAACTAAATCAATTAATTAATAAGAAATTAATTAATTAATAAAATAAAATTGAACATCACATATTCAATTACTATTTTCTCTCTCAGAACTATAGTATTAATATACATCCAATGCATATTAATTTTAACCTATAGTTTTTAATATGAACCAAATTCATATTTTAGTATAATATTCGAACACCTTCGAATATTCAATCCATCCTTAGAATTTTACCTCAACGCCCCAAATGAGCTACCGGTGGGACCTAATGGACCTACAGATCAGAAGCTCCAACGATGTGAGATTAGTTGGTTAAACTCATTAACCAAGTTAATCAATATTCGTTAACTGTGGTTCACTCCACTATAGAACCACAGCTGCACTCTTCTCACTGCAGATATATTTCTGTGTCCACGGATATTGACCGTCAGCAGCAAGTTAGCCCTTCACATGTGTTCGTACCCCAGCTAGGTCAAATTACCGTTTTACCCCTGGGCTACCTCTTGGTCCTTAAGTACCAGTGCTCCTCTAATGAACAACCTGTTTGTGGTCCAACCATCAAACAGAAAACCCTCTCGTGCCATAAAGAGGGTAGGGCCCTTTGTTCAAGACCCGGAGACACCACTTAAGGGAACACACCTCTACTTACCCTCATATCAGGAAGGAGTGAATTCCATCTTGTAAGACTACGTTCCCAGCTCCCCATTCGGTCTTGTCCCCAAAGTGGTAGGCTTATTGAGTCGGCGAACTGGCCACTCTCACCCGTACAAATCAAAGGACAATCCCGCATGGACAGGAGTCCATAATCCACTCAGGATTAAGGCCAAGTTGCCTAGGTCATCCTAGTGAAATAGAAACCGAGCTAACCAACAGTGTTATAGTTAGTGGTTAACTATTTCGCGGTCCGGTCTTTGTGCAAACTCATTGCACAGGATACCCCCACTCGCATGTCAACCACATGAACGTGTTGGATCAATACGTTTGTATCAATATACAAAGCGGGCCGTATCCATAGTGTCACCAGGATAAGGTACCCAGCCTTATCCCTATACTACAGTCCCTTTAGGCTAAAACTTGAACATTGATCCCCGCATGTCCCTACATACTAGTTCAAGTCTCATTCTTTTAGCCATGGATGTTTAGTTTATTGGATTAGGGTTAGCAAGACAAGATATAATACAAACATTGAATAATACATCACTTTATTAATGTTCGGTCAAATGTACATTTACTATCTACGAGTTTTAGGGCATAAAACCCAACATGATCAACTCAACTCCTTTCGCAAAAAAAGATTAGGAGGGGAGAAGAAGTTCCTACGGGTAATACCTTAAAAGGGGAAGTGATACTTTAGAGGGCGCATTGTTCTTCCTGAGGATTCCCCCACCATACCCTTGTTCTACTGTTGGTGGTAATGGAGGAGTTCTACGTACCTATCAAAGGCGGGCTAAAGAAGTCTTGGTGGAGCCGTAGACTATTTTTTAAGCACAATGAATAATATCCTTTATTGAAGAACTCTTGCTTTTTAAATAGGCAAGGAAAAAACAGAAAGTAGTTACAATACATGTGAGTAGCACATGACTTTACTAAAGAAGGGAAGCCACTGCCAATAATCGGCTACACCAAACATCCCCTCCTAAAAAAAATAACTCGTCTTCGAGTCTAAGTAGCTAAAGTGAAGTCGTCTGGAGGTTGATAGGCATACAGGTCCGCAACATTGAAGGTGGAATTGATATGGTATTCTGGGGGTAGATCAACTTTATAAGCATTGTCACCAAATCTCTGCATAATAGAATACGATCCAAGCTTTTTGTTTTTTAACTTGTTGTATGTACACACGGGGAATCTGTTCTTCCTTAAGTGGATCATAACAAGATCGCCAACAACGATTTCCTTTAAGCGCCTCTTCTTGTCTGCATCCTCCTTGTATTTGTTGGTCTGTTTTTCAATGTGTTCTCGAACTTGTCTGTGCAACTCCGTGATTCTCTCAGCCATTTCATCCGCTTCTAAACTAAAATCAACCGAAGAAGGGACAGTTGTTAGATCCAAAGTTAGTCTAGGTAATTTTGTATAGACTAGCTCAAATGGAGAACCTGTTGTTCTATTCTTCATGTGATTAAACGTGAATTCTGCTTGAGCCAAAGTTAGGTCCCATTGTTTAGGCTTTTCTCCACTTAAGCACCGGATGAGATTGCCTAATAAAGTGCGATTAGTGACTTCGGTTTGGCCGTCGGTTTGAGGATGACTGGTGGTACTATATTTGAGCGTCGTGTCAAATTTTTTCCACAAGGTCTTCCAAAAGTGGCTGAGGAATTTAACATCACGGTCGGACACTATAGTCTTTGGTATGCCGTGAAGTCGAACTACTTCTTTGAAAAATAGGTTAGCAATATAGATGGCATCGGAGGTCTTTTTACATGCCAAAAAATGTGCCATTTTGTTGTATCTATCAACAACTACAAAAACCGAATCATAACCTCTTTGTGTCCGTGGGAGGCCGAGTATAAAATCCATGGAAAGATCTTCCCATTTGTGTTCTGGGATCGGTAATGGGGGTGTATAACCCCGTATTTTGAGAGTTTCCTTTAGAGATTTGGCATGTAAAACATCGGTTAACAAAATTTGTTACATCCTTGCGGAGTTGAGGCCAATAATACCTTTGCTCAAGTATGTTCAATGTTTTGTCACGCCCAAAGTGTCCAGCTAAACCGCTTGCGTGAGCATCTTTAACTAAGGCTTCCAAGTCCTCGGTCAGTGGCATAACAGTTTGGAAGGTGGTCCAACGCGATAATTTCTCCTTTTAGCAAAGTTAGAAGGCTTGCCTTACGGCTGAGAGCATCTGCAACTTTATTAGTTTTGCCATTCATATGTTTGATAACAAAGTCAAAACGTTGGAGAAAAGAGAGCCTCTAGCATGCATTCGACTTATGGATAAGAGAATGCAAGTATTTGAGAGAGAAATGGTCTGTGAATAGGACAAATTCCTTTCCTAAAAGGTAGTGTTCCCATTGTTTAGCCCGAACAAGGGAGTAAAGTTCTTGTTCATAGGTTGACCATTTTTGTCGTGAAAGACTAAGTTTTTCACTAAAAAATTCGATGGGGTGTTTATTTTGAGAAAGTATATGGTCCCAATGCATTCAGAGGCATCCACAGCTACTTCAAAAGGATAATCAAAGTTTGGTAATGCTAAAACAAGACCACTAACGAGTTTATCTTTAATAGTTTGGAAACTTGTTGTTTGAGGACTTCCCCATAAGAATTTGCCCTTCTTTAGACAATCTGTTAAAGGAGCAACAATTGTGCTGAAATTTCGAATAAACTTACGGTAAAAGGAGGCAAGACCTAAAAAACTCTGGAGCTCTTTTACGGTTTTAGGTTTTTCCCAATCATTAATGGCCCTAGTTTTCATAGGGTCCATTCGAATCTCATTTTCCCCAATGATATAACCGAGGAAAGAAATTTTATGAGTTGCAAAAAGACATTTTTTAAGGTTAATTACTAAAGCATTACTCTCAAGTACTGAAAACAAGGTTCGATGACTTAGATGCTCAGTAAAGGTCTCGGCTATAAACTAAAATATCGTCAAAGTAAACCACGATGAATTTATTGATAAAGGGAAGTAGTGGGGTCATTAGGCGCATGAAAGTGCTCGGGGCATTTGATAGGCCGAACGGCATGACGAGCCATTCAAAGAGCCCTTCATTGGTCTTGAAAGCCGTTTTCCATTCATCCCCAGGGCGTATGCGAATTTGATGATATCCACTCTTCAAATCAATTTAAGATTGTGGCACCTCCTAATTGATCCAAAAGGTCACCAATTTGAGGAATAGGAAAACGATACTTAACTGTTATCTTATTGATGGCTCGGCTGTCAATACACATGCGCCAACTGCCATCCTTTTTTGGAGTGAGGAGAGCTGGAACTGCACAAGAAGGGCTTAGACTAGGTTGTATATGCCCTTTATCTAATAGTTCTTGAATTTGATTGTGAAGAATTTGATACTCAGCTGGGCTCATGCGGTAATGGGGTAAATTGGGCAGTGTGGCTCTCGGGAGGAAGTCTATAGAATGTTGTATATCTCGTAATGGGGGAAGAGCATCCGGGTTATCCACGATCTTTGGAAACTCTTGAAGCAATGTGTGTACCTCCAAAGGAATGGGGTTAGTAGCATCATGTTCAGAAAAATTTTTGACAATTAAACCAAGAATAGGTAATTGTTTGGCATTAAACCCAGAAGTTATGGTAAAGAGCTCACCCTTTTTAGAGGATTGGATATTGGTGTTGAGTTGTTTGATTGGGTTGATTGGAAGTAAAACGATTTTCTTGCCCATCCAAAGAAACTCATAAGTATTGTCACGCCCTTTATGGGTTGCTTGCACGTCGTATTGCCAAGGCCGACCCAAGAGAATGTGGCAAGCATCCATGTCCAAGACATCACACACAATTTGGTCTTTGTAACTTGCCCCAATAGATAACGGAATTGTGCTAGTGTGGGTTACCTGAGCTTCACCACCTTTCTTGATCCAACTTACTTTGTATGGTGTTGGATGTGGATTCAAAGGGAGGTTTAAAGAAGAAACAAGTTTGCTTGCTACCACGTTCTCCGTGCTGCCACTGTCTATGACGACATTACAAACCTTCCCATTGATAGTGCAACGGGTCTTGAATAAGGCATGCTGGTAGCTTTGATCTTTTTTAGGAGCGAGGCGAATTCGTTGGATTACCAATGATATAGGATCTCCTTCACCCGGCTCCAGAAAATCAATATTATCTTCGGTTTCATCCTCAACTTCGTCCTCCTGAAACTCAACATTATCTGCGATTGTTAAGGTTATTCTTTGAGGGCATTCATTTGATAAGTGACCCGTTTGATTACACCGAAAGCATTTTCCAAGTGTTGGCCGAGAGTAGGTATTGGTAGTTCTCTTGTTGGCATCTCTTGAAGCATTGGTTTCGCTCTGTTTTCCTTTAAGGGTTGCAGTTGTGATTTGTTGAGATGTTTTATCCCCAGCCATAATTTTAGTGAGGTAGTAGCCTTGCTCACCTACAGGTCTTCTCGAATATGTTCCTTTAAATCGGTTAGCCAATTGTTCTTCGACTGTTGCTGCCGCCGAAATAGCCTCATTGAGGTGTCCAAGAGGTTGAAGAGCTAATTTGTTCTTTGATGTCTTATCGCAAGCCTCCTTTGAATCTTGCAATAAGATGTTGTTGAGTCTCGACAAGATTGGTTCTTGCTCCCAACCTATGAAATTCTTCCGCATATTCAAGAACCGATCTTGTTCCTTGTCGGCAATTTTGATATTGGTCATAAAGAACTTGCTCAAAGTTTATGGGCAAGAATCTTTCTTTCATTAACCTTTTCATTCTTTCCCAACTTTGTATAGGTCGTTTACCATATCTTTGCCGGTTACTTTCTAATTGGTCCCACCACGCTTGGGCTCCACCTTTCAACTTCAAAGCTATCTTACCTTTTTACTTTCGGGTGTACTCATGTAGTTGAAAAAATTCTCCACATGTTTGGTCCATTCGAGGAAGGTTTCAATGTCCATTTTCCCTTCGTAGGTTGGAATGTCTATCTTCATCTTGAAATCATTTTCTTGATGTTGTTGATGTCTATAATGTATTTGTTCCTCTCTTTGAATTTCTTCATATTCTTCCTCACTTGAGATATATCCATCCCATTCGGTTTGCCTTCTAAATAAAGGATTGTGATTAAATTCTTGAAGCCCCGAACGTTGTTCTTGGAAAAATCTTGGTGCTGCTACCAATTCTTGAGATGATTTCCGCTCAAAAGTTTTCCTATCTTGCCAATATTTGGTTCTTTCACCTTCCTTCTGAAGTTCTTGCGGTATTTTTCCTTCAATCTCCTTCTTGAGCTTCAGAAGTTTGTTGGCCAATCTTGCAACCCATCTTTACGCACATCATCTCTAGGATTTTTCTAATCTCACGCACGTCATCTTCGACTGACAGCAAGCGTACAGTCGTTTCTTGTGGTGAGAGGACGGTGATATTCTCCGCCTCTTTGCCCATCGATGTTGAGTCTCCACCCGCACTGGTCGAGACCTTCTTGGATGCCATCGAGGAAGCACCCAAAATCAAACGCTCTGATACCAAATATGGTGGAGCTGTAGACTATTTTTTAAGCACAATGATATCCTTTATTGGAGAACTCTTGCCTTTTAAATAGACAAGGAAAAAACAGAAAGTAGTTACAATACATGTGAGCAGCACATGACTTTACTAAAGAAGGGAATAAAAGCCACTGCCAATAATCGGCTACAAGTCTATTGGGTAGGTATGAAGGCAAGAGTAAAATTGTTCATTGTTGAGTGTACGGTGTGTCAACAGGCGAAATATTTGGCACTTGTTCCTGCCAGTTTGCTTCAACCTCTACCTATTCCTGATAACATTTGGGAAGATGTGTCGATGGACTTTGTAATTGGGCTGCCTCGAGCTGAGTCTTTTGATTCCGTATTAGTTGTGGTAGATAGATTATCCAAGTATGCTCATTTCATCCCGTTAAAACATCTGTACTCTGCGACCTCCATTGCTCAAGTGTTCATGTTCGATTGCATGGGATTCCCAGAAGTATTGTATCCGACCGTGATCCTGTCTTTACACTTTTGGGAGGAGTTGTTTAAATTGGGCGGGCACCAAGCTTAAAAGGAGCACGACTTATGACCCACAAACTGACGGCCAGACAAAGGTGGTCAATAGAGGATTGGAGACTTACTTACGATGCTTTGCTATGCATTGTAATGCTAAATGGGTTCGTTGGTTACCTTGAGCCGAGTTTAGCTATAACACGTCCTATCATTCTGGAACGAAGGCAACCCCGTTTGAGGTGGTGTATGGTCGACCTCCGCCCTCTATTCTTCCTTATGTGGCGGATGGTTCCTCGGTTTCAGCAGTAGACAAGCAGTTGAAAGAAAGGGATGAAATGTTGAACGTTATCAAAGAGCGGCTGGCCTATGCACAACAGTACATGAAATCCTACGCCAATGCTAAACATGTGGAGTTGGCAGTTGGAGATTGGGCTTATCTTAAGCTCCGTCCTTACTGTCAAGGATCCTTGGCAAAGTTTTACAATTCTAAACTAGCTCCAAGGTATGTTGGGCCTTTTCAGGTGGAAGTGAGAGTCGGAAATGTGGCGTACCGCTTAGCTCTTCCCGACAATGTTTGCATACATTGTTTTCCATGTGTCACAGTTGAGGAAAGCTCTTGGCCAAACATTCCCAGTTACGCCATTTCCCCCAAATATGTCGCCTGAGTTTATATTTAAGATGGAACCGAGTGAATTGTTGGGCGTTCGTCAATCTCCTCAAGACTCGTCAAAGCTTGAGGTGCTCATTCGTTGGGAAGACATGGAGATAGAAGATACTACGTGGGAAAATGCTGTATGGATTACGAATCAGTTTCCAAACTTTCATCTTGAGGACAAGATGGTTCTTTGGGGGCCAGGTAGTGATAGACCTCCTGTTAAGTATGTATATAGTAGAAGGCGCAAGAAGAATAAGGGTGGGGACCAATAGATGCCGACTAGAGTCTGTTATAGGTTGTTATGAGCATATAGTTAGGAGTCTTTAACAGAGGAAGGTACCTTTTGAGTGAGAACTGTAAAGGGTTCATTGGAGATTTGGGAAACTCTCGGACTCTTCCCATAGTGTAACTGTTCTTGTTTCATAGATAATACCTAGAATCTATCGGGATGAGAAAATATTTGGCAGTAATGTTGTCCTATGCAACACACAATTACGTCACTATCAATCATTGGCTTAGCCTCGGTAGCCTCGGTGTAATCAACTTCATAATTCTCATCATTTTGCTCTAAATCCTCTTCAAGATTGACCATAGCCCCCCGCCCATGGCTTTCCTTTGGGGGCATTTGTTGGAAAAGGTGCTCGTGTTGACCGGTATAGGTAAAACACTTTCCAAGAGTAGGTCGGTTATATGGATTTATTGGTTTTTTCGGAATGATATCTTCAATATTCTTGGATCCACCTACATTTTTGGTTGGTGCTTGATTTTTTTTAATTGAAAAATATGTTGAAAATTAACTTTCTTCTTAATCTCTTCTCTTAAATCATCGACATATCGAACAATTAAATGATGTTCCATCTTGGCACAGTTGTTTCTTGATATTTATGAAACTCTTCGGTGTATTCAACCACCAAACCTTTCCCCTTGATTGCAATGTTGATATTGATTGTACAAGATAGATCTTCGTAATTGACCGACAAGAAATGGTTCGTCATCAATTTCAACATCTTGGGCCATCTTCAGACGGGAGGTTTGCCATATCTTCTCCTATTGGTTTGAATTTGTTCCCACCATGCAGATGCCTTGCCCTTATGTTTGAATGCCACTAACTTCACTTTTTTGTCATTAGGAGTTCTTGCATAATAAAAAAGTTCAACATATTTACCCCATCAAGAAAAGTTTCTAAATCTAGATTACTATTAAAAGTTGGAAGATCGACGGCCTTTCAAATTGCCGAGGGTCCACAATCCTAACAGGGTGGATCATTCTCTTTCTCACTCGAGCTGTCCATTCCATACAATCTTGGATCACTCCCACAAGGTTCTGGTAATCGATTTGGAGGACGGTGGTGATGTCTAATATATTTTTTTTCTTACAATTCTCCCACCCTTTTACTTTGGCTTCTTGAACAGACCCATTAGGGAATGCCTTGCCAAAGAGCTATCTAGTTAGTTGACCATTCTATCCTCTTTTCTTTTTTCTGTGCTTCTTTCAATAATTTTATATTTACACTTCCAAGTTTTTTTTTGCTCAAGGATAAGCATTTATTTTGCTCAAAATTACATGGTGATGCCCAATACTTGTTCTTCTCTCAAATTTCACTTTCCAATTCACTTTGGCAAACAAGAGAACCATAAAGGGACGACTTGCTAAAGAATTATTTGGTTAGTTGTTCATTTTATTCTCTTTCCTTTTGTTGCAACATCTTTCAATTATACATTTACTTTTGAATGTTTTGGTTGTTCAAAGATTGTTATTTATTTTTTTTTAAATCACGTTGGTCTAGCCGTATACATGTAATAATTACCTTCTTTTATTTTACTAAGCCATGTGCTAACCACATGCCTTGTAACTAATTTAGTTAGGAGCCTTGCCTATTTAAACTCAAGTGAGTTATCAATAAAGAGGTATCATTTGTTATTATTCTAAAACAAGTCTACGGCTCCACCATATTTGGTATCAGAGTGTGTGATTTTGGGCGCTTCCTCGATGGCATCCAAGAAGGTCTCAACATCGACGGGCAAAGAGGCGGAGACTATCTCCGTCCTCTCACCACAAGAAACGACTGTACGCTTGTTGTCAGACGAAGATGATGTGCGTGAGATTAGGAAAATCCTAGAGATGATGTGCGTAAAGATGGGTTTCCAGATTGGCCAGCAAGTTTCCGAATCTCAAGAACATGAGATTGTAGGGATAAAACTGCAAGAATTTCGGAAGGAAGGTGGGAGGACTAAGTATTGGCAAGATAGGCAAGTTTTTGAGGGGAAAACATCCCAAGAAATGGTAACAGTTCCAAGAATTCTCCAAGAACAACATACAGGATTTCAAGAATTCAATAACAAGGTTATATAAAAGGCAAACAGAATGGGGTGGAGACAAATTTCAAGTGAGGAAGAATATGAAGAGATTCAAAGAGAGGAGCGAAGAAATTTTAGACACCAACAACATCAAGAAAGTGACTTCAAGATGAAGATCGACATTCCAACCTATGGGGAAAAAATGGACATTGAAGCCTTAGCCTTCCTTGAATTGATCAAACACGTGGAGAATTTCTTCAATTATATGAGTACACCCGAAAGTAAAAAAGTCAGGTTAGTAGCTTTTAAATTAAAAGGTGGAGCTCAAGCATGGTGGGACCAATTGGAGATAAATCGACAAAGATATGGGAAAAGACCTATCCAAAATTGGGAAAAAATGAAGAGACTAATGAAGGAAAGATCCCCTCAATTTTGAACAAATCCTATACGATCAGTATCAAAATTGCAGACAAGGGACAAAAACCGTTCTTGAATATGCTGAGGAATTCCATCGGTTGGGCGCAAGAACTAATCTGGTTGAAAATCAGCAACACCTAGTGGCAAGATTCCGAGGGGGACTACGATCAAGGAACAGTTGGTACTCCAACCGGATTGGGCACCTAAATGAAGCTATATCCGCTGCAGCAACAATCGAAGAGCAATTGGCTAACCGCTTCAGGCGAACATATTCTAGAGGAGATCCGTGGGGGAGCAAGGCAACAATGTTACCAAATCCATGGCTAGCGACAAATCTTTGCAACAAAATACAGTAGCAACCCTTAAAGGGAAACAAGTGGATTACTAATACTTCAAGAGAAACAACCAGACGGACGACCAACACCTATTCAAGACCAACTCTTGGCAAATGCTTTCGATGAAACCAAACGGGTCATTTGTGGAGCGAATGTCCTCAACGAAGAACATTGGCTATTGCAGACAATGTTGACTTTCAAGAAGAAGAAATTGAAGATGACACCGACGACAATATCGACTTTCTTGAGCCTGATGAAGGAGATCCGGTATCTTTGGATTATCGAGATTACTTCTTGCTCCTAAGACAGACCATAGCTACCAGCGTCATGCCTTATTCAAAACCCGTTGCACCATCAATGGCAAGATATGCAATGTCATAATAGACAGTGGCAGCACAGAAAACGTGGTAGCAAGTAAGCTTGTCTCTTCTTTAAACCTTCCTCTACATCCTCATCCAACACCATACAAAGTCAGTTGGATCAAGAAAGGTGGGGAAGAGTAACCCATACCAGTACAAATCCTTTATCCATTGGGGCAAGTTACAAAGACCAAATAATATGTGATGTGTTGGATATGCATGCTTGTCACATACTTTTGGGACGACCATGGAAATACGATGTGCAAGCAACGCATAAAGGGCGTGACAACACCTATGAGTTTCTTTGGATGGGTAAGAAAATTGTACTTCTACCAATCAGCCCGACCAAACAACTCAGCAACAACACTTCTTCGTCTAAAAAAAGGTTAGTTATTTACCATAACGCCTGGAAAATCTTTCTATTCTGCAAAACAGTTTCCAATTCTTGGCTTAGTTGTTAAGAATTTTTCTGACCATGATTCCATTGATCCTATTCCTTCGGAGGTACACACTTTGCTCCAGGAATTTCCAAAAATAGTGGACAATCCGACTGATCTCCCTCCATTGCGAGATATACAACACTCAATCGGCTTCCTACCGGGTGCTACACTTCCATAAAATGAGTCCATCTGAGTACCAAATCCTCCACGATCAAATTCAAGAACTCTTGGACAAAGGCCATATTCAACCGAGCCTATGTCCCTGTGTAGTCCCTGCTTTGCTCACTCCAAAAAAGGACGGCAGCTGGCGCATGTGTGCTGACAGCCGAGCTAAGATCACAGTTAAGTATCGGTTCCCTATCCCACGAATTGGTGACCTGTTGGATCAATTACGTGGAGCCACAATCTTCTCCAAGATTGATCTGAAGAGTGGCTATCATCAAATACTCATAGTGGGACTTTGGGTCGGGTTACTCTATATTTTAAAGCCGCAATCCGACCTTGATAGTTAGCTTCTCCACGTGAAAAAGAACCCTAGCCACCATTGCTCTGTACTGTTGTCATCTCTATTGGGCAATCTCACACTACAGCCCTCGTGACCATCCTTTTTCTCCCACCGCCGTCAGCCACATGTATCGTTGCTACTCTCCTCCAACTTTCACTGAGTCTGCTGCCGCCTGCACCCTCACCTCCATTCGTTGCTGTCCATCTCTACTGGTATTCTCCACACCTCTAAGGCTCCCTAATTTCCCTATATATAACCAAGGCACAACCAAGGCACCCTAGCTATTACTATTATACCCTTACTACCATTCTAATACTATTCCCCAAATCTAACTAGTACTCTCATAGACTATTTGTATTATATTACTTTCTTTGAAAGAAGTCTCAGTTACTAACTTCTATTAGAAATTTTTAGTTTTTTTCTTGTTTACCATGGAAGGTTGAACGGAGTAAAGATACCAATCACTTTTGCTTTTGGATGTTAAACAAACCGCTCCAAAGTATGTTAGTTTGTGTAGATCTAACTAATGAGAGGAAATGAGAACAATGGGAAAGTGATAATTTCATTCTAGAAAACTCCATATAAATACATAACTTGAATCTAAAAATAGATTCCACAACTAATCCCACTAACTCCACGAAATTAGCAACTTAGACTTGACTCAACTATTTCCTAGAAACTAGGAAGACTAGACCAACTCAAAACAAATTAGTAATTTTAGTTACTAACATTCTCCTCCTAACTCAAATACTACAAACACCTAACTTGCTCCTAAGAGCTTGAAAACGACCCACACAAAAAGACTTAGTGAAGATATCAACCATTTGCTCTTCTGAGCTGCAATGTACCAGCTGCACTTCTCCTTCCTTCTGCATCTCTCTCAGAACATAATACTTGATCTTAAAATGTTTGGTCCTTCCATGAAAAACTGGATTCAATGAAATGGCTAGAGTGACTTGATTATCCACAAACACCTTCACACACTTTTCCTGCTTCAGATGCAAGTCATGCATCAATTTCTTCAACCAAACAGCTTGGTTGACTGCTGCCGTCGCTGCAATGAACTCAGCTTCTGCAGTTGACTGAGCCACTATATCTTGCTTTTTTGAACACCATGAGAAACACCCTGAGCCAAAAGTGAAACAATAGCCAGAGGTGCTCTTCATATCATCCAGTGACCCAGCCCAATCACTATCTGAGTAGCCTTGCAACTCAAAATTTTCAACTTTACTAAATTTGATCCCAAAAGACAGTGTGCCTTTTAGATATCTCAAAACCCTTTTTCCGGCAACCATATGATTCTTGCTTGGACAGTGAAGAAATCTAGATAGGACACTTACAGTGTACATAATGTCAGGCCTAGTGGATGTGAGATACATGAGGCATCCAACTAGACTTCTGTACACATTCTCGTCGGCAGGTTCCTCTCCATCATCCTTTTGCAACTTCTCCTTCTGAATCATTGGAGTGTTCACACTTTTACACTCCTCCATATTGAACCTCTTTAATATCTCTCTTACATACTTCTTCTGACAAAGGAACATTTCATTCTGCTTTTGCTGAATCTCCATACCTAGGAAGTAATGCATCAGACCTAGATCAGTCATCTCAAACACCTTCATCATTTCTTGCTTGAATATCTCTATCTGAACATCATCACTTCCTGTCACTAGCAAGTCATCTACATAGAGAGATACAATCACAATAGTAGTACTTGATTTTTTCACATAGAGTGTGGATTCACTCAGACTCTTCACAAAACCCAGGTTCAGCAAGTGATCATCCATCTTGCTGTACCATGCCCTAGGAGCTTGCTTCAACCCATAGAGAGCCTTCTTCAACAAATAAACCTTCTGCTCTTGTCCTGGAATGATGAATCCGTCTGGTTGCTCAACATAGATCTCTTCTTCTAACACTCCATTTAGGAATGCTGACTTCACATCTAGCTGATACACCTTCCATCCATGTTGGGCCGACACAGCCAGTAGCAACCTGATTGTGTCCATTCTTGCAACTGGTGCAAAAGTCTCAGAAAAATCAATTCCACAGACTTGTGCATACCCTTTTACCACTAACCTGGCCTTGAGCTTGTTCACAGAGCCATCTGGGTTCAATTTGGTTTTGAAAACCCATTTGACTCCAATTACTTTTCTGTCTGCAGGCTTCTCCACCAGCTCCCATGTATTGTTTTTCTCTATCATACTCAATTCTTCCTTCATTGCTTCCATCCACTTTGTATCTCTTTTAGCTTCTTCATATCCTGCAGGCTCTAATGTAGCTACACTACTTCTTTCATACACTTCCTGCAATAGTCTAGTCCCTCTAACTGGTGCATCATCAACTAATTCATCAGGATCCAGAGAGACTTCTTGTTGCTTCACCTCTGCTTCTTTTGTCCAGTCCCACTCCTCATCTTCCAAAAACTGAACATCTCTGCTAATCACCATCTTCTCTGTGTGAGGTTGATAGATCTTGTAGGCTTTGGACACCATGTTATAGCCTACAAAGATTCCTGGTTCGGCCTTCTCACTCAACTTGTCTCTCTTCACTTGTGGAACATAGAAAAAACACAAGCAGCCAAACACCTTCAAATTTGTCAGTCTTGGTTTAGTATCAAACCAAGCTTCATAAGGTGTCTTCTTCTCCAATACCCTCGTGGGTAGTCTATTCAATAGAAAGATTGCTGTGTTTGCTGCTTCAGCCCAAAATTCTTTTGGCAAGTTCTTCTCATGCAATAACCATCTTGTCATTTCCATAATACTGTTGTTCTTCCTCTCACTGACTCCATTTTGTTGTGGAGAATATGGAGCAGTGAGCTGATGCTCTATCCCAGCTTCTTCACAGAAGGAATTGAACCTTTGCGATGTATATTCAGTCCCATTATCAGTTCTCATCACCTGAATCTTACAGCCACTTTGATTTTCAACTCATCTCTTAAACTTCAGAAACACTTCAGCTACTTCAGACTTATGCTTCATGAAATATATCCAACACATTCTGGTATAATCATCAATAAAGATAATGAAATACCTGCTACCATTTAGTGAGAGAGTTGGTTGAGGTCCACACAGGTCAGTGTGGATGAGCTGCAACTTCTCAGTTGCTTTCCATTGTGACTTCTTGAAAGGCAACCTTGTTTGCTTCCCTGTTAAACAAGCTCTGCAGTTTGTTTTCAGCTCCTCCAAAACTGGTACTCCTACTGCCATCTCATTCTTCTGCAGATACTGCAACCCTTTCTGATGAAAATGCCCCAACCTCTTGTGCCATAACTCAGTGTCATTCACTTGACACTTGAAAGCTATCTGCTCCTTCTCGAGTGGATCCAAGGAGAAGCTCTTGTGTTGCATCTTTATTTTGAACAACTCATTCCCATTGGAATCAGAAATGAGACACTTTCCTTCTTCAAACAACACTTTGAATCTCTTCTCTACTAATTGACCAACACTTAACAAGTTTTGATCAATTTCAGGGACAAACAACACTTCAGTAATCAACTTGGTTCCAGCACAACTCTCTATTGACACTGTGCCTTTCCCCTTTACTTCTAGATACTCACCGTTTCCTATCTTCACCCTTGACTTGAATGACTTGTCAAGGTCCTTGAACAACTCTTTGTCACTTGTCATGTGATTGGTACACCCACTATCAACCAACCAACCATCACATTGAGTGACTGATGAGAAACAAGTAGCCACAAAGAGTTGATCTGCTTCTTGTTGTACTACAGCATGTGCTCCTCCTTGCTGTTGAGTTTTTGCTTCCTTACAGAACCGTTCAATGTGCCCCCAATAAGTGGCATCTTCTACACTTCACATCTGGCCTTCTCCAACATCTGAAATGTGGATGATTCTGCTTCCCACAGTGCTTGCATGTACTACTAGCATCCTTTGCAACAAACTCTGAGCTACTGCTGCCACTTCCCTTCTTCCATTTCCCCTTCCTCTCTCTTCCACCTTCTCCCTGCTGCACTCTAGCTTTCAATGCCCCCTCAATGCTTCCTTCTTGTCTCATCAACCTCCTTTGCTTCTTGTGCTTGCAAAGCACTAACTACTTCTATCACCTTGAGTTTTGAGAGGTCTTTAGTATTTTCTAAAGAAGCAATGGTTGCTTCATATCTCTCAGGTACTGAAACTAGAATCTTCTGAACCAATCTATTGTCAGATAATTTGGTTCCCAATGCTCTTGTCTTGTTAGCAATCTCAATCAACTTATCTGAGTACTCTTTAATGGACTCAGAATCCTTCATTTGCATTCTCTCGAATTCTCGCACCAAGTTCAACACCTTCATGCCTTTAGTCCTCTCATCACCTTCATACTCACTTTTGAGGAACTCCCAGATCTCCTTTGCTGACTTCAAGGCCATAATTATGTTGAATATGGCGGGAGACACAACTGCATATAGGCAAGCTCGAGCTTTTGCCTTCCTGGTGACCCTCTCCTTGTGAGTCTTGATCTGATGTATTGTTGGGTTATCAGGAAGTGGAGCAATCTCATAGTCTTGCTCAATTGCTTCCCAATAATCACAACCCTCCATGTAGGCTTGTATTCTGATAGCCCATGCCTGATAGTTTTCACCATCAAACACAGGTGGAGCCAATGAAGAAAGACTGTTGGATTCCATCTCTAACAACTCTCACAGGTGTATCACTCAGTTTCTCTCGGAGATATTTCACTGATTCTCACTCACAGATCCCTTAAGAATAGAGGGCTCTGATACCAATGTAGATCTAACTAATGAGAGGAAATGAGAACAATGGGAAAGTGATAATTTCATTCTAGAAAACTCCATATAAATACATAACTTGAATCTAAAAATAGATTCCACAACTAATCCCACTAACTCCACAAAATTAGCAACTTAGACTTGACTCAACTATTTCCTAGAAACTAGGAAGACTAGACCAACTCAAAACAAATTAGTAATTTTAGTTACTAACAGTTTGAAAATACTGCAGTCATACAAATTGTTATATTCTACTCTTGAATGTTTAATTCTTCTTTGCTGGTGGAAAATAACACAGACTTGCTACTAGCACTTTGGCAGTTTTGACGTAAGGCTTCAATATCTCATGGTCAAATGTATTATCTTACTTTTGAACTAATGTTGATACTTATTATTATTTAGTTATGTACAAAAGGGAAAATTATGTACAGACAATATGGGTGATTTGGCAAAACTACTGTATTTCCAGAAATTTAACCTTCCCATAATACCATGTGTGACCGGTTTAGTTGAACCAATTTATTGCTTTTTTCTGGTGGCCATCTAATGTGATGTGTCCAAAACTTTATTCATACTGCATAATCTAAAATTTCCATAATCTGAGAATTAGTTTTTAATTAAAATTAGACATTCACAAGATTGAGATTTCTAGTTATAATTACGTATATCAATTATATTGTTGATATACTTGCAGAAAAATGAAGCTGCTGCGAACAAAAAAAAAAAAGTTATAAAGCGACAATCGAGTTTCCTTACCACAAATGAAGATATTGACAAATCACAGAAGGTACTCTTGCCATTTTACAGTCTTTCTACGTTAAGTTTGTCACTAGTCTCATTTTATGTTAATTTGAATATCTTCCTACAAAAATCTGAAGCACATGAAACTTCCTGTATAAAGATAGTACTTTGCTTAAATGTGATGGATCTAACCATTTGTTTGGTTTTCTCATATCAACACAATTACATAACTTTTGACTGTGTGTATTGTTGTGTTGATGTGACATATTTGAGGCCACTTTGGTCGATAGAAATGGTGTATTGTGTTGGTGTAGTAGATATTCGACACAATATCCAATCTTGTTTTTTCTTAACCGTTGCACAAATTACGCATTTTCTTAATTTTAGGAGAATAATAGTCTCTTATTCTAATATGAACAACCTAGGTCTTCTTATATAGGAGAAAGACCCATTACAATAAAAGGAAAGAATAAAGGTAATAATGACTAAATATTAACAAATAATATTTACACAATTATAGAAACTAGAAATTCCAACACTCCCCCTCAAGTTGGTTTAAAGATGTCTTCCATAGCCAGCTTGTCAATTAGTTTATCGAATTGCTTCTTTGGAAGTCCCTTAGTTAGAACATCAGCAATTTGCTCTGTTGTCGGGAGATAAGGGATACATATTGCACCAGTATCAATCTTTTCTTTAATAAAGTGTTTGTCAACCTCAATATGTTTTGTTCTATCATGTAGAACTGGATTATGAGCTATAGATATGGCAGCCTTATTGTCACAATAAATTCGAATAGGCTTAGTCTGAGGGAACTTGAATTCTTCAAGTATTCTTTTGATCCATATGCCTTCACAGATTCCATGGGCTAAAGCTCTAAACTCTGCTTCAGCGCTACTCCTGGCCACTACATTTTGCTTTTTGTTTCGCCATGTGACTATCCTCCAACAAAGGAACAATAACCTGAGGTAGATCTTCTATCAGTAGTACTTCCAGCCCAGTCTGCATCTGTATAGACCTCTACTTGGAAGTGATTATTCTTTTTGAATAAAATACCTTTTCCAGGAGCTCCTTTTAAATATCGTAAAATCCTATAGGCAGTTTCGAAATGAGTTGGTCCGGGTGCATGCATAAACTGACTTACCATGCTTACAGCAAAAGCAATGTCTGGACGAGTATGAGACAAATAAATTAGTCTCCCCACAAGTCTTTGGTATCTCTCCTTATCCTTTATTTCTTCTTCTTTTGCTGCTTCTAATTTCAAATTAGGCTCAATAGGAGTTTTAGCAACTCTGCATCCAAGTAATCCTGTTTCTTCAAGTAAGTCAAGGACATATTTTCTTTGATTTACAAAGATGCCTTTCCTTGATCTTGCAAATTTCATCCCAAGAAAATACTTTAACGTTCCCAAGTCCTTGATTTGAAACTCAGTTGCAAGGTTTTTCTTGAGATCAGTTAGACCTACTTCATCATCACCTGTGAGAATAATATCATCAACATAGACAATCAAGATAGAGGTTTTATTATTCTCAGAGTGTTTATAAAATATAGGCTTGACTTTGAAGAAACCCATAACCAGACACAACTTTTCCAAACCTTTCGAACCAAGCTCTTGGAGACTGTTTAAGGCCATATAGAGATTTCTTTAACCTGCAAATTCTATTACTTCCAAGTTCCTTTTCAAAACCTGGTGGCAATTGCATAAAAACTTCTTCCTCAAGGTCGCCATTGAGAAAAGCATTTTTCACATCAAGTTGGTAGAGAGGCCACTCTGAATTAGCTGCAAGAGACAACAGTACTCGAATAGAGTTAATTTTAGCAACTGGGGCAAACGTTTCCTGATAATCAATCCCATATGTTTGGGTGAAGCCTTTAGCTACTAATCGAGCCTTATATCTCTCAATACTACCATCTGCATTGCATTTTATGGTAAACACCCATTTACAACCCACTGGTTTTTTATCCTTTGGCAACTCTACTATTTCCCAAGTTCCATTTTGTTTTAGAGCATTCATCTCCTCCATAACTGCTACTTTCCAATTTGGATCTTCTAAAGACTCATGTATATTCTTTGGAACAAAGAAATCATTTATCTTAGAGGTGAAGACTTTATGACTATTTGACAAATTTTGATATGACATGTAGTTTGCAATAGGATATTTGGTACAACTTCGAGTACCTTTTTAGGCTATGGGCATATCAAGATCAAACACAACTGGCAAAGTATTTTGAATGGTTGAAGTAGGAATGGAAGAAGAATTACCTGATTTTTCAGTTTCAATCGTCGGAGTCTCAGATTGGTTCTGTGAAGGATCAACTATTTGGTCTTGCTTCCTCTGATTGAATTTTCTTCTAGTATAAAACTTAAACTCAGGAACTTGATCAGTAGGATCATTATGTAGTATTTTTCCCCCTGATTGAGAAGTTTCTATACTTGGCACCAAAGGATTATCATCAGGACAAATAAGGTTAGGAAGAGGAGTAGAAACATCCTAAAAGTTATCTTCCAAATTTGGTTTCTCCCCCTGAAGAGAACTTTGGGTAAAATATGGTTGATTTTCTAAAAAAGACACATCCATGCTTACAAAATTTTTTTGTGTCTGAGGATCAAAACATTTATAGCCTTTTTGATTTGAAGAATAACCCAAAAAAATGCATTTAACAGCTCTATGATCAAGTTTTGACCGAAAGTGACTAGGGATGTGAACATAAGTAGTACATCCAAAAACTTTAGGTAAATCAGAATATAAACGAGATTTCGGAAAAACATTTTTAAAGCAATCAATGGGAGTTTTAAAATTCAAGATCTTACTAGGCATTCTATTTATTAGATAGGTAGCTGTGAGAATTGCTTCGCCCCATAAATATTTTGGAACGTGCATGGAAAACATTATAGCACGAGCTACCTCAAGCAAATGCCTATTTTTTCTTTTAGCAACACCATTCTGTTGAGGAGTATCTCGACAAGTAGAATGGTGAACTATACCTTTATCTTTTAAAAACTCACCAAAAGATTCATTAAAATATTCAGTTCCATTGTCAGAGTGTAAAATGCAAATTTTGGTTTGAAATTGAGTTTCGATCATGTTGTAAAAATTTCTAAAAATGTCTTTCACCTCAGATTTCTTTTCCATTAAATACACCCAAGATAGACGAGTATGATCGTCAATAAAAGTAACAAACCATCTTTTCCCACTATGAGTCTTGATTTTAGAAGCACCCCAAACATCACTATGTATTAAATAAAAAGGTTTGGAAGCTTTGTAAGGTTTAGGTAAATAGGTGGAACGATGATTTTTTGCTAAAATGCAACTTTCACAATCAAATGAGGAGCAATCAAATCCCTTAAATAAATTTGGAAATAAATGCTTGAGATAAGGAAAACTAGGATGTCCTAACCTAAGATGCCAAAGCATAATTTGTTCTTTACCAGGAAGATAACTAATACTATTGAAACCCTGAGTTACTTTATTGCTAAAAGAACCTTCATCAAAGTAGTAAAGGCCATCAAGCATCCTAGCACTCCCAATCATCTTCTCCGATTCTTGATCCTGAAGAATACAATAAGATTCAAAGAATATAACACGACAATTAGAATCTCTAGAAAGTTTGCTGACAGATAAAAGATTACAGGCTAATTTTGGAACATGTAAGACAGACTGTAAAGAAATATTTTCAGTCAATTGAATAGTTCCTTTTCCTGCAACGGAAGAAAAACTGTCATCTGCAATTTGAATTTTTTCATTAGAATAAGAAGGAGAATATGAGTTAACAAAGTGAGAGGTACTAGTCATATGGTCAGAAGCTCCGGAATCGATGATCCACGGAGAAGAAGTGCCACAAGAAAAGGCTCGGGGATAATTACCTGTTTGTGCCAATGAAACACACGAATTATTAGATGATAACTTGGTTGGTAGCAGTTTTAAGATTTGATGAGCTTGCTCCTTAGACATGATAAAGTAATGAGAGAATGGGAAATAATAAAATATTAACAAAACCACATAAACACTAAACCAGACCAATAGTGAATCGAACCAAACCAAGTAGTAGATCGAACCAAGGCAAAACCAAACCAATTAGTAAACTGAACCAGACCAAATCTGAAACAAACCAAATCTTCTTCAACTCCACGCAATCACGATCGTATAGAAAAAAATACCCAGTGAACACGGAATCAACGACACTCGGATCACCGTCGTGGGTTTGCTCGATGGAAACCACAGGGACGAGAGACGAAACTGTGGCGGCTTGCGGCGAGGAGAAACGGCGGCGTGAGCTTCGGTTGCCTGCGGGTCGACGACGCGAGAGATAGAGCGAGAGAAAACAAAAAACGCCCGCGGGGAAGAAAAAACCAGATGACTGGCAGCAGTGATGGAAGGAAACCCACAACGTTGTGCTTCTTGGGTCGCGGTTGGCTGGCAGTGGAAACCCACAAAGGAAACACACAAATGAAACCCACGAAGTGATGTGTCTTGGACGGCAACTTGGTGTGGCTATTGAAGAAAACCCATAGCTTCTGGATGATCTATTACTCACACGAAGCACTTGTGGTTTGTGTTAGCTGTAGCGATTTGTGTTAACTACAACTCGTGAAAAAAAAACCCATAGGCAAAGCTTGTAGTGGTTTGTATTAGCTGTTCGCCCGGCAAAAAAAAAACGTGGCAGTGGGTTTTGCTCCGTGCTGCGGCGGTGATGAGCTCTGCTCCAAGTTGCAGCGGCGATCGGCGAACAGAGAATGGCGGTTAGGATGAAGGCAAAACACGAGACCACCGACGTCAGAAGTAGGATGCACCAATCAAGAATGGTGACTAGGGTTCCGACGGCGGCGGCGGCTAGGATTTCAAAAAAAAAAAAAATTGGTGTTTAGGGTTTTAGAAACGACTAGGATTTAACCTTGCTCTGATACCATCTTAATTTTAGGAGAATAATAGTCTCTTATTAGAATATGAACAACCTAGGTCTTCTTATATAGGAGAAAGACCCATTACAATAAAAGGAAAGAATAAAGGTAATAATGACTAAATATTAACAAATAATATTTACACAATTATAGAAACTAGAAATTCCAACACCTTTGAAAGCCTTGTCTCTTTTCGATCACTCCATCTCATCCCTTGTTTTTCCCCCTTTCTTTTTAGTGTGGAATCAACTAAATTAATGAAATAGAAACTTCTTTTTCGTTTTTTTAACAACAGTCGAGCAGTATTTGAAACTCAATACCCACCTTAGTCAACCTAAGTGGCTTTTATTTTCAAGAAGAGAACCATAAAGAAATACTATTCCAATGATCTATGGTGGTTAGTTTTCTATTTTATCATCTTCCCTTTTTAAAGAATTCTGTACTTACACTTGGAAGTTTTTGTTGGTCTAGGATTGTCATTTATTTTGTTGGTTTACTGGGTTATATCTAATACTTTTTTCTTAAATTTTTTCAACCATCCTCACTTTGTTAAGGAAACCATAAAGGAATGTCTTGCTAGTGCTATTTGGCTAGTTGCCTTATCTTACCTTTGTTTTTGTGTATTTCTTTCAATAATTTTATTATTACACTTCAAAGTTTTGGTTGGTCAAGGATTATCATTTATTTTTCGAATAATCATGTGGATCCAACATTTTTCTCTTCATAAAATTCTCCTACTTCTTTACTTTAGCTTCAAGACGAGAACAGTAAAGGAATGTCATTCCGAAAAGCTATTTGGTGGTTAGCTTTCCATTTACTCTTTTGTTTTTTTTCTTTGCTTCGTTCAATATATTTACACTTCAAAGTTTTTGTTGCTCAAGGGTTGTCATTTATTTTGTTGGAAATCATGTGGTGATATCCTATTATTCTTGTTACAATTCTCATACCGTCCTCACAAGCTTGAAGAGGAGCACAATAAAGGAATGCCAAGCCTTAGCTCTTTGGTTAGTTGTACATTTTATTTTCTTTCCTTCTTTTTGTACTTCTTCCAATAATTTCTTTTTTACACTTCAAAGTTTTGGTTGCTCACAAATTGCCATTTATTTTGTTTGAAATTATGTTATGATGTCCAATTCTTTGTTCTTACAATTTTCCTGCCTCACCTTGGCTTCAAGAAGTGATAAATGGGGACTTGCCAAATAATTATGGGTTTTTTGTTTACGGATGACCCTCTAAAATAGACGAAAATGATAAATGCCTACCTTTTTAATTTAATGATATATGCCCTTTTGCTTGCGCCAGCATCCTAGTAAAATTACCATAATTTTACTCTCTACTCTAAACTCGCTCTCTCTCGCTACTCTCGCTCTAGCTTCTCACTCTCTCTCCAATTTCTCTCTCCAATCTCTTGCTCTCTCTTCAATCTCGCTCTTAAATCTCTCTCTCACTCCAACCTCTCGGTCTTAAATCTCTCTCTTGCTCCAACCTCTCGCTCTCTCTCCAATTTCTCCCTCCAATCTCTCACTCTCTCTCCAATTTCTCTTTCCTATCTTTTGCTCTCTCTTCAATCTCGCTCTCTCTCCAATCTCGCTCTTTAGTCTCGCTCTCTCTCCAATCTCTCGCTATCAAATCTTGCTCTCTCTCTAATCTCTCGCCATCAAATCTCGCTCTCTCTCCAATCTCTCTTCCTACTCTAGCTCTCGCTCTCGTTGTGTGCTCTTTGAAGATAGAAAAATAATGAGAGAGAAAAATGTGTGTTTTCAAATAGAGAGTAAAATGATAATTTTGCTAGGATGATGACGTAAGCAAAAGGGCATACCTTAAATTGAAAAGGTAGGACATTTTTCGTTTTGGCCTCTTCAAATGGGTCTATACATTTAATCCAATAGTTATTCGGGGTTAGCTGTCCATTTTATTCTATTTCCTCTTTTCTTAACTTCTTTATTACGCTCTCAGGTCACTTTGAAATCCTTGATGAAGACCTTGAAGTTGGAGAAGCAAGGAGGGATTCTTGGTTGAATTAAGTGCTTTGCAGCAACTCCATGATACTTCAGCTGAGCTTTGGGATGACATTCCCTTGATAATACGTTCTGTTTTGGAGAATCATAGCTCAGTTTTCCAACCATTGTGATAAGGAAAAGAAAACAATCAACGAGAGAAAAAACGAAATTTACAAGAATTTCAAGCTCTACCAGCTTAATCAAAGCTCAAATGAAGCTCCATGGGTGTCAACTTCAATTCAATCCAATCATGAAGGCAATCATTATGCCACAAGCTCCAATGATAAGAGCTAGAGCTAAAAGACTACAAGAGGCATCAAATGAAGCTCCATAGGTGTCAACTTCAATTCAATCCAATCATGAAGGCAATCATTATGCCACAAGCTCCAATGATAAGAGCTAGAGCTAAAAGACTACAAGAGGCATTAAATAGTTACTTCCAAGCTAAGGTAGATCCATGAGCAAGAGTTGCAACCATTCAAGCTTGGAAAGACACCTATTCAACCAAAAGACACAATGAATCTAAAATCCAGATTCATTAACATATTTAATGCATTATGTATCTTTTGAATTCATGAATTTGTATTTATGAAGGTTCATGAATGGACTTAAAAGGTTAGGGGCTGAATTTAGACCACATAGATGAAGGGTTGTGTCCTTTCTGTTGGGTTTTATGCCCTAAAACTCGTAGATAGTAAATGTACATCTGACCGAACATTAATAAAGTGATGTATTATTCAATGTTTGTATTATATCTTGTCTTGCTAACCCTAATCCAATAAACTAAACATCCATGGCTAATAGAATGAGACTTGAACTAGTATGTAGGGACATGCGGGGATCAATGTTCAAGTTTTAGCCTAAAGGGTCTGTAGTATAGGGATAAGGCTGGGTACCTTATCCTGGTGACACTATGGATACGGCCCGCTTTGTATATTGATACAAACGTAGTGATCCAACACGTTCATGTGGTTGACATGCGAGTGGGGGTATCCTGTGCAATGAGTTTGCACAAAGACCGGACCGCGAAATAGTTAACCACTAACTATAACACCGTTGGTTAGCTCGGTTTCTATTTCACTAGGATGACCTAGGCAACTTAGCCTTAATCCTGAGTAGATTATGGACTCCTGTCCATGAGGGATTGTCCTTTGATTTGTACGGGTGAGAGTGGCCAGTTCGCCGACTCAATAAGCCTACCATTTTGGGGACAAGACCGAATGGGGAGCTGGGAACGTAGTCTTACAAGATGGAATTCACTCCTTCCTGATATGAGGGTAAGTAGAGGTGTGTTCCCTTAAGTGGTGTCTCCGGGTCTTGAACAAAGGGCCCTACCCTCTTTATGGCACGAGAGGGTTTTCTGTTTGATGGTTGGACCACAAACAGGTTGTTCATTAGAGGAGCACTGGTACTTAAGGACCAAGAGGTAGCCCAGGGGTAAAACGGTAATTTGACCTAGCTGGGGTACGAATACACGTGAAGGGCTAACTTGCTGCTGACGGTCAATATCCGTGGACACAGAAATATATCTGCAGTGAGAAGAGTGCAGCTGTGGTTCTTTAGTGGAGTGAACCACAGTTAACGAATATTGATTAACTTGGTTAATGAGTTTAACCAACTAATCTCACATCGTTGGAGCTTCTGATCTGTAGGTCCATTAGGTCCCACCGGTAGCTCATTTGGGGCGTTGAGGTAAAATTCTAAGGATGGATTGAATATTCGAAGGTGTTCGAATATTATACTAAAATATGAATTTGGTTCATATTAAAAACTATAGGTTAAAATTAATATGCATTGGATGTATATTAATACTATAGTTATGAGAGAGAAAATAGTAATTGAATATGTGATGTTCAATTTTATTTTATTAATTAATTAATTTCTTATTAATTAATTGATTTAGTTTAATTAAATTTGATTTAATTAAACTATAAGATAAGAGGGATATTAATTTAAATTGGATTTAAATTAAAGTTATTTTAATTAATTTAGATTAATTAAAAGATAATTAAAAGATAATTAATTATAATTTGAATTTAGGTTTTTCAAATTATAATTAATTAATTAAAATATCAGATAACTGAAATATCAGTTATCTGATATTTTAAATCATCAGACGTGGTCAGGGGAGTGGTTAAAACTGCCTCCTGGTCTCACGTCTGTAGCTCTCCCAATTAGCTCTCTCAGTTTCATTCATTCTCTTCGAGAGATCTCTCTCAGAGAACAGATCCAGAGAATTCAAACAAAAGAATCCAGAGAAATTTCCTTAGAATTTTTCGCTCCCACCAGCACTCAACGTAGGATCCCTATCAGAGAATACCGGTGTACCCTTGTGGTGGTGTTCGTGTTGCTGCTGTATTTTTGAGGAAAATTCAGAGAATTCGGCGAAAACTTCAAGGATTTCATCAAGGGTATGTTTTACTTGAACTAGGGTCAATAGGACCCAATTCTAGATTAGATCTAGGATTAATTCTCTGTTTTTGCATGCTTGTATCTGGTTTTACAGCAAGCTTTTCCTATCATTGTTGCTGTAAATTTCATTTATTTTATCCCAACGTATTGGTATTTTTATTCTTAAATTAATCGGGGTTTTTTAAAGGTTCTGTATATTTTCCGCTGCGCAAGGGGTTTCATCCCTTCAATTGGTATCAGAGCCAACTCTGGATTTTAATTTAAGAATTAAAATTTGCGTTGGTTTTAGGTGGGATTTGCATTATGAATGTTCAATTTTGCGATAAACTGTTTAGGTTTAATTTGGCCATAGATTTACCGCTTTTTTACTTGATTTGATCATGTAAGGCCCCTGTGTTTTTGGGCAAAATTGTGTAAATCGAGTCTGTACAGTCCGGGTCTCAGTTAGGATTGAAAATCGATGAAGATCGCAGAAGAAATTGGTGAATTTCATGAAGAACAGCCGCTGTTCTGCCCAGGAATCAGCTCCAGACGCAACAGCGTCGGGACGCTTAGCCTAGTGCGTCTCGACGCTGTCGCGATTCCACGCTCCAGACGGTTGAAATCGCGCCAGCGTCGGGACGCTTTCTTCGCAGCGTCTCGACGCTGTCACGATTTCGTGCGGCGCCAGGATTTTCGCGAAATCAGACGTGGTGCCCTAATTTGGCCGGTTCGGTTCGAGCGTTTTGGGTCAGCTGGGACCGGTTTGGTCCGGTTTGACCCGTTTTGGGTGCGGTTCGAGTTTTTCAAGTCCGGTTCGAAGTGGTTCGGGTCGGTTCAAGGCTAGTAGACCGGTTTTGGAGCTGCAGAATTATGTAATAGGATAGATTTATTGCTTTATTAATGTAATTTTGCTTTAATCTATCCTAGGGGCCAATTAAATCGGTTTATTCGCTATTTAAATGCTTTATGGATGTCATTTAAATTTAATCCCACCTTAGGATATAAAGCATGCTCATGCATTTATGAATGTTATAATTAGATTATAATATATGTATGAAATGCATGATTTGATTTTCATGATTTATTTAATATATAGTAGAGTTATATTAAATTCATGAAAATGGAATAGTATGTTGCATGCAACTACATAGTTTTAATATAAGTGTTATATTAAAAATTATTTGTTTGCAGCATGCTAAGTTGATTTTCCATTATTGGCTATAATAAAGTTGTTTATTATTTAAATGGAAATCAAGTTGCATTGAGCATGATACATCCATAGATTAATATAAGGGTTATATTAATTATCATGCTATGCATAGTACTATAGTTTAAAATTTCATTAACTTGAATATGATTGTTAATTGTTTTAAAAACTATAGTATGCATGATTATAGGGCTAATCATTATAAAATTTTGAAATAGTTTAAAATTTTATGATTAGAAACCGTCAATCTATAATCAAGATGTGCATGTTCACATAGGATCTTAGGTTAAAATTAAATTAATTTTAATGGGTTAAAATTAATTAGACCTAAGATCATTTTCTAATAGGATTAGAAAATCTTACTTAGTTTTAAAATAGTTTTAATGAACTAAGTAGGACGAACATTCCTAAGATTATAAGGGAACTCTACCAGTGAAGTTCTGTCTAAGGATTGGAGGTATTTAAGTTGACGGTAAACGGAACACCTCCTACCTGGGAACTGATCTGGAATACCGGAGTTGAATTAATCTCAGGTTAATGTTAGAATAATGTCACTAGGTTAATTAAATTGGTTTAATACACCTAGACATTAGGTCTTATTATAATAGTTATAATAGGACTAGACTTAGATAAATGACTTAGCCGGATTTATCTAGGTTTAATCAAACCCTAAAATTAATCAGTTACTTTAGTGGGAGGAAAATTACAAAACTTAATTTAAATTGAGTTTTGCTCCTACGTCCCCGTGACGTTCACACCGTGAGATCCATGCTCGGCTTTGTGTCGTTTTAGCGCGGCCTCCCTTCGGAGAGTGTTTGCATGGGTCAATACCAAGGTGAATGGGGAAAGTGACTATAGTAAGTGGGAGCGGGACACGTGTCAACGTATCCTTCGGTCTCCACCCCTAGGTCACAACGTGAGATTCCTATGATCCGCCTGCGTGTTGTCTCGGCGCAACCATCCCTTCGGAGGGCCTGATCATAGGATTCGGAACACCGTGAACTCCTGAAAAGGATAGGATCACTTAGGCTAATTACCAACAGTTGTCTTTCCTAACGGTAGCCTGTTGGTGCGTGCCTCTGGGATCTGAAAGTGGGAGGGTTACACTTACGGGGAGGAGTTAATTTGTTAACAAATCCTTGACCGAACAACGGTGGTTAATCTCTAATGGAATATGAGTTATTCTGGTATTAGAAATTGACTGAGAAGAGTCTCATTTTAGAGGAGGAACAACTGATCACCCTTCGGTGGCTGTTCTTCTAAACCTCTAAAGCATCGTTGCGAAACACAATCATAAGTTTTATTAGGGTTCTTTGATTGTTTGTTTGCAAAATTGATTGGATGTATGCAATTGTTTGTATTGCTTGTGTGATGGGTTAAGGCAAAGATAACTAATACGGTCACTTGTTTGTTTTTTCAGCAATGTCTTCCTCTATCATATCTCTGCTTAAAAATGAACAATTAACCGGCGAGAATTTTCCCCAATGGAAATCAAACCTTAATACAATTCTCGTGGTTGAGGATTTAAGATTCGTCTTAACGGAGGAATGTCCTCCCGTTCCCCCTCGCACTGCCTCTCAGGCAGTTAAAGACGCCTATGAACGCTGGACCAAGGCCAATGAAAAGGTCAAGGTCTATATATTGGTCAGCTTGTCTGAAGTTTTGGCCAAGCGTTATGAGAACGTGGAAACTGCCAGGGAAATTATGAATTCCCTGCAGGAGATGTTTGGACTCCCGTCCTACCAGCTCCACCACGACGCCTTGAAGAACGTCTTCAATGCCAAGATGCTGGAAGGTCAATCTGTTCGGGAACATGTCCTGGACATGGTTAACCAGTTCAACATAGCTGAGGCAAATGGCGGGGTTGTCTGCGAGCGCAGTCAGGTTGCGTTCATCCTTCACTCGCTCCCAGCGAGCTATCTGTCTTTTAGGACGAACGCGAGCATGAATAAGATTCAGTTCAACCTGACTACCCTCCTCTCGGAGTTACAGATTTACGAATCCCTGCAAAAGAGCAAGGGAAAGAATGTGGTGAAAGGAGAGGCCAATGTGGCCCATTCCAAGAAAAAGTTCCTGAAGGGTTCATCCTCAGGAACTAAATCTGTACCCCAGGCTTCTTCATCGAAGCAGATCCAGAAGAGGAAGGGAGACAAGGGGAAGGCTCCTGCACAGGCTGTGCAAGGGAAGGGGAAGGCCAAGGTCGTGGCCGATAAAGGTAGATGCTTCCACTGCAATGCAGATGGTCACTGGAAGCGCAACTGTCCCCGCTACCTTGCTGAGAAGAGAAGAGAAAAAGAAGGTAAATTTGATTTACTTGTGTTAGAGACTTGTCTCGTTGAACATGATGAGTTTGCCTGGATACTGGATTCGGGAGCCACTAATCATGTTTGTTCTTCTTTTCAGGGAAATAATTTCCAGCAGCTGGCAGAGGGTGAAATGACGCTCAAGGTCGGAACGGGAGACGTTGTTTCAGCTCGTGCAGTGGGAGCTGCAAAATTATTCTTTAGAAATAGGTTTTTAATTTTAGAGGACTTGTATTTGGTTCCTAGAATTAAAAGGAACCTAATTTCTGTTTCAGCTTTGTTAGAACAATGTTATACTATTTCCTTCTTGCTTAATGAAGCTTTAATTTTAAAGAATGGAATTTACATTTGTTCAGCTAAGCGTGAGAATAATTTGTTTGTGTTAAGACCAAATGATGCTAAGGCCATTTTAAGTCATGAAATGTTTAAAACGGCCGAAACGCAAAACAAAAGGCAAAAAGTTTCTCCTTCAAGTAACAACACGTATCTTTGGCATCTTCGTCTTGGTCATATTAACATCGATCGGATCGATCGTTTGGTTAAAAATGGGCTTCTAAGTGACATAGAAGATACATCTTTACCACCCTGTGAATCGTGTCTCGAGGGTAAAATGACCAAGAGGCCTTTTACTGGAAAAGGTTACAGGGCCAAAGAACCACTTGAACTAATACATTCAGATCTTTGTGGTCCTATGAATGTAAAGGCTCGAGGTGGTTTTGAATATTTCATCTCTTTCATAGATGATTATTCACGATACGGTTACTTGTACCTAATGGGCCATAAGTCTGAGGCTCTTGAAAAGTTCAAGGAGTTTAAGGCTGAGGTAGAAAACTTATTGGGTAAAACAATTAAAACACTTCGATCAGATCGAGGTGGAGAGTATTTAGATCAGCGATTCCAGGACTATATGATAGAACATGGAATCCAATCACAACTCTCAGCACCTGGTACACCTCAGCAAAATGGTGTATCAGAAAGGAGAAACAGAACCTTGTTAGACATGGTTCGATCTATGATGAGCTATGCTCAGTTGCCTAGCTCGTTTTGGGGGTATGCAGTAGAGACTGCAGTACATATTCTTAACAGTGTTCCCTCAAAAAGTGTTTCTGAAACTCCTTTTGAGTTATGGAGGGGGCGTAAACCTAGTTTGCGTTACTTTCGAATCTGGGGTTGTCCTGCACATGTGTTAGTGACAAATCCTAAGAAATTGGAATCACGTACGAGAATATGCCAATTTGTTGGGTACCCGAAAGAAACGAGAGGTGGTCTTTTCTATGACCCTCAAGATAATAAAGTATTTGTATCAACAAATGCAACTTTCTTGGAGGAAGACCACATACGAAATCATCAACCACGAAGTAAGTTAGTATTAGGAGAAGCTACAGAAGGATCAACAAGGGTTGTTGATGAACCTGGTCCTTCAACAAGAGTTGTTGGAGAATGCAGTTCTTCTCGTCAATCTAGTCCTCCTCACGTAGTGGGAGAGCTTCGACGCAGTGGGAGGGTTGTGATACAACCTAACCGCTACTTGGGTTTAACAGAAACACAAGTAGTCATACCTGATGACGGCGTAGAAGATCCATTGTCTTATCGTCAGGCAATGAATGATGTAGATAAGGACGAGTGGGCCAAAGCCATGGACCTTGAGATGGAGTCGATGTACTTCAATCAAGTTTGGGAACTTGTAGATCTACCTGAAGGGGTCAGACCCATTGGGTGTAAATGGATCTATAAGAGAAAAAGAGATGCTGCTGGGAAAGTACAGACTTTCAAAGCAAGACTTGTAGCAAAGGGTTATACCCAACGAGAAGGAGTGGACTATGAAGAAACTTTTTCTCCAGTTGCTATGCTAAAGTCCATAAGAATCCTCTTATCCATTGCCACATTTTATGATTATGAAATTTGGCAAATGGATGTCAAGACAGCTTTTCTGAATGGCAATCTTGACGAGAGTATTTTTATGTCTCAACCCGAAGGGTTCATATCCCAAGGTGATGAGCACAAGGTTTGCAAACTGAATCGATCCATTTATGGGTTGAAACAGGCTTCTAGATCTTGGAATATTAGGTTTGATACTGCGATCAAATCTTTTGGTTTTGACCAGAATGTTGATGAGCCTTGTGTATACAAGAAGATCAACAAGAATAAAGTAGCTTTCCTCGTACTTTATGTAGACGACATTCTACTCATTGGGAATGATGTAGGGTATCTGTCTGACGTAAAAGAATGGCTAGCAGCTCAATTCCAAATGAAAGATTTGGGTGAGGCTCAGTATGTTCTTGGGATCCAGATTATTCGGGATAGGAAGAACAAATCGCTAGCTCTGTCTCAGGCAACGTATATCGGCAAGATGTTGGCTCGATATTCGATGCAGAACTCCAAGAAGGGCTTGTTGCCTTTCAGGCATGGGGTTCACTTGTCTAAGGAACAGTCTCCTAAGACACCTCAAGAGGTTGAGGATATGAGACGGATTCCCTACGCCTCAGCCGTGGGTAGCTTAATGTATGCCATGCTATGCACGAGGCCTGACATTTGTTATGCTGTAGGGATTGTCAGCAGATATCAGTCAAATCCAGGGTTAGACCATTGGACCGCCGTTAAAGGAATCCTCAAGTATCTTAGGAGAACGAGAGATTACATGTTGGTGTTTGGGGCTAAGGAGTTAGTGCTCACTGGATACACCGACTCTGATTTCCAAACTGACAAGGATTCTAGGAAATCTACGTCAGGGTCAGTCTTCACCCTTAACGGGGGAGCTGTAGTTTGGAGGAGCATAAAGCAGGGATGTATAGCAGACTCCACGATGGAGGCTGAGTATGTAGCTGCTTGTGAAGCAGCTAAGGAAGCTGTTTGGCTAAGGAAGTTCTTGACAGATTTGGAAGTTGTTCCAAATATGAACTTGCCCATTACGTTATACTGTGACAACAGTGGGGCGGTAGCCAATTCAAAGGAACCTCGCAGCCATAAAAGAGGTAAACACATAGAGAGGAAGTACCATCTAATTCGAGAGATTGTGCAAAGAGGAGATGTGGTCGTGACCCAGATCGCTTCTGAGCATAACATTGCTGATCCGTTTACGAAGGCCCTCTCGGCTAAAGTGTTCGAGGGTCATCTAGACAGTCTAGGTCTGCGAGATATGTATATAGCGTAATCTAGGGCAAGTGGGAGATGTGTAATGGGTGTAAGGATGCCCTAGTTTATTGTATTTTGTATATTTACCTTTTATGTAATGTACAAATATACATGTACCGTTTCCAGCTTTGGATTATTTTGTATATACTTTCCCTGTAACTTGAGTTTTAGTTCAAGTGGGAGTTTGTTGGGTTTTATGCCCTAAAACTCGTAGATAGTAAATGTACATCTGACCGAACATTAATAAAGTGATGTATTATTCAATGTTTGTATTATATCTTGTCTTGCTAACCCTAATCCAATAAACTAAACATCCATGGCTAATAGAATGAGACTTGAACTAGTATGTAGGGACATGCGGGGATCAATGTTCAAGTTTTAGCCTAAAGGGTCTGTAGTATAGGGATAAGGCTGGGTACCTTATCCTGGTGACACTATGGATACGGCCCGCTTTGTATATTGATACAAACGTAGTGATCCAACACGTTCATGTGGTTGACATGCGAGTGGGGGTATCCTGTGCAATGAGTTTGCACAAAGACCGGACCGCGAAATAGTTAACCACTAACTATAACACCGTTGGTTAGCTCGGTTTCTATTTCACTAGGATGACCTAGGCAACTTAGCCTTAATCCTGAGTAGATTATGGACTCCTGTCCATGAGGGATTGTCCTTTGATTTGTACGGGTGAGAGTGGCCAGTTCGCCGACTCAATAAGCCTACCATTTTGGGGACAAGACCGAATGGGGAGCTGGGAACGTAGTCTTACAAGATGGAATTCACTCCTTCCTGATATGAGGGTAAGTAGAGGTGTGTTCCCTTAAGTGGTGTCTCCGGGTCTTGAACAAAGGGCCCTACCCTCTTTATGGCACGAGAGGGTTTTCTGTTTGATGGTTGGACCACAAACAGGTTGTTCATTAGAGGAGCACTGGTACTTAAGGACCAAGAGGTAGCCCAGGGGTAAAACGGTAATTTGACCTAGCTGGGGTACGAATACACGTGAAGGGCTAACTTGCTGCTGACGGTCAATATCCGTGGACACAGAAATATATCTGCAGTGAGAAGAGTGCAGCTGTGGTTCTTTAGTGGAGTGAACCACAGTTAACGAATATTGATTAACTTGGTTAATGAGTTTAACCAACTAATCTCACATCGTTGGAGCTTCTGATCTGTAGGTCCATTAGGTCCCACCGGTAGCTCATTTGGGGCGTTGAGGTAAAATTCTAAGGATGGATTGAATATTCGAAGGTGTTCGAATATTATACTAAAATATGAATTTGGTTCATATTAAAAACTATAGGTTAAAATTAATATGCATTGGATGTATATTAATACTATAGTTATGAGAGAGAAAATAGTAATTGAATATGTGATGTTCAATTTTATTTTATTAATTAATTAATTTCTTATTAATTAATTGATTTAGTTTAATTAAATTTGATTTAATTAAACTATAAGATAAGAGGGATATTAATTTAAATTGGATTTAAATTAAAGTTATTTTAATTAATTTAGATTAATTAAAAGATAATTAAAAGATAATTAATTATAATTTGAATTTAGGTTTTTCAAATTATAATTAATTAATTAAAATATCAGATAACTGAAATATCAGTTATCTGATATTTTAAATCATCAGACGTGGTCAGGGGAGTGGTTAAAACTGCCTCCTGGTCTCACGTCTGTAGCTCTCCCAATTAGCTCTCTCAGTTTCATTCATTCTCTTCGACAGATCCAGAGAATTCAAACAAAAGAATCCAGAGAAATTTCCTTAGAATTTTTCGCTCCCACCAGCACTCAACGTAGGATCCCTATCAGAGAATACCGGTGTACCCTTGTGGTGGTGTTCGTGTTGCTGCTGTATTTTTGAGGAAAATTCAGAGAATTCGGCGAAAACTTCAAGGATTTCATCAAGGGTATGTTTTACTTGAACTAGGGTCAATAGGACCCAATTCTAGATTAGATCTAGGATTAATTCTCTGTTTTTGCATGCTTGTATCTGGTTTTACAGCAAGCTTTTCCTATCATTGTTGCTGTAAATTTCATTTATTTTATCCCAACGTATTGGTATTTTTATTCTTAAATTAATCGGGGTTTTTTAAAGGTTCTGTATATTTTCCGCTGCGCAAGGGGTTTCATCCCTTCACTTTCATGGTGTCTTTTCAATTAGTATAAATAGAGATGTAATTTGTCATTTGAAAACAAGTTGAATTTGAATGAAATTTCAGATTGAGTTTAGTCTCTCTCAAGCTTTTATGTTTTCTTTGTGTTCTTGTGTTTAGAATGCATGCCTAGGATTTTCAATCTAGTCTGATCAATTAGAATGTGAAGAGTTCGAAATCTTGAAGTTAGGAACGAGTTTTCCTTTCTTCTTGATCTTTGATCATCCTTCCAAGCCAAATCTGTTTAACTTTCTTGGGGTTATCTATCAATTCGTTAATGGGGTTATTCTTATTATTGTTGTGAGGGTTCACCTGAAATAATGAGAGTTCTCAAACGTAATTGAGATAGTTCCTTTATCATTTGGTATCAGAGCATCTTTGATTCCTTTATCATTTGGGTCGAGAGAGAGAGAGAGAGAGAGCGCTATAAAGGAATCAAAGATGCTCTGATACCAAATGATAAAGGAACTATCTCAATTACGTTTGAGAACTCCCCTTATTTCAGGTGAACCCTCACAACAATAATAAGAATAACCCCATTAACGAATTGATAGACAACCCCAAGAAAGTTAAACAGATTTGGCTTGGAAGGATGATCAAAGATCAAGAAGAAAGGAGAACTCGTTACTAACTTCAAGATTTCGAACTCTTCACAATCTAATTGATCAGACTAGATTGAAAATCCTAGGCATGCATTCTAAACACAAGAACACAAAGAAAACATAAAAGCTTGAGAGAGACTAAACTCAATCTGAAATTTCATTCAAATTCAACTTGTTTTCAAATGACAAATTACATCTCTATTTATACTAATTGAAAAGACACCATGAAAGGACACAACCCTTCATCTATGTGGTCTAAATTCAGCCTCTAACCTTTCAAGTCCATTCATGAACCTTCTTATACAAATTCATGAATTCAAAAGATACATAATGCATTAAATATGTTAATGAATCTGGATTTTTAGATTCATTGTGTCTTTTGGTTGAATAGGTGTCTTTCCAAGCTTGTATGATTGCAACTCTGGCTCATGGATAGTAACCTTAGCTTGGAAGTAACTATTTAATGCTTCTTGTAGTCTTTTAGCGCTAGCTCTTATCATTGGAGCTTGTGGCATAATGATTGCCTCATGATTGGATTGAATTGAAGTTGACACTCATGGAGCTTCATTTGAGCTTTGATTGAGCTTGAAATTCTTGTAAATTTCTTTTTTTTCTCGTTGATTGTTTTCTTTTCCTTATCACGTTGCCTGGACTCCCTCCCCACCTTGAGTTGGATCATGCGATAGAATTGTTCCCTGGTACGACCCCAATTAATGTTCGCCCTTATAGATATCCTCAGTTCCAGAAAGATGAGATCGAAAAGTTTGTAGATGAAATGCGTGGTTGGGATCATTCAACCTAGCTCAAGCGCATTTTCTAGTCCGGTTTTGCTGGTAAAGAAGAAGGATGGAAGCTGGCGCTTTTGCATTGATTACAGAGCCCTTAATAAGGTGACTGTTTAAGTTTCCTATCCCTTTAGTTGATGAGTTGTTTGATGAACTGTTTGGAGCAGTAATTTTCTCTAGAATTGATCTTAAGTCGGGTTATCATCAAATTCGACTTAAGAATGAGGATGTTCACAAGTCAGCCTTTTGTACTCATGAGGGACATTATGAATTCCTCGTGATGTCGTTTGGCCTACGGAATGCCTCGTCTACCTTTCAAGCTATCATGAACAGAACCTTACGCCCCTTCTTAAGGAAGTTTGTATTGGTCTTCATGGATGACATTTTGGTGTATAGCAGATCCATTGGAGAACATGCTGAGCATTTGAATGTGGTTCTGGGTGTATTGAAAGAAAACCAATTGGTTGCCAAGAAGAAGAAGTGTAGTTTCGCGCTAAAATAGATTGAATACTTGGGCCATTTGGTATCTGGAAAAGGTGTATCAGCTGACCCTTCAAAAATAATGGCTATGGAACAATGGTCTGTCCTGAGACGCTAAAAAGCTTCGAGGATTTTTTGGCTTGACGGGGTACTATCGAAAGTTTGTAGCGAATTATGGAACTATTGCCCATCCTCTAACTTAGCAGTTAAGGAAAGATTCTTTTGCGTGGAATGATGAGGCTTTGGAGGCGTTTCAACGGCTCAAGCATGCCATGATGACTGCTCCGGTTTTAGCTTTGCCCGATTTCAACAAGACATTGGTAATTGAAGCTGATGCTTCAAGTGTAGTAGGAGTTGGAGCGGTGCTTATGCAAGAAGGCCACCCCATTGCGTTCTTCAGTCATGCCTTGTCTACATAGGAACAAGACGGTTTATGAACACGAGTTGATGGCTATTGTGATGGCTGTTCAGAAGTGGCGGCCTTATCTATTGGGAAGAAAGTGTTAGAACAGATCAAAACAGTCTTAAGTTCATTTTGGAACAAAGACTCATTGCGGGAGAATACCAAAAGCTACTTACGAAGTTGGTAGGATATGATTTCGACATAGCTTATAGCGCGGGGTTGAAAACAAGGTAGCATATGCTTTGTCTCGGCTCCCGAATGCCTTAGAATTTGCAGCTGCTAGTGTCATCGGGGGGTTGAATACGGGGCTTATTGTCGACCAACAAAAGTATGATTTGAAGCTCAACTCCATTCACAACAAAGATTGGGAGGGTAGAAGAAGTTCCTACGGGTTATTCCTTAAAAGGGGAAGTGTTATACTTTAGAGGGCGCATTGTTCTTCCTGAGGATTCCCCCACCATACCCTTGTTATTGGAAGCTTTCCATTCTTCTGTTGTTGGTGGTAATGGAGGAGTTCTACGTACCTATCAAAGGCTGGCTAAAGAAGTCTATTGGGTAAGTAAGAGTAAAATTGTTCATTGTTGAGTGTACAGTGTGTCAACAGGCGAAATATTTGGCACTTGTTCCTGCCAGTCTGCTTCAACCTCTACCTATTCCTGATAACATTTGGGAAGATGTGTCGATGGACTTTGTAATTGGGCTGCCTCGAGTCTTTTGATTTCATATTAGTTGTGGTGTAGTCCAAGTATGCTCATTTCATCCCATTAAAACATCAGTACTCTGCGACCTCCATTGCTCAAGTGTTCATTCGTGAAATTGTTCGATTGCATGGGATTCCCAGAAGTATTGTATCCGACCGTGATCCTGTTGTCTTCACTACTCTTTTGGGAGGAGTTGTTTAAATGGCAGGGCACCAAGCTTAAAAGGAGCACGGCTTATCACCCGCAAACTGACGACCAGACAGAGGTGGTCAATAGAGGATTGGAGACTTACTTACGATGCTTTGCTATGCATTGTAGTGCTAAATGGGTTCGTTGGTATTTACCTTGGGCTGAGTTTAGCTATAACACGTCCTATCATTCTGGAATGAAGGCAACCCCGTTTGAGGTGGTGTATGGTCGACCTCCGCCCTCCATTCTTCCTTATGTGGCAGATGGTTCCTCGATTTCAGCAGTAGACCAGCAGTTGAAAGAAAGGGATGAAATGTTGAACGTTATCAAAGAGAGGCTGGCCTATGCAAAACAGTACATTTAATCCTACGTCGATGCTAAACGAAGCCATGTGGAGCCACAGTTGGAGATTGGGTTGGTGTAGCCTATTTCCGAATATATTCTTTATAAGGCTTAGTATCTTATTTTATCATAGTCATGTGCCTTGCATGTGTAACTAATTCGGTTAGCCTCCATATCTATATAAAGAATGGAGCTCATTCAATAAAAGATCATTCATTCCTAATTAACTCAAGTTTCGGCTACACCATATTGGTATCAGAGCGCACGATTTTTTGGGCGTTTCCATTATGACGACCAAGAAAGTTTCTTCCAACTCAGGTGGAGATTCATCCTTGGCGGGAAAAGAGGCGGAAATCACCACCGTCCTCTCACCACGATCTACAACCGTACGCTTGTTGTCGGTTGAACAAGATACTAAAATCTTGAAAGAAGATGTGGGTGAGATAAAAAAGATTTTAGAGATGATTTGTGAAAAATTGGGCTGCCGAACGGATCAACAAGTTTTTGATTCAAGAACTCATGTGGCAGTAGAAAGGAGACAGCAAGATCATCAAAGGGACGATGTTAGAACAAGGCAGTGGCAAGAGAGACAAGTCATAGAGCAGAAGACGACACAAGAACCGATTCCAGTGCCAAGATTCCATCAAGAATATCATTCTGGGATGCAAAAGTTTAAACAGAATCCTCTTTTTAGAAGGCAACCTGAGTGGAATGGGGATAGTTCAAGCGAAGATGAATATCAAGAGATCCAAAGAGAAGGCCGGACAAACCATGGAGATCAACATCACCAAGAAAGTGATTTTAAGATAAAGATTGATATTCCAACATATAGTGGAAAAATGGAAATAGAGGCTTTCTTGGAGTGGATTAGACATGTGGAAAATTTCTTCAATTACATGAACACACCCGAAAACAAGAAGGTAAGATTAGTAGCCTTGAAGCTTAAAGGAGGAGCTCAAGCTTGGTGGGACCAATTAGAGATCAACCGTCAACGTTATGGGAAAAGGCCAATTCAAAGATGGGAGCGAATGAAAAGATTGATGAAAGAAAGATTCTTGCCAATGAATTTTGAACAAATTCTTTATGACCAATATCAAAATTGCCGTCAAGGTAACAGAACAGTCATGGAGTATACGGAAGAATTTCATCGACTTGGCGCAAGAACAAATCTTGTAGAGACTCAACAACATCTAATTGCAAGGTATAAGAGTGGCCTACGCTATGACATTAAAGAACAGATTGCTTTACAACCTATTGGATATTTGAATGAGGCAATTTCGGCAGCAGCAACAATCGAGGAACAGATTGCAAATCGTTTTAAAAGGACTTATACCAGATGAAATACAGTTGAGCAAGGCAGCAACTTTAACAAATCTTTAGGCGGGGATAAACCAAATCCTCAAACTTCAATCGCAACCGTTAAAGGAAAACAGATTGACACCAATCCTTCAAGAGACATCACCAAGAAAGCTGCAAACACTTACTCTCGGCCGACACTTGGGAAATGCTTTCGGTGTAACCAAACAGGTCATCTATCCAATGAATGCCCCCAACGATCCCTTGCTATTGCTGATACAGTAGACTACCAAGAAGATGAAGAAGATATTGAAACTGAAGACAATACAGACTTTCTTGAACCCGATGAAGGAGAACCCCTTTCTTTGGTCATTCAACGCCTCCTTCTTGCTCCTAAAACTGATCCTAGCTATCAACGACATGCTCTATTTAAAACACGTTGTACCATCAATGGCAAAATCTGCAATGTCATTATTGATAGCGGAAGCACAGAAAATGTGGTTGCTAGCAAGCTTGTTACCACGTTGAACCTCCCTTTACATCCACATCCAGCCCCATATAAAGTTGGATGGATCAAGAAAGGAGGAGAGACACAAGTGACTCACACAAGCACAATTCCCTTGTCCATCGGCGCAAGTTACAAAGACCAAATCATATGCGACGTGTTGGATATGGACGCTTGCCATATACTCATAGGAAGACCATGGCAATTTGATGTGCAAGTAATTCATAAAGGAAGAGACAATACGTATGAGTTTCTGTGGATGGGGAAGAAAATCGTTCTTCTACCACTTAATCTGGCTAAACAACTCTCTCCTACTACAAATCCATCCAAAAAAAGGTCAACTCTTCACCATTACTTCTGGAAAAACTTTTTATTATGAGAAACAATTGCCTATACTTGGTTTAATTGTCAAACAATTTTCTAATCCTGATATTTCTTCTGACATTCCTTTGGAGGTACAAAACCTGCTTCAAGAATTCAATCAAATTGTGGAAAATCCAAACGATCTACCCCCCTTGCGAGATATTCAACATTCTATTGATTTTGTGCCGGGTGCCTCACTCCCCAATTTATCACACTACAAGATGAGCCCCGCGAAATATGCCATATTACATGACCAAGTCCAAGATCTCCTGGATAAAGGACATATACAACCAAGCTCGAGTCCTTGTGCCGTTCCAGCCCTTCTCACACCCAAAAAAGATGGCAGCTGGCGCATGTGCGTAGATAGTAGGGCCATCAATAAAATTATGGTCAAATACAGATTCCCCATCCCTCGGATTGGTGATCTTTTGGATCAACTCGAAGGAGCTACAATTTTTTCAAAAATAGACTTGAAAAGCGGATACCACCAAATCCGTATACGTCCAGGAGATGAATGGAAGACAACCTTCAAAACTAACGAGGGATTATTCGAATGGCTTGTCATGCCATTTGGCTTATCCAATACCCCAAGTACTTTCATGCGGCTTATGAATCAGGTACTCCTACCATTCATTAACAAGTTTATCGTCATATACTTTGATGATATCTTAGTTTATAGCCGGGGGATAGATGAGCACTTACAGCACATTAGGCTTCTGTTTTCCACACTCCAAAATAATGCTCTGGTTATCAATCTTAAAAAATGTCTCTTTGCAACTTCTGAGATATCGTTTCTAGGGTATATTATTGGGCAAAATGAAATCAAAATGGATCCCACAAAGACCAAAGCTATTATGGATTGGGAGGAACCTAAAACTATCAAAGAGCTTCAAAGTTTTCTCGGTTTGACCTCTTTTTATAGGAAATTTATACGAAATTTTAGTACCATAGTGGCCCCATTAACCGATTGCTTAAAAAAGGGATAGTACTTTTGGGGGAATAACCAAACTACCAGCTTCTTGGATATCAAACAGAGATTAACAAATAGCCCTGTCTTAGCCTTACCTAATTTTGATAATCCGTTTGAAGTAGCCGTAGATGCTTCTGGGATAGGGATTGGAGCTATTCTATCTCAAAACAAACATCCCATTGAATTTTTTAGTGAAAAGCTCAGCCCTTCACGACAAAAATGGTCCACCTATGAGCAAGAATTATATTCTTTAGTGAGAGCCCTAAAACAATGGGAACATTATCTCTTAGGCAAGAAATTTATATTATTCACTGACCATTTTTCCCTTAAATTCTTGCACACTCAAAAATCTATTAATCGAATGCATGCAAGATGGCTCTCATATCTCCAACGATTTGAATTTGTCATCAAACATACTGCGGGTACTACTAACAAAGTTGCAGATGCTCTAAGCCGGAAAGCAAGTTTGTTGACAATCCTAAAAGGTGAAATCATCGCGCTAGACCACTTACCAGACACCTATGTGGATGACCGTGACTTTGCTGACATCTGGAAAAAATGTAATGAGCATTTACCAGCGGGAGACTTTCATTTAGTCGATGGTTTTCTTTTCAAAGACAAACTATTGTGCATTCCCTACTCGTCTTTGCACGAAGCTCTAATAAAGGACGCCCATGCCGGTGGGTTGGCAGGCCATTTAGGCCGTGACAAAACCTTATACATCCTGGAACAACGATACTTTTGGCCCCAAATACGGAAAGACGTGGCTAGCTTCATAAGTCATTGTTTTGTATGCCAAACTTCCAAAGGAAATTCTCAAAATACAGGACTATACAGCCCCTTACCGATCCCTGAAAATATATGGGAGGATTTATCTATGGATTTTATATTAGGACTTCCACGGACTCAACGAGGCTATGACTCATTTTTTGTTGTGGTAGACAGGTTCAGCAAGATGGCACACTTTTTAGCATGTAAAAAGACATCCGATGCGGTTTACATTGCTAATCTATTCTTCAAGGAAATTGTTCGTCTCCATGGCATACCCAAAACTATCGTCTCTGACCGGGATGTTAAGTTTTTAAGCCATTTTTGGAAAACTCTATGGAAGAAATTTGACACCACATTAAAATACAGCACTACGAGTCATCCTCAAACAGATGGTCAAACGGAGGTGACCAACCGAACCTTGGGAAATCTAATTCGGTGCCTAAGTGGGGAGAAACCTAAACAATGGGATTTAACTCTAGCTCAAGCGGAATTTGCTTATAATCACATGATGAACCGAACTACAAGGAAGTCCCCCTTCGAATTAGTCTATACAAAGTTGCCTAGATTAACTATGGATCTCACCAATATTCTTTCTTCTGTTGATTTCAGCACAGAAGCTGTCGAAATGGCAGAGCGGATTACGGAACTCCATCGGCACGTTAAAGACCATATGGAAAGGTAGACATTAAAATATAAAGAAGCTACAGACAGGAAACGACGATTTCAAGAATTCCAAATTGGCGACTTGGTGATGATTCATCTCCGCAAAAGCAGATTCCCAACAGGCACCTACAACAAGCTCAAGAAGAAAAGGCTTGGTCCTTTTCCAATTTTAGCAAAATTTGGAGATAACGCCTACAAAGTTAAACTCCCAAATGAATACCAGATCAATCAAACGTTCAATGTGGCTGACTTGTATGCATACAAACCTCCAGACGAGTTCACCCTTTCCACTTAACTCGAGGACGAGTTCTTTTTTTAGGAGGGGATGTTTGGTGTAGTCTATTTCCGAATATATTCTTTATAAGGCTTAGTATCTTATTTTATTATAGTCATGTGCCTTGCACATGTGTAACTAATTCGGTTAGCCTCCATATCTATATAAAGAATGGAGCTCATTCAATAAAAGATCATTCATTCCTAATTAACTCAAGTTTCGGCTACACCATGGGCTTATCTTAAGCTCCGTCCTTACTGGCAAGGATCCTTGGCAAAGTCTTACAATTCTAAGTTAGCTCCAAGGTGTGTTGGGCCTTTTCAGGTGGAAGAGAGAGTCGGAAATGTGGCGTACCGCTTAGCTCTTCCCGACAATGTTTGGATACATCCTGTTTTCCATGTGTCACAGTTGTGGAAAGCTCTTGGCCAAATGCCCAGTTACGCCATTTCCCCCAAATATGTCGCCTGAGTTTGTATTTAAGAGGGAACCGAGTGAATTGTTGGGCGTTCGTCAATCTCCTAAAGAATCGTCAAAGCTTGAGGTGCTCATTCGTTGGGAAGTCATGGATCGAAGATGCTACGTGGGAAGATGTTGTATGGATTACGAATCAGTTTCCAAACTTTCATCTTGAGGACAAGATGGTTCTTTGGGGGACGGGTAGTGATAGACCTCCTGTTAAGTATGTATTATAGAAGGCTCAAAAAGGATAAGGGTGGGGACCAATAGATGTCGATTAGAGTCTGTTATAGGTTGTCATGAGCATATAGTTAGGAGTCTTTAACAGAGGAAGGTACCTTTTGAGTGAGAACTGTAAAGGGTTCATTGGAGAGATTTGGGAAGCTCTCGAACTCTTCCCATAGTGTAACTGTTCTTATTTCATAGATAATACCTAGAATCTATCGGGATGAGATTCAATATTTGGCAATAATGTCCTATGCAACACAATTACGTCACTATCAATCATTGGCTTAGCCTCGGTGTAATCAACTTCATAATTCTCATCATTTTGCTCTAAATCCTCTTCAAGATTGACCATAGCCATGGGCCTATGGCTTTCCTTTGGGGGCATTTGTTGGAAAAGGTGCTCGTGTTGACCGGTATAGGTAAAACACTTTCCAAGATTAGGTCGGTTATATGGATTTATTGGTTTTTTAGGAATGATATCTTCAATATTCTTGGATCCACCTACATTTTTGGTTGGTGCTTGAATTTTTTTAATTGAAAAATATGTTGAAATTTAACTTTCTTCTTAATATCTTCTCTTAAATCATCGACATATCGAACAATTAAATGATGTTCCATCTTGGCACAGTTGTTTCTTGAGATTTATGAAACTCTTCGGTGTATTCAGCCACCAAACCTTTCCCCTTGATTGCAATGTTGATATTGATTGTACAAGATTTCTATCTTCGTAATTGACCGACAAGAAATGGTTTTTCATCAATTTCAACATCTTGGGCCATCTTCAGACAGGAGGCTTGCCATATCTTCTCCTATTGGTTTGAATTTGTTCCCACCATGCGGATGCCTGGCCCTTATGTTTTAATGCCACTAACTTCACTTTTTTGTAATTAGGAGTTCTTGCATAATAAAACTTCAATTTTTTGTCATTAGGAGTTCTTGCATAATAAAAAAATTCAACATATTTACCCCATCAAGAAAAGTTTCTAAATCTAGATTACTATTAAAAGTTGGAAGATCGATGGCCTTTCAAATTGCCGAGGGTCCACAATCCTAACAGGGTGGATCATTCTCTTCCTCACTCGAGCCGTCCATTCCATACAATCTTGGATCACTCCCACAAGGTTCTGGTAATCGATTTGGAGGACGGTGGTGATGTTTAATATATTTTTTTTCTTACAATTCTCCCACCCTTTTTACTTTGGCTTCTTGAAGAGACCCACCAGGGAATGCCTTGCCAAAGAGCTATCTAGTTAGTTGACCATTTTATCCTCTTTTCTTTTTTTTGTACTTCTTTCAATAATTTTATATTTACATTTCCAAGTTTTTTTTGCTCAAGGATAAGCATTTATTTTGCTCAAAATTACATGGTGATGCCCAATACTTGTTCTTCTCTCAAATTTTACTTTCCAATTCACTTTGGCAAACAAGAGAACCATAAAAGGACGACTTGCTAAAGAATTATTTGGTTAGTTGTTCATTTTATTCTCATTCCTTTTGTTGCAACGTCTTTCAATTATACATTTACTTTTGAATGTTTTGGTTGTTCAAAGATTGTTATTTATTTTTTTGAAAATCACGTGTTGATACCCAACACTTTCCTCTTCTTACAATTTTCCTAATTCGTTACTTTAGCTTCAAGAAGAGTACTCTAAAGGAATATCATTCCAAATAGCTATTTGGTGGTTAGTTTTGCATTTAATCTTCTTTCTAAATTCTTTACTTCTTTCAATAATTCTATATTTATACATCAAAGTTTTTGTTTTTCAAGGATTGCCTTTTATTTTCCTGGAATTCACATGGTGATATCCAATTGTTTTGTTCTTCTTATAAATTCTCTCATGACTTTGCCTTCAAGAAAAGAACCATCAAGGAATGCAGCCAAAGAGCTACCTAGTTAGTTGACCATTTTACCCTCTTTCCTTTTTTATGTACTTCTTTCAATAAATTTATATTATTTACACTTCAAAGTTTGGTTGCACATTGGGTTGCCATTAATTTTGTATGAAGATACGTAGTGGTGTCCAATACTTTGTTCTTCTTGCAGTTCTACTTCTTGCTTCACTTTGGCATCAAGAAGAGCATTATAAAGGAATGGCCCTAAAGAGTTATTTGGTTCAATGTCCACTTTATTCTCTTTCCTATTTTCTTAACTTCTTTCAATAATTTTACATTTACACATCAAAGTTTTGGTTATTCATATATTGTCATTTATTTTGCGGAAAATCAAGTGTTGACATCCAATACTTCTTATAATTCTTCTTCCTACACTTTGGCTTCAAGGAGAGCTCCATAAAGGAATTGGGCAATAGAGCTGTTTGGTTAGTTATTTATTGCATGGGTTCCTTTTTTTTATGTACTTTTCAACAATTTTACACCTACACTTCAAAGTTTTGGTTACTTAATGATTGTCCTTTATTTGACATAAAATCACGTGATGATATCCAACATTTTTTTCTTCTTACAATTATCCTACCTCTTTACTGCTTCAAGCAAAGAACCATAAAAAAACTGTCATTCTGGAGAGCAATTTGGTGGTTAGTTGTCCATTTTATCCACTTCCCTTTTTTCTTTACTTCTTTCAATTATACAATTCCTCTTACAATTCTCCTACCTTTTTGCGTTTTACTTCAAGATGAGCACCATAAAGATGCTTTGCTAAATGCTATTTAGTTAGTTGTCCATGTTATCCTTCTATTTTTTGTACTCCTATTTTCACTTAAAAGTTTTCGTTGCTCAATGATTGTCATTTATTTTGCTTGAAATCACGTGGTGATATCCAATAAATTCTTCTTACAAATCTCCTACCCTCGACAATTTGGCTTCAAGAAAGAGCACCATAAAGCAATGCCTTGCCAAAATGCTTGGTTAGTAGTCCATTTTATTTTCTTTCCTCTTTTTTATGTACTTGGTTCAGTAATTCTATATTTTGAAGTCTTTGTTGTATAAGGCTTATCATTTACTTTGCTCAAAATCACATGGTGATATCCAATACCTTGTTCTTCTTACTATTGTCCTACCCGTCTCACTCTTGCTCGAAGATGAGCACCATCAAGGATTGCCTTGCTAAAGAGCTATTTGGTTCATTGTCCATTTTATTCTCTTCCCTTTTTTTCTTTACTTCTTTCAATATTTTTATATTTACACTTCAAATTTTGGTTTTTCAAATATTGTCATTTACTTATAAGCTTTCACTTCAAAGCTTTGGTGGCTGATTGTAATTTATTTTGCTGAAAATCACGTGATTACTTTGTTCATCTTACAATTCGACCCAACCTCACGCTTGAAGTCAACACTTTGCAAAGACCTATTTGGTTAGTTGTCCATTTCTTACTTTCCTTTTTGCTTTACTTCGTTTTATAATTTTATATTTATACTTTAAGGTTTGGGTTTCTCAAGGAATGTTATTTACTTAGTTGTCCATTTTCACCTACCTTTATAGTTTAGCTTCATGTAGAGCACCATAAAGGAATACTATTCCAAAGAGTTATTTGGTGGTTGAGTAGTTGTCCATTTTAGCCTCTTTCATATATTCTTCATATTTTTTAATACTTCAGTATTTTCACTACTGAGTTTGTGTAGCTCAAAGATTGTCACTTATTTTGCTAGAAATCACGTGGTGATATCCAATACTTTAGCTTCAAGGACACCTTGGAAGGTCTTGCTAAATAGCTATTTGGTTAGTTATTTATTGCATTATCTCTACCCTTTTTTTTTGTGTACATGTTTCAACACTTTTATAATTAGATTTCAAAGTTTTGGTTGGTCAATGATTGCAATTTATTTTTCAAAAAAACGAGGGGTGATATCCAACATTTTTCTTTTCATACAATTTTCTTACCTTTTTACTTTAGCTTCAAGAATAGGACTGTAGGGGAAGTTTTCCATTTACTCTTTCGATTTTTCTTTCTTAGTTCAATATGTATATGTCCTTACTTTAGCTTCAAGGAAAGCTAATGTACTCAAGTCTCTAAGAAAAACACCTCAAGATTTTATTATTCATCAAAGAAACAAACCAACAAAATATATAGGCTGGAAGTTACCTAAATCCAAAACAGTAACTACCCTGAAAAGATTGCAAAAACTGATTTACCAAGGGTTATCTAGTAACAGATTAAAAGAAAATAAATAACCATAATCGGTTAAGATTATAACAAAAGATCCAAGATCCCTACATCAAATCCTTCCTTCCCAAAAAAAGAACTCGTCCTCGAGTTAGGGAGCCAAAAAGAAGTCATCTGGAGTATGAAAAGGGTAAATATCGGAAACATTGAAACGTTGGACTCATTTGAAGTGAAGATGGAAGGCCCGATAAAGCATTTGCTCCAATCCTTTCCAAAATAGCAAATGGGCCTAATTTCTTGTTAAGTTTAGAATGAAGACCAACAGTCTAGATTTGCGTAAATGGACCATCACTCTCCAATCTTGAATTCTTGAGCTCGAGCATTAGCTTCCTCCAAGTGTGTAGTCACCTCGTTGTGAAGTTCTTGAATCCGATCAGCCATCAAGTCTGCCTCAGAACTAATATCAATTGGAGAAGGGATGTTAGATAAATCCAAAGTTAATCGAGTGTAAATAATTTCAAATGGTGACTTCCCTGTAGAACGATTTCTCATGTGATTGAAGGCAAACTCGGCTTGAGCTAAAGAGAGATCCCATTGGCGAGGTTTGTCCCCACTTAAGCATCGAATCAAATTTCTGAGTGTTCGATTGGTTACCTCAGTTTTTCCATCAGTTTGAGGATGGTTACTGTACTATAAAGGAGTCCAGTTCCAAAACGCTTCCATAAAGATTTCCAGAAATAACTCATAAATTTAACGTCCATATCGGGGAGAGACTGTCTTAGGAACACCATGTAATCTAACAATCTCACGAAAAAATAGATTAACAATATTGAGAGCATCGTTAGTTTTTTTACACGATAGAAAATGGGACATTTTGCTAAAACGATCAACCAACAACCAAGACAGAATCAAAACCCCTTTGAGTTCGTGGAAAGGACTAAAACAAAATCTATTGAAAGGTCTTCCCAAATAGAATTAGGAATAGGTAAAGGACAATAAAGACCAGCATTTTGTCGTGAACCCTTAGAAGTTTGGCAAATATAGCAACATTTCACAAAGTTAATAACATCTTTTAAGTTGGGGCCAATAAAATTTAGTACACAGTAAAGTAACCACCAGAATGCATTTCCTTTATAAGAGATTCACGAAGTGATGTATGTGGGACGCAAAGTGACCTTTAAATAAGCCATCAACAATGTGAAAATCTTTACAAGGTATGATTGGGACATTTGTACCAAATTTCCTTGAAATCTGAATCATGTTCATAAGTTTCTGGTAATTGGTCAAAAGCAATAATCTCCCCACGAAGTAGAGTTAGAAGTGTACCTTTTCGGCTTAAGGCACCTGCTACTTTGTTTAAATGACCAGTTGTATGTTTAATAACAAAACCAAATCGTTGGAGAAATTGAAGCCAACGATCATGCATTCTACTTATTGATTTTTGGGAATTCAAGAACTTTAGAGAAAAATGATCAGTTAATAAGATAAATTCTTTCCCAAGAGGATAGTGCTCCCATTGATGCAAAGCACGAACTAGAGAATACAATTCTTGTTCATAAGTTCTCCATTTTTGTTGTGCTTCACTTAGCTTTTCATTAAAATATTCAATAGGATGGTTAGCCTGAGACAAAACACCTCCAATTCCAATACTCGAAGTATCAACAGAAACTTCAAATGGTTTGGAAAAATCAGGGAGACAAAGTACAGGGACATAACTTGAATGATTCTTTAATGTGTTAAAACTTTTTGACTGTAAATCACCCCAAATGAACTTACCTTTTTTCAAACATTCAGTTAATAGGGCAGCAAGTGTTCTGAAATTTTTAATAAATTTTCTATAGAATGAAGCAAGCCCTAAAAAACACTGAATATCACGAACCCCCATAGGAATTGGCCAATCAATAATAGCAGAAATATTTCTAGGATTGACAACAACTCCCTTTTTATTGATTAGAAATCACAAAAAATAAATTTCAGAACACATGAAAGTACATTTCTTCAAATTGATGAAAAGTTCATGTTCTTTTAGAATACTTAAAATTTGATGTAAATGACTAAGATGTTCGGTATGAGTTTTACTAAAAATTAAAATATCATCAATGTATACTTGAGGAAAGGAAGTAGAACCATCATAAGTCTCATAAATGTGCTTGGGGCGTTGCTTAGACCAAAAGTCATGACTAACCACTCGAATAGCCCTTCATTTGTTTTGAATGTTGTTTTCCATTCATCGCCCTACGACTTAATGCGAATTTGATGGTAGCCGCTCCTTAAATCAATTTTGGAAAAAATAGAGGCCCCTCTTGATCTAGAAGGTCAGATAATCTAGCGATAGGAATGGCCCTTCATTTGTTTTGAATGTTGTTTTTCATTCATCGCCCGACGACTTAATGCGAATTTGATGGTAGCCGCTCCTTAAATCAATTTTGGAAATAAATAGAGGCCCCTCTTGATCTAGAAGATCAGATAATCTAGGGATAGGAAACCGATACGTAAGTGCCATCTTTCTTAGGAGCAAGGAGGGCGGGTACTGAACAAGGAAGGCTTGGTTGGATATGACCTTTGAGTAATAATTCTTCAATTTTTTCATGTCACTGGTACTCTTTTGGACTCATGCAATAATGAGGGAGGTGGGGTAAAGTACTGCCGGGAATAAGATCGATTTGGTGTTGAATATCTCTAAGTGGTGGTAAAGAAGTAGGAGCCTCTGTGAGGGTGGCAAATTCAGTCAACAAGTTCTGAGTTTCAGGACTGTATGTTTTATCATCACTCTCAGTGTTGTTGCCCTTAACAACAATGGCAAGAATGAGATGTTCGATATCCTGCACAAAAGACTTGTTAGAGCAAACAGTAAAAAGTTGGTTTTTTGAAATGGATGGTTTTTTGTTCTCAGATTTTCCTGAAGGAAGAAGTATAATTTTTTTACCCATCCATATGAATTCATAAGTATTATTTCGACCTTTATGAATTGTTTGATTTTCATATTGCCAAGGCCTACCTAAAAGAATATGGCAAGCATCCATTTCAAGAACATCACAAACAAAGGAATGGTGTGAATCTCACTAACAGTTGTTTCACCCCCTTTTTATCCTAACTTTGTAGGGGTTTGTGTGGGGTTCTGTTTTAAGATTTAGGGCAATAATAAGCTTCCTAGACACAGTGTTTTCACTACTCCCACTATCTATTATTACTTGACAAACCTTCCCATTAGTGCATCTAGTTCGAAAAAGTGTGACATTGTGGATGAACTTCTGTTTTTGGAGTTAAAAGAACCCGCTGAAGAACACATGATAACTGTTCACCATCATTGGCTTCAGCAACTTCTTCCTCAATATTTCATTCAGATTGTTGATCCTCCAAGTCCTCATCATTCAACTCTCAAATTGCTAATGTTCGACGTTGAGGGCACTCATTTGAAAGATGTCCTTGTTGACCACACCTTACATTTACCAAGAGTAGGCCGATTATAAGGTAAATTTCTTTTAAGTAGAGGACCTTCCAAACATTTATTGGGATAGGATTTTTATGTGGAATTTCTTCCTTCTTTGTTTGTGATCCTGATGTTGAAGATCCTCCTTGAAGAAATGTTTTGTTGGCTTCACCCGAGACCTTTCTTGATTGTTGTTGCTGTCTTTCCCATGAATTTCTCCTCTGATAGGTTTTGAATGGTTTTGCTTCCTCGTTATTTTTTCAATTTTGGTGGCCAATGTGATGGCATCAGCAAGATAAACTAAAGGATGCAAATTTACCACTTCCTTGATTTCATCACGTAGGCCATTTACAAACCTCGAGATTTTTTGTTGTTCCATTTCTGGCAAGTTGTGTTTCGCGCTCCTGGTCGATGAAACTCCTCCGTGTAGTCAAGAATCGAACGCATACCTTGTTTGCATTGTAGATATTGATCATACAAAATTTGTTGGTAGTTGAGAGGGAAAAATCGCTTTTTCATCAACCGTAGCATCTTAGGCCAATTCCTTATTGGTTGCTTCCCATAGTATTGACGATTAGTTTGTAATTGGTCCCACCAAGCCGAAGCCCCACTTTTGAGTTTGAAAGCAATCAATTTTACTTTCTTGTGTTTGGCCATTTGCGTATTTAGACAAAACTTTCCACATTTTTCACCCAATCTAAAAAATTTTCAACATCCATTCTTCCATTAAAAGTTAGTAGATCCACCTTCATACTAAATTCTTGATTTTGAGAGTTTAAAATTATTCTCATACATCTAATATGTGCAATATAGGTCCTCTTATATGGGATAAAGACCTATTACAAATATGGAAGAGAATAAAAGCAATAAAGAGCAAATATTTTACAATAAAGATTTACACAAATATTCCAACACTCCCCCTCAAGCTGGTTTAAAGATGTCTTCCATAGCTTGTCAATCAACTTATCGAATTGCTTCTTGTGAAGACCTTTAGTTAGTACATCGGCAATTTGTTCTGATGTAGGACTTCATATGGAATACATATTGTATTTGCTTCAATTTTCTCCTTGATAAAATGCTTATCAACCTCAATGTGTTTTGTTCTATCATGTAGAACTGGATTATGAGCTATAGAGATGGCAGCTTTATTATCACAATAAATCTGTATAGGTGTGTTCAAAGGAATCTTTAATTCTTCAAGTATCCTTTTAATCCATATACCCTTACAAATTTCATGCGCTAACGCTCTAAATTCTGCTTCAGCACTGCTCCTAGCCACCACATTTTGTTTTTTACTTCTCCAAGTAACCAAGTTCCCTCCAATAAAGGAACAATAACCAGAGGTAGATCTTCTATCTGTAGTACTTCCTGCCCAGTCTGCATCAGTATAAACTTCTATCTGAAAGTGATTATGTCTTCTAAATAGAATGCCTTTCCCAGGAGTCCCTTTTAGATACCTCAAAATTCTGTAAACAGCTTCAAAATGAGTTGGACCTGGTGCATGCATAAACTGACTTACCATGCTTGCCGCATATGCAATATCAGGACGCGTATGAGATAGATAAATCAATCTTCCAACAAGTCTCTGATATCGTTCCTTGTCCTTTATTTCTTCTGCTTTTGCTACTTGTAACTTTAGATTGGGTTCAACTGGAGTTTCTGCAACCTTGCAACCAAGTAGTCCAGTTTCCTCAAGTAAGTCGAGAACATACTTTCTCTGATTAACAAATATGCCCTTTTTCGATCTTGCAAATTTCATCTCTAGAAAATATTTCAACGGTTCTAGATCCTTGATTTGAAACTCTCTTGCAAGGTTTTTCTTGAGATCAACTAGACCAACTTCATCATCACCTGTGAGAATAATATCATCTACATAGACAATCAAAATTGAGATTTTATTATTCTCAGAGTGTTTATAAAATATAGTATGATCTGCTTGACTCTGAATAAATCCATAGCTAGACACAACATTTCCAAACCGCTCAAACCAAGCTCAAACCGTCAGTAGAATACGGGATTTGCGTATTGAATTTTAACTCTATAGATGGATTATGTGAAAGATACTCTATTACTCAAGCATGCTGAAGGTTATTGTTACCCCCCTTTATTCTCTTATCTCCTGAATATTCGTTTGACAATTGTTTAGGTCTTAAGGAAGCTGGTGGACGATGCTTCGAAGTTTTTGAATGATAAAGTAACCAAGGCTGTGGCGACCGTGCCAGCCTACTTCAACAATTCTCAAAGAACGGCCACAAAAGATGCTGGTCGGATTGCTGGTCTAGAAGTTTTGCGTATTATCAATGAACCCACTGCTGCTTCATTAGCTTATGGATTCGAAAAGAAGAGTAACGAAACTATCTTGGTCTTTGATCTTGGTGGGGGTACTTTTGATGTTTCAGGTACATGTTTTACCTCAACTATATGGCTTCCTAATTACATTTATACCTTTTTCGTTGCTATATCTCACGTACCATTACATAAGGCACAACAATGATTCTGGAATCTCTATTGTCTATAGTGCTTGAGGTGGGTGATGGAGTGTTTGAAGTGCTTTCTACATCCGGAGATACACATTTGGGTGGTGATGACTTCGACAAGGTAAGGTTGCTTTTTGGAAGAATAACTTTACCTAACGTTTCTTTTCCATCCCTTTCTTTTTTTTTTCATATGCATAAAGGTTGACAAATTTGAGCCTCTTATGTAATCTGCAGAGAATTGTTGACTGGCTCGCTGCAAATTTCAAAAGGGATGAAGGCATAGATTTGCTGAAAGACAAACAGACTCTTCGGCGGCTCACTGAGACGGCCGAGAAAGCGAAAATGGAGCTGTCATCTTTGACCCAGGCCAATATTAGGTACATAACATAATATATATCCCAGTTGTCTATTGTTGACCATAGTTGTTCTGTGTTTCTGTAATTTTTTAATATTACACTTTGGTAATGGGAGTCTCCTTTCAGTCTGCCTTTCATTACTGCCACGGCAGATGGCCCCAAGCACATTGAGACCACTCTTACTAGGGCGAAGTTTGAGGAATTGTGCTCAGATCTTCTTGACAGGTACCTACCATGACTACTATTTTTATATGTCAAGTCATTGACTGGCGGTGATACGATCAACATTTTTGAAAAATGTTAAGAATAAGGTATTTGTTTTAATTGATTGATTACTTAGGCTTAAGACTCCAGTTGAAAATTCCTTGAGGGATGCAAAACTCTCCTTTAAAGAATAGGCGAGGTGATCCTTGTGGGTATCAACACGTATTCCTGTTGTTCAGGAACTTGTCAAGAAGATGACTGGGAAGGAACCAAATGTCACTGTCAATCCTGATGAAGTTGTTGCTCTAGGTGCTGCTGTTCAGGTAGGTCCAGGACTGGGATTATGTGTTTGTCGTTGTGAAGACCTTTCTCTGTTTTTTTTTTTTTTTTTTTTAGAGAAGAAATACCTTTCTCAGGACATCACTTTCTGGTGGTAAATTTCTTCAGAGAGATTTGCGTCATTACTTTATTCTTTGTCACAAAATATTGTGAAGACATTATATAATAATTTTATTATATATTTACTTGTTGCTAGTCTAAGAAATATATTAAAATGATCAGGTTTTTATTTATTTTTTTCTTTAAATAATTATTTTACATGATCTAATAGTATGTGTGTACTATCTAGTATTTTGTTTTTTATTTGAAAAATGGAAGTACCATTTTACTTACGGAATAATTTGGAAACTCAATTAAGGTATGGGACATATAATATAAGCTTAATAATTACTATTAATAGTTAGTTTTGGAATTGAGGTAGTAATTTTTGGATGGGATTTCACTACAAATATGAGGATATTAGTTTAAAGGAAGTCGTAATGGCATCCACATTCTTATGGGTATTTTTTTGTTTGTAGGCTGGTGGTTTGGCTGGAGACGTTAGTGACATTGTGCTATTGGATGCGAGTCCGCTATCTTTGGGTCTTGAGACTCTTGGTGGTGTAATGACTAAAATTATCCCAAGAAACACTACACTTCCTACCTCCAAATCAGAGGTCTTCTCCACAGCCGCTGATGGACAGACTAGCGTTGAGATTAATGTTCTTCAAGGAGAACGAGAATTTGTGAGGGATAACAAATCACTTGGTAGCTTCCGACTAGATGGTATCCCCCCTGCGCCACGTGGGGTTCCCCAAATTGAAGTAAAATTTGACATAGATGCCAATGGAATCCTCTCGGTTACTGCAGTTGACAAAGGCACAGGCAAGAAGCAAGATATCACCATTACTGGTGCTAGCACATTGCCAAGTGATGAGGTACAATCAAAACATTTCCTTTTGTGAGCATTAGAATTATAATTAACTGATTGCCTTAATGAACGGAAAAAAAAAAATGTATGCGTAGGTGGAGCGAATGGTTAGCGAAGCGGACAAGTTTGCAAAGGAGGACAAAGAGAAGAGAGATGCTATCGATATAAAGAACCAGGCTGATTCTCTTGTGTACCAGACAGAGAAGCAACTTAAGGAGCTTGGGGACAAGGTGCCTGGGCCAGTGAAAGAGAAGGTGGAATCGAAACTTGGGGAACTGAAGGAAGCAATTTCAGGTGGCTCAACCCAAGCTATTAAGGATGCTATGGCTGCTCTAAACCAAGAGGTGATGCAGCTGGGTCAATCCTTGTACAATCAGCCTGGTATTGCTGCTGGACCGAGCGTTGGAAGTGAATCAGAGCCATCCGAATCATCAGGCAAAGGACCAGAAGGTGACGTTATTGATGCAGATTTTACTGACAGCAAATGAGAAGACTAAAAAAACTTTGGTTTTCCCCCCTTTTCTGAATAGAAAATTTTGCTTCTCATCGGGCTCGGATTTTTATTGCCATTTGATTTTTGCGGGGCAGATTGGATTGGGGTGTTGGTTTAGTTTGGTGCAGAGGATTTGTTGGTAGCCATTGTCCCATGATATTAGTTTTACAAATTACGTGATCTTTGTAAAAGTAAAATGCTTTACATGGATAGTATCACCTAAATTCGAGCGGCAGCTGTAATTTCCAAAATTTGCCCTACGATTGAATTTCATGTTCACCAGCCCACACCATCTGCTTCGTATTTACTATTTGTACCCTGATGATTTCAAAGGGTTTTCGTCAGAGTATTCCGAGTCAGTTTAGATAGATAGAAAAGAATAAAAAAAAAAAGTTGAAAATTAGCCACATGTGTCACTACAAAATTGTGTTCTAAAGTTTCGATTTTACCATCAATGAGGGTGTATCTCAACAAATCCCTCCCTTCAAATCTATTCTTCGTTAATTCTAGTTTCAAAATATAATATCTTTTTTTTGGTAATGGGTAATTGTCAAAAATATGACAAAAAAGAAGGCATTAAAGAGAAATAGGACTCATTTTAAATTAAAAGAGAAATAGGATTTTTAGGACTGTGAAATTACAAAAATACCCTTAATGAAAATCCTCAATCTATCTTGAAGAAACTCAGCTGTTCGATTTTTTCTTTCATACTTCAAACCCATTTCTTTCTTTCTTTCCTTCTCTCACGCAATGATCTTCCTCTCTCAGCATATTTCTTCTCTCTCACGCATGAGCGATTTCACTTTTACTTTGTTGCTTGAGAAACTTTCTTCACAATTTTATACTTTTTGTTGATGAAAAAATCTGCTTCTTCACTTTTACTTTGTTGCTTGAGGAACAAAATGTAAGTAGTTTGCTTTTTTTTTAGGTATTTGATTATGAATATTTGGTTGTTATTTTGTTTGTCTTAGAAGAAAAAAAAACGAAATGCAAAGTTTGACTCAAGTTCATGTTTTAGTTCGTTTTGGTGATTGATGTTTTTTTCTCGCAATATCACGTTGCGAGAAGTTTTTTTCTCACAATCTCGTTGGGAGAATTTTTTTTCTCGCAATCTCGCTGGGAGAATTTTTTTTCTCGCAATCTCGTTGGGAGAATTTTTTTTTTCTCGCAATCTCGCTGGGAGAATTTTTTTTTCTTGCAATCTCGCTGGGAGAAATTTTTTTCTCGTAATGAGAATTTTTTTCTCGCCATTTAATATAACAATAACAATTATTTAAGTTTCACAAACATCTTGACATTTAGGAATACTCTCTTGTAATTTTATTCCTCATCACTAATCTCTGTAGAGTAAGCATCACCACAAACATCTCGGACACTTAATATAACATATATTTAAGTTTCACGTTATTTGAAGTATCGGTAGCTCAAATTATTTCTAAAAAAAAGCACGACTTAAAATGACTTGTTACCTTGTTTCTCGCAATTACACGTTGCAAGACAAAAAAAATGCGATCTCCTGATTCCTCATCTCAAATCCCTGTAGAGTAAGCAATGCCACAAACATCTAGACATTTAATATAATATATATTTACTTAAATTACAATATAATTTCTTAATACAAAATATTAATATTTTTTACCACAAAATGTGTCTAGAAATCCACGGATTGATTTAGGTTTCCATTGCTTTTAGATTTTTATTGGAACCGTGAAGGGATCATCTACAAATTCTTCAATTAATCGACCTTGCTTGTAATCCAGAATTGTGATTTTATAGAATTGGGTAGAAAAATATGACAGCCCTATGATAAAAATGTATAAAAAATTATAGAAGTCGAGGTTCTGTATGTTTATTCAACCCACCCTTCCTTGCAAAAAAAAAAAAAAAAAAAAAAAAAAAAAAAAAAAAAAAAAAACCAATGTTGTATAATATCAATGACACTAACATACGCACTGGCATCAACAACGTTATCCTCTCTTCTCGCATACCTTGATCTCACACTAAATTAAATTAAACAAATACCCAATGTAGTTGCTTGACATTAAACGGTGCAAACACACGAAATCAACATCGATCTATGCATCCTTGAATTCAATATGATTTTCCAGGACATAATCAACCAATTGATGCTCAACTTGCCAGTTAAATGTACGCTTCTCCACGAGGCATTGTTGGTATAGTGTCCACTTTGCTTCTATATAATGTTGCATGCACATAACATATACAATGAATATGCTAACTACACATCAATGTAAATATATGTACACATTGCTAAACATTGTCTAAATATACATACCATGAGAGCTTATTCCTTGCTGACATTCGAGGGCAAGTAACATCTTTCCACCATCGGAGACGACGTGATGAAGTAGAAAAGAAACAGTATAATCTTGAATTCAAGAATTCACTGGGCACCATTGGAAAGAAAAAGCAATGAATAAGCAATCCATCTGAGAGCTACAAGATGTTTCACAAAAAAGGACACCAGGTACTATAGTCACAAAAAATAGAGGACACCAAGAAGCTAACCAAATCCTATACACTACCTCTCACCCCTTAGCTTTGTTTCAAAAAATCAAACATTACTTCATTCTCTTCATTTGTTATTTCTCTTATATATCTTGCGATCAGGGAAATCTAACACCAACTTTCCACGGGCACAAGCATACTCAATAGGCAATCCACATCACTGGACTAGTACTTTTCACTAATAAAGACTGCAACCAAGGCCAACTATCTTTAGATTCATTTTTAATCGTATCAAGCTTCTAACTAGAACCTCGCAGATGACATCCTTTATTCAGTCTTGATTTACTACTACTGTTCTCATGAGATGGTTTATAAAGTGAATTCAATCTCAAGACATCTCTTTGAGGAGGTGACCTTTGACACCAGCCTTACTAGAGGAGTTACAAAAGAGACTCTCCATTCGACAAAAATAGAATTAATACCACAAGTACAAATAATTTTTTCAGGAAAATTCAAGACAAAGAACCAAAGACTAACAATTCCATATTTAAAACCAACTTAACATTCTTATTCACAAAAAATTTTCCTATTCATTTCTAGCCAAAGTTTCCATAGAAAAGCTCCTAACAGAAACATCATCTTCCAACGGAGAACGTTGAATGGCTCCTTCCAACAATTAGAAGCACAAGGCATCTTTTATTTTTTTGGTTGCTAAGTTTGCTATGCACAACCAATTTAACAAGTGAAATGTCATAACAGTTCTCCCACTCCCTCATCCAAAATCAAACTAAAACATCTGCATTGTAGTGGTTAAATTTCGAACACACATTTCTCTTTTGCAGCTGAGGAAACAAATCCATATGGAAATACCAAAGGAAACACATTAAAAAAAAGGCTAAATATCGATTCATTTACCTCAAGAAATGCCTTCAAAACCCACAAAAACGTCAACATTAGCAGCCCATTGATAGAAAATCCCACCTGAGAAAAACAATTACTCATACACAATTATTGTTGGAAGGAGCAATTCAATGTTCGCCATCAGCTCGTCGTTCCCGTCGTTCCAACTGTGAATATGCTGCTTCTCCTTCGTTGTGGTTGTTGCCGTCGTCGTCGCCTGCTCGTCGTCTCCTTCGTTCGGTTCCTAGTCTGCGTGTGTGAAGGGAGAAACGTGAAGGAGCTTGAGATGTAAAAGTGAATTAAGGTGGTCACTTGATCGCCGTGCCTTGGTCGCCGTCGACGTCGCCTCCTCGCCGTTGCTCACTTGTCTGCGTCCGTGAAGGAGGGAGACAATTGTGGATTCGTGCGTGAAGATATGTGGTTGGAGAAAATCATGGGTGAGAGGAGAAGAAGGTGAATTAGGGTTAAAAATTAGGGATTTTCATTAAGGGTATTTTTGTAATTTCACAGTCCTGAAAAAATCCTATTTCTCTTTTAATTTAAAATGAGTCCTATTTCTCTTTAATGTCTTTCTTTTTGTCCTATTTTTGACAATTACCCAGTAAACATCAATATATTAAAACCTCAACCACCACAATTAATTGTCTCAGACATGGAATAAATGACATCAGGCCCAAGCCCTAAACCACAAAAATCGGCCTCTTCCGAATTGGAAGAGACACCAAAAACATACAGGGGAGCAACTAAATTCCCAAAGGCTGCGATTCGCGCCAACCGGTGAGCATCACCATTCTGATTGTGCGGGCAGAAAGAGAAGGAGATATCCTCCACAGCCTTCCTCAAAACAGCAATTTCATCAACCAAGAACGAGGCTTCCGTCAGGTCCTCATCTTCTCCATTTAGGAGTTTTACCACGCCCAAGGCGTCTGATTCAACGATGACCGGAGGGATGAGCAGGTTCGGCCTTAAAGCTCGAAAAGCCAGCAACACTTTCAACCCTTCCACTATCGCCCTCAACTCAAGAAGCTTTATTGACCATCTCTTGTTGATCCAGCGAAATCCCGAGCAGATTGGAGATCCTGACGAGTCACGCATGGACCATCCTACTCCTCCTCTGTTTTGGAGCTCATTCCAGGAGGCATCGACGTTAAGTTTCCATGAACCTTGCGGCGGAGGCATCTAAGACTCGTGACTCGGCTGGCTCTTCCCCCTTCTGGCAGCGAGCTTCGACAAAACTTCCAGGTTAGAATTTTTTAAAGCTAAGCACTCTGCGATGATGAGACTTAAATTTCTCGCATTATCAATCTGGTTGGGCAAGTTTGAGTTGTGAAGAATTTTGTTTCTGTTATTCCAAATGCCCCAAAGCAAGTGAATCGAAAGCGCAATGTCCTCATTACTTAAGTTCCTCGAAAGCCACTCCCAATAGTCGATCGTTATTTGAATAAGAATCTATTCATTTTTTTAAATATTTTTATAATTAAGTTTTTATTTTCCAAACCATGAAAGGATGCTGGTTTTCAGGATTAAGATCATGGGGTTGATACTTGATGTAGATACTTTTTTATTTTTGAATTTGAACCATATATAACACGTGAAATTTGTAGTTTATTTTAAAATATAAATAAATGAAAACACTAGAAAACAGTAAAAAAAATTATATTAATTTAATGAACAGAATATAGATAGCTTCAACATATTATTATTAGTGTTAAATTAAAATTTAATTTTATGTTATTCAAAAATTTTAGTTGAAATTTAGATTTAAATGACAAATTATGTATTGTGTATGTATGCGTGTGTTTTTTTTTTTTTTTTTTTTGCTAAATTATAAAAAAAAAATACCCTTGAACTATGGGGTTTGTTTCAAAAATGCCCTTGAACTTTAAAAAGTTTCAAAAATACCCCTGAACTTTACAAAACGTTTCAAAAATACCCTTGCAGTTAATTTTTGGATGAGAACCGTCAAAATTGTTTCGAAAATACCCTTGTCGAAAATCTAGTTAAGTTCTTGGGATGATGTGTTGAAAGAGAGGAAAAACTCCTAGTGTATGAATAATGAAAAATAGGTGGAAAAAGAATTTACGGTGAGAGATGATGGAAATGGTTTGAAAAAAAATAGGTGAATAATCAATCTGGTTGGTCATTTTAATGGTCTGTATTCTACATTATTTTACAAATATATATAAGAATATTCAAATTAAGAAGGGGCAAGAGATGATGGAAATGGTTTGAAAGAATGTTGATGGAGATAAAAAAAATGTTTGGAAGATTTCAATTGTTGGAGAATTATATATAGATTGATTATGTATCATCTAATCACAATAGACCAGAATTTATTTTATATTGAGTTTAGAATCTATTATTATTTGTAAAAAAAAGAATAGTCTTTTATTTAATGAATAATGATATTTTTAATTTGAAACATGCATTAAATATTTACTTTCACCTAGTAGGAAGATATGATAAACGAAGATTTCTATCCTACCGAGTTTGAATTTGAAGGTTGTTCACACGAGATTTTGACAAGGGAAATTTAATTCGTGGAAATCTACTTGATTTTATTGAATTTGTATGTAGAAGTGTTACAATCTCTAATATTTATCCTCTGATGCTTTCTCTCAAAATGTAGAGTCTGATCTGAGGGCTGGCGAGCTTGATCTCAGACGAAGGAAAGTTGAATCTTCAACTTGTATCTTGATGAAGAAACGGTTGATTCTTTGGAGTCTTCCAGGCGTTGGATCTTCTGAGTCTTGAGATGGCCGAATTCTGAATCTTGGATCTTCTGAATTCTCTGGACTCTCTGACTTCTGAAGGCTCTGGACTTTGGGAGAATGCTCTGGGCTCTGGCTTCTCTGACTCTGTCTGAATGCCCAAAATGAATGGTGACCTCCTCTATTTATAGAGTTCGGTGGACCTCATATGGGCTTGGGCCTGGGCCCAACCTTTGGGCTTTGGCTCTTTTGGGCTTTAATCCAATTCATTTTTAATAAAATTGGATTATTTTAATTTAGCCCAATTTCTTCGATGATCTCGGGTCACATTAGTCTCGAGTCCAATTGCCACGTGGCATAATTTGATTGGACTCGGCTTATGTCATTTGATGGATCAATATACAAGTGGCCTTGTTTGATTTGCCGAATTCTAATGTCTATTGATTTAATTTAGGGACACATGTAAATTTGTAATTGGTCCCAAAATTATTTTATCATTAATTCAAATTAATGACGTGGCAATTTGTGATTGGCCGAAATTTCTCACTCAACAAATGCCCCTTTTCGAAATTTATGCACCTATATGCGTGCATAAATTTTGAAAAGCACATTTTGTGAGGAAAAATATATGACGTTTAGTCATAACTTTAATTTGTGTCGATAAGCAAAATTAATCAGAATATTAACTTATAATTCCAAATAATTTCGTTTTTGCTACCAACATTGATTTTGGCCAAATTTTGAATTTTGATTTCCAATATATATATATATATATATATATATTTTGACATTGGAAAATTAATTTTAGCCAAAATTGCGACAATTTTTTTTTCTCTACCTTGGACATGAATTTGGAGGTAGATAGGTACTTTGAACAAGAATTGGAAGTCTCTTGGCTTGTCAATTTTATTAGGCCAAAAATTCTCTCTTGATTCATGTAATTTGGAGGCAATTTTTTTTTTCCTAAATAGCAATTGTAGGAAATTCATTGCCATATTTGATTAGGCCAAAATTTCCCTAGCCACTACCAAGACTTTTCCTTATGTGTTTGACCTAATTCATCCCTTATAAATTGAATAAGTTGCATAGGCCAAGACACAAAGCCACTCAAGCAAGGAGTCTAGGTAAGAAAAATTCTCCACTTTAATTTTTCTTTTCCTTCCTCCATTTGACTTCGAGTGCTCATATATTTTCTTCTTTGTATAGGCCTCGAATTCGAGCAATAATCTTCTTTGGTGCATCTCACGTCATTGGTAAGCAAAAAAAAAAAATTCTCTTGAAACTTTTTTTTTTTAGCTATTGTCGTAAGCTTCAATTTTTTTTTTTTAAAATAGCATTGTAGTCGCTACTTAATGCATAATATAGTGCTTGGCGTATGTATTCCATTAAACATGAGTTCCAGCATCAAGTTGTACATATTTTTTTATGAGCATATATTCACTACCACAGCTGCCGCCATGTAAATTCACAAGTGAATTATTTATTCTTCTCGTATTGCACCCAAACACATATATATGAATATATATATATTTTTTCTCTTTAGGTTAAGTGCACCATCTCCAGCCGCAAAAATTTGATTTTTTTTTTTTTTAAATCCACTAATGATAGTTGCCGCACAGTAATCCCTTCTCTTTTAAACTTCAAACTCCATGGGCGAACAATTTCGATCTGCGAGTAACATTTTCTTTTTAAACTTTTCTTGCATTGGAATCTTCTTCTTCTTCTTCTTCTTTTTTTAAAAAAAAAATCAAGTTTTTTCATAGCATACACATTCTTAAGATTAGGTCATGCACACATATAAGGTAATGTCGGCCGTAATTTTAAGAAAGCCTTTTTTTTTAATTGCTGCCACATTATTGCAAGACTTTTTTTTTTTCACAATGCCGCAACATTTTCTTTCTTCATTGATTTTCTTCTTCCTCTTCTTGTTTTTTTATTTTTTTATTTTTTTTTTTTTGATAAACTTATTTTACCATTACTTTTTTTTTTCGTTTGCTAATTATCGTCCTTTCTTTGTAGGATTTTTGAATTAACAAATTTATTTGACGATCTCCTTAGACACAACATCAATCTTTGTCCACCACTTGAAAGGTATATACCTACTCAATTTTTTTTTAATATGCATATATTTCATTGGCGTCTTTATTGCATGTGCACATATGAATTGCTTTGACTGTTTCATACAGCTTTTTATCTCTCTTTTTTTTTTTTGATTTTTTTGCACATATATTATTGCAATTTGTTTCTTTCTTGCTTGAATGTGTAAGCATCGTGCAACGGTCGTCACCAGCTTCACTTGCAGTGATTTCACCACCTGTCTAGACCAGTCACTTTGATGACTGTAGTTTCCTGCAAGGGTGGTCACCACGTTCGCCTTCAGTGATGCACTCCTGCTAGACCAGTCCCCATTTTATTGGTGATCTGAGTAACCTGCAGGGGTAGTCACCAGATTCGCCTACAGTGATGCACTCCTGCTAGACCAGTCCCCATTTTATTGGGTGATCTGAGTAACCTGCAGGGGTAGTCACCAGATTCGCCTACAGTGATACACTCCTGCTAGACCAGTCCCCATTTTATTGGGTGACCTGAGTAACCTGCAGGGGTAGTCACCAGATTCGCCTACAGTGACGCACTCCTGCTAGACCAGTCCCCATTTTATTGGGTGATCTGAGTAACCTGCAGGGGTAGTCACCAGATTCGCCTACAGTGATGCATTCCTGCTAGACCAGTCCCCATTTTATTGAGTGATCTGAGTAACCTGCAGGGGTAGTCACCAAATTCGCCTACAGTGATGCACTCCTGCTAGACCAGTCCCCATTTTATTGGGTGATCTGAGTAACCTGCAGGGGTAGTCACCAGATTCGCCTACAGTGATGCACTCCTGCTAGACCAGTCCCCATTTTATTGGGTGATCTGAGTAACCTGCAGGGGTAGTCACCAGATTCGCCTACAGTGATGCACTCCTACTAGACTAGTCCTCATTTTATTAGGTGATCTTAGTAACCTGCAGGAGTAGTCACAAGACTCACCTAAAGTGATTCCACTCTGTCTAGACCAGTCGTTTTGATGACTATAGTGTCTTATAGAGTTGATTATATTTTTTTTATGATTGATTATTCATGCATCACTTTCTTGCCTTCATAACTTCTTGGATAAGATTGACATTTTTTTTTGTGTAGACAAACTTATCTCCATCATGGTGTATTTCACTGAGCACCCTGATCCTGAGAAAAACTACTTAATCATCTTGAAGGATAGAGATCAGCCTGTTGAAAATGGCGTTATTCTTCTTGTAGGAGAGACAATATGCGGTAATTTTAGGGGATCACAACATTGCCTGGATAATTCAACATCTTTGTCTAGATGGTCAGAAGAAAGACTTTTGAGTCACGACTCTTCATTGAAGGCGTGGTTTTTAGAGTCTCCAATACATAGCAAGGTGCCGGGTGAAAATCCAGAATTAACTTTAGGTCGTCGAATTATTGGAGACGAACAAGTTCGTTGGGGTAATTCAATTAGAATTCATGGAGAATTCTTTTATATTCCTGATTATTGGGAATGGTTAGAGGTCGTAATTTCTTTAAATACGCCGATATTGAAGAAGGCTCGTTTGTTTGATGCTGTAATGGCTTCCCTATACACTTATGATCGCAATAATGATATAGTTCGAGTTTTTTGTGAAGCATGGTGTCCATCCACAAATACATTTCACACATCATCAGGAGAGTTGTCTATCTCTCTATGGGACATGTGGAGATTAGGAGGTCTTTCCATCAAGGGTAGGTTTTATGATGAAGTTGTCCCTTGCTGTAAGGAATTATTAGGCTCGCCTGATCGAGAGGATGAAGATTGCCCGAAAAGTTGTGAGTACCTTTTTGCTGCGTACTATCACATTACATCTCAACAACGCGATCGCCTTCAAATTCCTATCAAATCGTGGATTTCTTTCTGGTTCAAAGGAGATTCGAAATATGAAAAATCTCCTTCCCGAAAGCCGAAGAAGACTTCTCGTCCACGTCAGACCCATAATCTGAATGGGGCTCCTATCAAGCGTCACAGTTGGTCCGAAAAAGAAATGGATCTATTTTGCATGTTGGGCGTAGAAGATGAATTGAAAGATAAGACATACTTGGCTGCCTTTCTTTCTTGTTGGTTGTGCGCATTTGTATTTCCCGACCAACGTGCTTCTCTTCGTCCAGGAGTTTTTAAAGTCGCCAGTCTTATGGCTGAAGGTTACGTTTTCAGTCTTGTTGTTCCTATTTTGGCCAATATTTATCATGGACTTGGCCAGATTCACAGTGCATCTCCTTCTGCTGAATTTTCAAAGGCTTGTTTCTCTTTGCACTATGTCCATGCTTGGCTGGCTTATTATTTTAACACGCATTACAAAATCCCAGCACCTGTCATTGGCCCGATGATGGTTGAGTTTTCTGGCGAGGGTGGGGCTAAGTACTTTAACGATTTTGAAGCCCGTGTACATATTCATAAAGGTAAATATGTGTCATGGCATGCGGGTCTTCAAGCCAGAAATACAGGCGAGCTTTTGAAAGATGACGGGAAATTATCGTTTTGGCTTTCTTCATTCTTCATAAACATTCGATCGTGTTTCTTGTCTTCACGCTGTGGATCGTTGATGGTTATTGAAGCTTATAGTCCTTGTCGATTTTGTCGACAATTTGGATTCTATCAAGACATACCGAATGACTTGGGTAAAGAAATTCCTGAGGCAAATTTAGCGAATGTGTTACGTCTTTGGAGGATATGCACTCAAAGAGAAACATTATCCCAAGTATACCTTCCTGCTCGTGCAACGAAACCACACACTCAAGTTACTCAACGCTACAGAAGTTGGTGGTTAGCCAAGCATGGGAATTATCTTAAAGAAGGCATACAAAAGTTGGTGGACAACGCTTCTCCTCTTCCCTCTAAGCCCAAGTTTCCTAAAAAGGTTGGTAATGACAGCGGAGACAAAAGGATTCGCATGTTTGAACCTGGTGAATTTTGCTCTAAGGATAATGATGGTAGTCAGAGCAGTAGCAGCGATCATCATTGGAAAATGCCTAAAAAGTCCAATCAACCCTCAGTATGTGAAGATGAACTTTTTGATGGAGTTCCCAGCGCCTCACAATTTCCTGCACTCCCTACACTCCTAGTAAGTGTTTTCATTCCTTCTTCGTTATAATATTTTACTACTATTATTATCATTATTACTTACTTTTTTTTTAGCAGTCACCTTTAAATGATCCCTTTATAGAAGCCGAGGGGCATCACAGTCCTCCTTCTTTTGTGAGTCCAGACGTTTTTAATTCTGTAGCTGCGCGTGTGGACAATTTCAGAGTGCCAATGGATAGAGTTATGACTCAATCTTGTCCTCCTGTAACTGATGAAATTTCTGGACAAATGAAGACAACAAACCATGTAGCTGCGTCTGAGATCTCTGATTATTGTGTTGACAATGTGATTTCCAACTATAGGAAACAAGCTGCCCTTGCCCTATGGGACAACATACATCAAAAGATCATACGCACTCCTTTCGACAAAATACTTCGCCTTGAACAAGAGACAACCAAGATACTTCATGCCATTTCTGAGACTCGTGCACCCGACTTGGATCCTCTTGAAGGGATTGTAAGTGCGTATTTCAAGAAGGTAGAGAAGTATAACCAGCTGCAGTCGTCATTTTCTTCTCAACTAACATCAGAGAGTAAGAATCGCCAATTGAAAGAAACTAAGTTTAGCTTGGAGAAGATACTATATAGTGAAAGTGAACTACTCACAGCGAAGAGTATACTTTAGCAACAACATTTACAAGCATCGCGAGAAGAAGAAGAATTGGAAGCTAAGCTTGAAGCTGTGAAACCTAGGCGAGGCGAGATTTCTAAGTCGATTGTCGAGAAGGATGACCTTTTAAAACAACATCAACTCGAGGCTTCCAAACTGCGAGGAATTATAAGTAGTATTGAAGATGCCCCTGTTCTTACTGATGCTGATGCTAACCATTTGACGATGCTTCGTGGGATGTTTGAAGATGCACAAGAAGAGATGAAGAACTACAAGTGGATGCCATGATCTGACTTCAATTTCTTTTGTAGCAATTTTTTTTTGATATCGGAGATGTATCCCTTTTTTTTGTAATAGGCAAACTTTGTCATTCAATATTAGACTTGTTTCTCATCATAATTCACTTACAAATTTTTTTGTATTATTCAAAAACGAATTTCCTTCTTTACCAACATGGGATAATGATTTTTCTTTTTTTTTTATGGACTGAGCTTTCCTTTAAGTTGCCTACGTACCCATTAATATATGGGATCAAGTCATAACGTAGTTCAGGGTACAAATTTAATTTTTTTTTTGGGTCGTTCACCTTTTTAACTCATGCGGGCCAGGAGTATCATGTAGTTTATACTCTTACGATAAGGAGTATTACATTTTAAGCATAATATTTCTTGAGAAACTTGCCGTTGATTGGGCGAATTTTGAGCCCGTCTTTGTCAACTATCTTGTATGCTCCATTTGTGTAGACTTCTTTCACAACGTAGGGTCCGTCCCATTTAGGTGTAAACTTGTGTCCTGTATGTCGAGTCGTGATGATAGGTCTTCGAACTGCGAGTATGAGCTCACCAACTTGAAATGAACGAGGTCGTACCTTTTTGTTGAAAGCTTTAGACATGCGCGCTTGATAACATTCCAAAGCTTGTTGAGCATCCAGTCTTTTCTCATCTAATGTTTCTCACTCTTGAAGACGTAACTTAGCATTGTCTTCTACAGTCAAACCTTCTTACACCGCCATTCGCAACGATGGGATCTCTCTTTCCAGAGGGAGGACAACTTCTACTCCATAGACAAGAGAGTAGGGTGTGGCTCCTGTTGGAGTATGATAAGTGGTCCGGTACGCCCATAATGCTTCACCAATTCTTTCTTGCCAGTCTCTCTTCGTCTTGGAGACTACTTTCTTCAACAAGTTGCATAATGTCTTGTTGAATGCTTCGGCCAACTCATTCGCAGCAGCATTGTACATAGATGAATTATATTGTTTGAAGCCAAACTTTTCACATAATTTGTCCATCAAACTGTTAGAGAACTGTCTTCCATTATCTGTCACGATGTGATGAGGAATGCCATATCGATAAATGAGATGATTACGAACAAAATCTGCTATATTCTCTTTCTTTGCTTCTTTTGATGCAACAGCTTCAGCCCATCTTGAGGAATAATCAGTTCCTGCAAGGATATAAGAGTGTCATGCCGATGATTTGGGTGTTATAGGACCAACAAGGTCAAGTCCCCAAGCTTCAAATGGCCATGAAGCTACAGTTGGGTGGAGCGGCTCTGAAGACTGATGTATGAAGTTGGCGTGAAATTGACAAGCTTCACACCTCTTTGCATATTGCATCGAATCTTGAACCATCGTAGGCCAGTAATAGCCCATTCTCTTTAGTTGAAAATGAAGCTTTGGCCCGGATTGATGAGCTCCACAAACACCTGAATGTGCTTCCTCTAATGCTTGCACTGATTCATCTTTTCCCAAACATCGAAGATAAAGGCCTTCATATGAGCGACGATATAGGGTATCTTTGTAGTAGATAAATCGAGATGCTCTTCTTCGTATCTCAGTCTTATGATCCGTCTCGACAGGAAGCTTTCCATGTTGTAGGTAATCTATAATCGGCTGTCGCCAATCTTCTTCTTCAATCACATAGACAGATATTGCATTCGTTTCTTGACTATCCTTTTCAGTTGGAGGCACGACCCATCTTTGGCAGAGTGGAATGTTTAGAACCTCACCTTCTGAAATCGTCAGAGCAGTGGCTAAATTTGCCAATGCATCAACCTTTGTATTTTCAGATCTTGGAATATGTTCTATCGTCACACTCTCGAAGTTTTCCAATAATTGTCTGGCGTAATTGAAGTAAGGTATCAAATCTTCATGTTTTGTCTCATATTGGAGCAACAATTGATTGACTATCAATTTTGAATCTCCAAAAATTTCAATGTACGTCACTCCGATCTCTTTGGCTATTTGAAGACCAATGATGAGCGTTTGATATTCAGCGACGTTGTTCGAGCACACTTCTCCAAATGTGAAGCTATATGGCAACATATGTTTTACGGGCGAAATGAATACTACTCCTGCCCCTGCGCCATTCCTTCGAGCTGCTCCGTCAAAATACATAGTCCAAGGCTCAGCCAATTCAATGTAAAATATCTTCTCGTCAGGCATGGCTTCAGATAATTTCCAGTCTGACGGTACCGGGTGGTCGGCTAAGAAGTCTGCCAAGGCTTGCCCCTTCACCGCTTTTTGCGAAACATAGACAATGTCGTATTGCTGAAGTAAGATCGCCCACTTAGCCAATCTCCCTGAGATAATTGGTCTGGACAAGACATACTTGATCGGATCAGCCCTTGCCACACAGTGCACCGTGAAGGCTTGCATGTAATGTCTCAGTTTGTCAATGACAAAGAAAAGTGAAAGGCACATCTTTTCGATGGGTGAATAATTTAGCTCTGCCCCATTCAAAGTTCTACTTAGATAATACAGAGCATATTCTTTTCCTTTCTCTCCCTCTTGAGCGAGCAGTGCCCCAAGTGATCTTTCTTGTGCAGCAATGTACAATATTAACGGTTTTCCTGCAATTGGAGCGCTTAAGACGGGAGGATTAAGCAAATACTTTTTAATGCTATCAAAAGCATTTTGACAAGCTTTATCCCATTCAAAGGTTGTGTCTTTTCTCATCAATCTTTGAAATGGCTGACATCGACCTCCTAGATTGGAGATGAACCTTCTGATATAGGCCAGACGTCCTTGGAGACTTCTTAATTCTCGTAAGTTTCGTGGTTCTGGCATTTTCTGAATGGCGTCAATCTTTGATTGGTCGATTTCAATTCCTCGATGCCTTACTACGAAACCAAGAAACTTTCCTGATGTCACACCGAAGGCGCATTTAAGAGGATTCATTTTCAACTGGTACTTTCTCAAACGGTCAAAAACAATCTTCAAATCTTGCAAGTGGTCCTTTTGTTTCTTGGATTTGACCACGAGATCATCAACATAGCACTCAACACGTTTGTGGAGCATATCATCGAAGATCTTCTCCATGGCTCGTTGGTAAGTTGCCCCGGCGTTCTTTAATCCAAAAGGCATCACCTTATAACAGTATATTCCTTTTGGAGTTCGAAATGCTGTCATCTCTTCATCTTCAAGGACCATTCGAATTTGATTATATCCTGATGATCCATCCATGAAAGATAAGGCTTCATGACCTGTTGTTGGGCTCCTAGAGTGAGTAAAAATATGATATGAAATACTCTAGAATTCCTGTGCAAGTATACAGAGTCTGCAGCAAGTAATATTATCAATCCAAGATCTGAATGAGTTTCCACTTTATTTATTTTGTATAACTTTCTAATGGTTTCGAAGATAATAAAAATGTTGGGTTTTATAAGAATTATGCTGAAGCAAAATAAATGACAGAACAACGAGTAAACAAATAGACGGACAGATTAAAGACAGGCGCTGGTTAGGCTTTAGTGATTATTCTAAGATATGCTCTAGCAATATTATTGATCATGCAATTCTCGCAGTATTATTAGCGCATTCCTCCCGAAACTCCGGATCTTTTGGGATATGTTTCAAACCCAATGAAGAGCGACCAATCAAGCACTAGGCAACTAGCTATCCCTAACTCAGTCACTGGCGTTCACCAATACACAATGATCGTAGTGTGGAGAATTGCCACACACTCTCTAAATCATCCCTGAAACTAGAGAGAGCTATCCATACCGGCTGGCCAGGCGGGCATAAAATAAGAATAAGCATGATGGACCGCAAAGTGCACGGGCCGCAAGTAATATAAAACGGAGAGTATTCCGAGTATCGAATCCTCAGGGATTGGATTTATTCAATTAAGTACCACGAATAATCTTGCTTAGCTTTATTTAGAGAACAAAATCTAATGCTGAAAAGAATAATAAAAAAGCTAATCTAGATAGCAAAAGATAAATGGCGACACAATTTGATGGGATAATTCTAGAGTTGTTGATTTCATCAATTGGACCTTTAATGCATAATCAAATAACTAATATGGATTAACAAATCATTTGATTCATAAGTCTAGAAGCCTAATTTCAAGGATTCTCCTGTCGGTCTCCTCCTATCTCATACCGTTCAATAAAGAATCTCCTTTCAGTCTCATCTTTATTTACTTAGCACGGCATTACGACCCTTCAGTACAACCTCTAACGTTATTTATTTTATCCCGTGTCACCCGGGTAAATAACCGTTAGTCATGCATTCAGTTCTAGTCTAAGTTTCTCTCCGTCGAGTTTCCACTTAGTAACGATTCATTTAATCAGTTATCAGTTGATTAAAAGCATTACGGACAAAATGCACAAATGAACAATAATGACAATTAAACCACATCAATTCATTAATTCAGCAGAGGTTCAACATCTAAATCAATCTCATCGAATTTAAGAATTTACTACTCATAATCACTAAAATTCAATAATTCCTAATCACAACAATTCTAGAAACTAAAACATAAAGGAAAAGGGAAGAGAAATGCTCATAAAAGTGTCGATCTCCTCGATCCCGCGCCGACCTCCTTCGATCCCGAGCTCCAAAGATCTTCAACAAGCTCCAAAACTCTCCCAAAAATCCTCAATTTTTAGAGTAAACTCTAAAATGGGGTGAAAACCCACAAATTGGCACACAAAATATGGATGCAAAAGGCTCCTTTTATAGGCTCCCAGCAGGCGCAGCGTCGAGACGCTACAAGGACAGCGTCGAGACGCTCTGACGTCATCTTTTCTTGGGCTCCAAGACGTCGCAGCGTCGAGATGCTACTTGGACAGCGTCGCGACGCTCTCGCGATTGTAGATTTCTCCACGCAGCTGCCTAGCGTCGGGACGCTCCAGGCTTAGCGTTGAGATGCTAGGCCCTGAATCTTCTAGAATGGCCCGATTTTGACTCAATTTTTGGGCCTCCAACTTTCTTTTGGCCCAAATACTTCTTGTAATGGATTTTGGGCACTTCTCTTGACCCAAATTGATAATTTTAAGGCTTGGACTTCATGAATTTGGGCTTCTAACTCATTCTTCTTGGCTTTTGGACTTGGATCTTCAATGTAATTCTCCAAATTGCTCAAAAAGTCTCCAAAATCATCCAAAATCTCTCAAAATTCCGATTTTTCTTCTTTGCCTCGGTTTTCTGAAATTTGAACAGAAAATAGCATTAAAGCACACAATTCATACACAAAACTAGCTAAAATTAATAGGAAAATGATGACATTTTTGCATGTCATCACACCCCCAAACTTAAATCTTTGCTAGTCCCGAGCAAAGCTAAAACCATATATATGAAGCAACTATTGCAAATGCATGACTCCAAGCTCAATGATCAAAATAATGAACTCTAACAATTAAAGGAAATATTAAAACATATTCATTCATCACGAAATTTAAATTTAAACTCTTCATCCCTTGCGTGTGTGTGTGCGAGCCTCCTTATTAGGTCTTTACTAGCCTAGAAAAGGTTTATAAAATCCTCAGTTCATCTTCCCCCTACACTGGCCCTAAGCTCTAATTATCCAGCTTCCCAACAATCAAGAAAGAAATATCCCACTAAGGTGCCTGAAACAACGGGGTATGCCTCCCCGAAACTTGCATTTTTTTATTTATTTTAGAATCCTTTTAGATGTAGCGCCTTCGTTCTGGCTTGCCAACATTGGTGATGAAAGCATCCAACTACGAGCGCCTCATCTTTTAGGATGCCGAGGCATGCTCATTTCTTTCCAGCGCTTTCATGCAAAGGCAAACGATGGGTGTCATGAATGCCCCTAGTTACTAACGCTCTCAAGAAAGTGGAGCATTCTTTTTTTTTTCATATATTTTTTTTCACACTTTTCTTTTCTTTGCAGGCTAATAAACATGATTTTTCTCCCAAGTACAACATTACAGACTCTCATGCAGTTCAATCTTTCAAATTAGATCTTAAGCCTATCGGAGTGACAACAAACATCTAGATAATATAATCCAGTTCTAAGCATTCAAAACCATATAAGTAGGCTAAGTGCTCAACATGTGCAAGGAAATCAAAGAAAAAATTTAAATTTACATGAATCTTGAACATGCTTTGATATTTCACAAAAATTGAACAAAATTCATTATCTAGATCATATCATAGACCGTCCTCATCAAAACAGATGCAATAGAATCATCATGAAAAAAAATTCGCTCAGATCAGAACAGCAAAGCCTCCCCCCAAACTTAAATCATACATTGCCCTCAATGTATTAATTATTCAGACTAATTAAGCATGCATAAGGACAATTAAAAAATAAAGAGAGAACGGTACTGCCCTGAAGTGTGAGAGAAACCATGGATGTCATCCTTCAACATCATTGGGGTTGTTTTTGGAAGAAAATGGTCTCGAGCTGCTTCAAAAATTGATCAACGGGAACGGAAGATCAACATGCTCTAACTACAAAAAACTGAAAAACAAAGAAAAAGGAAATTAACGGAAAAATAAACATGGGTTGCCTCCCAAGAAGCGCTTGTTTAACGTCTCTTAGCTAGACGAGTTTGTGCGGACTTTCAAGGCACGTAAAAATTCTCGTATTTCTTCGGGCCCTTCTTCCTTGAATCAATGAAGCAGACTATTGCTAGTAAGCTTACTAGCTTTTCATGGGACCCTGAAGCAGAAATATTTTTGAGATTTTTTAATAATAAAAGCATAAAAGGAGAAAGATCAAAATAAATGGACTCTGACTCTGACACTGACTCGTGAGAACAAGAAAAAGAACACTCATTATCAAGAGAGGATGTAGGGGATAGAACAGACAAAGGTCTTTCAACCTTAAACTCTATCTCTTGAAACTCCTCAAACACTATAGGCTCATTTTCTTTTTCTTCCTCACAAACTTGTTCTTGGTGGGTGCTAGAACTATCCAATTCTTCCTTTCTATCTAAACAACTCACCCCTATGTGCTCAAACTTAGGAAAATCGAAAGAATTTGGCTCTTGAATGGGCGCTAATGAATCACTGGCCACATGACTCACTAGACACTCTATGGAAGTGCATCCTACTTCCCTATCTTCCTTTTTGGTTTGGAGTCTCTCCATAGATTTTTCTAATTCTAAATTCATGGCTCTCGACTCTTGGATAAAATTTTCAAGCAAGCTCTCTAAAGAAGATTTTTCTTCTATGGAAGTGGATTGCACTTCACTCTCATCCTCTTGGGGATGCAATCTCCCTAGGGATTTTTCTGGAGCTAAATTAATGGCTCTATTATCCTTGATATAATCTTGAAGCAAACTTTCTAGGGGAGATTTTTCTTCTAAAGGGGGATAATTTGAATAAAAAAAAATTGGATGATGGTGTTGGTTCTTCGGGCTCAGATTCCCTAAAGGGCCACCTAAAACTATTAAAAGCCATTTAAAAACAATAAATCAACAATAATCAGGCTTTCAGTTAGATGCAAACAGCAATTAAATGCACAACAAGAACAATGGACCAGGATAAAAATAAAACAAAGAAAGCAAAATAAAATCTCTAGTCTAAAGCAAGCAATTTCTTCACAATATTAATTGAATGAAATTAGCCAATCCCCGGCAACGGCGCCAAAAACTTGATGGACCGCAAAGTGCACGGGCCGCAAGTAATATAAAACGGAAAGTATTCCGAGTATCGAATCCTCAGGGATTGGATTTATTCAATTAAGTACCACGAATAATCTTGCTTAGCTTTATTTAGAGAACAAAATCTAATGTTGAAAAGAATAATAAAAAGCTAATCTAGATAGCAAAAGATAAATGGCGACACAATTTGATGGGATAATTCTAGAGTTGTTGATTTCATCAATTGGACCTTTAATGCATAATCAAATAACTAATATGGATTAACAAATCATTTGATTCATAAGTCTAGAAGCCTAATTTCAAGGATTCTCCTGTCGGTCTTCTCCTATCTCATACCGTTCAATAAAGAATCTTCTTTCAGTCTCATCTTTATTTACTTAGCACAACATTACGACCCTTCAGTACAACCTCTAACGTTATTTATTTTATCCCGTGTCACCCGGGTAAATAACCGTTAATCATGCATTCAATTCTAGTTTAAGTTTCTCTCCGTCGAGTTTCCACTTAGTAACGATTCATTTAATCAGTGATCAGTTGATTAAAAGCATTACGGACAAAATGCACAAATGAACAATAATGACAATTAAACCACATCAATTCATTAATTCAGCAGAGGTTCAACATCTAAATCAATCTCATCGAATTTAGGAATTTACTACTCATAATCACTAAAATTCAATAATTCCTAATCACAACAATTCTAGAAACTAAAACATAAAGGAAAAGGGAAGAGAAATGCTCATAAAAGTGTCGATCTCCTCGATCCCGCGCCGACCTCCTTCGATCCCGAGCTCCAAAGATCTTCAACAAGCTCCAAAACTCTCCCAAAAATCCTCAATTTTTAGAGTAAACTCTAGAATGGGGTGAAAACCCACAAATTGGCACACAAAATATGGATGCAAAAGGCTCCTTTTATAGGCTCCCAGCAGGCGCAGCGTCGAGACGCTACAAGGACTGCGTCGAGACGCTCTGACGTCATCTTTTCTTGGGCTCCAAGACGTCGCAGCGTCGAGACGCTACTTGGACAGCGTCGCGATGGTCTCGCGATTCTAGATTTCTCCACACAGCTGCTTAGCGTCGGGACGCTCCAGGCTTAGCGTCGAGACGCTAGGCCCTGAATCTTCTAGAATGGCCCGATTTTGACTCAATTTTTGGGCCTCCAACTTTCTTTTGGCCCAAATACTTCTTGTAATGGATTTTGGGCACTTCTCTTGACCCAAATTGATAATTTTAAGGCTTGGACTTCATGAATTTGGGCTTCTAACTCATTCTTCTTGGCTTTTGGACTTGGATCTTCAATTTAATTCTCCAAATTGCTCAAAAAGTCTCCAAAATCATCCAAAATCTCTCAAAATTCTGGTTTTTCTTCTTTGCCTCGGTTTTCTGAAATTTAAACAGAAAATAGCATTAAAGCACACAATTCATACACAAAACTAGCTAAAATTAATAGGAAAATGATGACATTTTTGCATGTCATCAAAGCACAACAATTAACCAAAATGCAATAGTCAATTTATTACTATAGATGAAGCACAGTAATCACATTATTCCTAACCAACACCTTAAGCTACTTAGTTCATAATAGGCATAGGAATACGAATTACAATCTGAGTTTGCATATCCATAACTACAAGTTAATAAAGAAGGTAAACTCCCTAATCAGCTTGCGGTTGATGGTGTTCTTGATAGTCTTCAATCTCCCTAACTATTCGGCTTCTAAGGGAAAACATGGAATGGATTTGACTTGGACGGCTACTTCCTTTTATAGAAGGATGGGAGGCTTGAATTAGGTCAACTAGGACACGTGTAAGGCTCTCCTTGATCCTTTATCACGAAAATAACTCAACAGAAGTCGGTTCATGAAGTTGGCTAACGAGCTGTGATGTGGCAGCTTCTGTTCCCAATTTTGCTGCAGCATAAAATTTGCTCCTTCCAGTCGCTCAGCAGCATAATATGCACAAAGTGATTTCCAAAGCTTCCATTCTTCCAATTGGGTTAAATCATGTAATATCTCTCTAAAACCAACCCTAATAAGCATAAAGGACACACAAATCCCTATATAATTGAGGCCTAAATAACTACCTTTTGGGCAGTTATCACCTGTAGTGGCATCAACCATAAGTTCAGTGATGGGCAATGGAAAATCATCTTTGGGACATGCATATTTCAAGTCACGGAAATCCACACATACACGCAGTTGTCCGTTCTTCTTTTTTACTGGCACAATGTTTGCGATCCATGTTGGATATTTCACTTCTCGAATGAATCCCGCCTCTATCAACTTGTTGACTTCAATTTCAATTTGAGGAACGAGCTCCGGTCGGAAACGCCTTTGGGCCTGCTTAATAGGTTGATATCCTTGTTTAATCGCAAGATGGTGGACTGCTATTTTTGGATCGAGTCCTGGCATCTCTTTGTACGACCAAGCAAAGACATCTTTATATGTAACGAGCAAATTCAAGTATTCACGTTCCTCTTCAGCACTAAGTGACACACTGATGAATGTCGGGCGCGGTTCTTCTGTCGTACCCAAGTTTACCTCTTTGAGTTCATCAATTGTTGATTGACTGCCATCTTCTAACGATGCGGGTGCTTCTTCAGCATCTTCTTCAGAAATTTCAGTATCTGGCATTTCTTCGAAAGAAATATGGCAGCAATTGACATGTTCTTCCTCAAGTTCTTGGTTCAACTTCGAAGGGTTAGTTAGAATAACTAACTGTCGCTTTACTTTTAAAGCACCTTCTGTATTTATGAGAACAAAAGGTTTTCTCTTCATCCGTGCAGCAACAGTACTGGAAAATCCGTTGTCGTCATTCATCTCGTCGGATTCATCTGTTTCAAGACTTTTCAACTTTCCCTTGCATTGGCCATAGGTTGCTTGAAGGCGATCGAACACGGATCTCGTCGGTTTATCTACTTTCTTCGTGTAGACACACTCAAACGCTGAAACACTGAACGTCGGGTAGGAGTGGAAGTTTTGCTCTGACCTTCCTTTTCCGAAGATGAATATTTCAGCCGTTGATGAACTGAAAGACGAGTAGTCGGTGCTTTAATGCGATCGAAGACAGAGATTTTCTAGCTATCATCATTCTTTTTAACTTCTGGATCGCCCTTCTCTTCTACGGTTATGTGATGTGCATCTACAACTTTCCATTTTTTGGTTATACGAACTGGCTCTGGAGGATTGTACCCTAGTCCGGCTCTCGAGGATGGTATGGCATAACCTTCTTTCTGGAGCTTCTTCTGTGTCGGAGAAGGCTCAGGTCTCTCATCGAAGATTTTTAGACTTTTAAACGCAGTATGAGTTGTAAAGTCGTATCCTGCCTTTTCTAGGAGTTTGTATGCATTTAGGTCAAATCCAGCCTTCGTTCGTCTTTTCGGCAGAGTCACTTTGGTACGATCCGTCTTTGATTCCTGAATCTCTTGCTTGGTGATTGCTGTCAGAGGCGTGGTGAAATTTTCTTTTAAAATCTCCACATCACCAACCTTCAAAATTCCTGAACATTTTGTGAATGGTGATTCCCCTTTCTTGCGTCGAGATAAAGGAACGTAGCGCAATATAGGAACGTTTGACGATGCCTCTTCCTTTGGAGCTTTCAATTTTGCTGGGTGAGCGGATGCTTCCTTTGATTGAACTTCACAAGCATCTACTTCTTTGATCGACTCCTTCTTCGCATTCTTTGGATGCTCTATTTTCTGACTTTCAATCAGAGGAATCTCACCTGGGATGATCTCTCCTGCTTTATCATTCTGCATATAAAACTTTGCATCTGCGAAGTGGGATTCTGCCTCTGAGAATGGATTAGTGTCAGCTTCAACTTTCTTGACACCGTCTTGATAGAACTTGAAACACTAATGAAGTGTAGAAGATATTACTCCATTTCCATGAATCCAAGGACGACCTAACAATAACTTGTAAGTGGTCTTGGAATCTATGATATGGAATAAAGTGTTGGCCTTCAAATCTCCAATAACAAGCTCCAAACGGATCATACCGATTGCTCGTTGGCCGCCTTGGTTGAAGCCTTGAATAACCAACCTACTATTTGATAGTTCGTCCATTGAAATTCCTATCTGTGTCATGGTTGACTTAGGCATTATATTCATCACAAATCCATCGTCGATAAGAATTTGGTCAACTTTTTGCTCTCGAATATATCCGGAGACGAATAAGGGCCTATTATGAGGCTTTGATCCCAACATCAAGTCTTCATCTGTGAAATTAATGGACATATAACATGAGGCACATTTGTGTTCTTGCAAGCTTGGGACGTCTGAAACGTTAGAACTTGTCAATGTTTCAACAATAGCATCTTTGGTTGCTTGAGGGAGTGACACCAAATCATCTATTGTGAATGAAGGTGAATCTTCTGGCCTAGTCATCACCTGAGAAAGACTTGAGGAAGAATTGCCTTCTTCGAATGTATTGATAGCATGACATGCGACTATCTCAGGGATGTCCTCATGATCGTCATTAAGAAAGTTCTTTGGGAAGAAATCTTTAAGGGTTACCGGATGTCGAGTCAGAACAAAATCTTGATTCTCTTCGACAACTAGTTTAGGCTTTCTCAAACCTTTTATCTTTCCCCTCTGCTTTTGTGACATGTTCTTTCTTCTGTAGTTTCGGAACATGTGAGGCTCTCTTTGAATGGAATGTTTCTTTTGCTTCTTTCGACGAGTTACCAAAGTCCATCCTTCGTCTTCATTTTCCACGGACTCAAGTTGGTCTTGGAAGATGTCTCTTGCAGATTCTTGCTGAAGCCAAATAATAATCGGCTCTAATGTCCCGAACTGGATCAAACTTGCTACTGAATCATGAACCGGACTTGGAGTTACTCGGTTGTTCAGATTCGTTGCTATCGTCGCATGATTTGATTGAGCTACCTCATCAAGATCTAACTCAATCTTCTTTTCTTTAGCTAATTTCAAGATTACCTCCTTCAGAACGAATCACTTTTCCACCGGGTGGCTGATGACTCGGTGATATTTGCAGTAGTTGGGATCATTAACTTTCCCCATCTCTTCCGATCTCTTGCATTCTGGTAGCTCAATAAGTTGTTTTTCCAGAAGCTGTTCTAACATATCTGAAATGTCAGAATCTGGAAAAGGGTAAACTTTCTCTTGCCTTTCTTTCAAGGTCAGACGACGTCTCTCGCCTCCCTCTTGTTGTTTCTCTATCTTCTTTTCTTTTCCTTTCGACGAAAACTTGAAAGGAGCTGCATTGACTACCATTGACTCTTTCGTAGTGCTTTTGGTAGCTTTCTCAGTATTTTTAACTTATTTCTTTTCTTTCCTGCCATCGGGGACAATAGAATCTTTGTTCCCTCTAGTAGCAATGCTCAATTCCATGTCATGAGTGCGAGTTGCCAACTCCTCGAAAGTGCGGGGTTTTATTCCTTGCAGGATATAGAGGAGTCCCCAATGCATGCCTTGGGTGCACATTTTAACAGCAGACAATTCGGTAAGTTTGTCCTTGCAATCTAAGCTCAAAGCTCTCCAACGGTTGATGTAGTCAAGAACCGGTTCACCTTTCCGTTGTTTAGTGCTAGTGAGCTCCGTCATACTAACGGTTCGTCTTGTGCTGTAGAAGCGGTTGAGGAACTCCTTCTCAAGTTGTTCCCAACTATCGACAGTCTCAGGCTCAAGATCGGTATACCAGTCGAAAGCATTCCCCTTCAGTGTTCGTACAAACTGCCTGACTAGTTGGTCTCGTCTAGTACCAGCGTTTTCACATGTCTCGACGAAATGAGCAACGTGCTGCTTGGGATTGCCCTTCCCGTCGAATTGTTGAAACTTTGGTGGCTGGTATCCATGAGGCATTCTCATATTGTCGATTCTCTTGGTATACGGCTTGGAATACAAGAGAGAGTTCTGAGTCGGTCCACCATATTGAGCTCTGATGGAATTCATGATCATATCCTGGAGCTGTTGAACGGACAGTGAAGCAATAGAAGCGGAATGTTGTGACTGATCTTGTGCAATGATCTTCCCCTTATCTTTGATGGCAGGGGTCTGACTCGATTCAGCGGCATCCCGACTCTCCATCTGGCTTTTGAGAGAGGCAATTTCGTAGTCTTTCTCTTCAACCATCTTCAGTAACATGTTGATCTTCTTCTCAACTTCAGCCATCAATTCTTCACTAGTTCCAGCATCAATCATCATAACAGACATCACATCAGGGCTGGATGTTTCGTTTGGTTGCTGAGAAGGAGAGATGAATTTGCCAAACGTCAGATTTTCTGTAGTGGCGATTTCAAGTTGAGCAGATTCTGTCATGCGTCTCAGCATCTTGTTTGCAATGACAGGAGTTTGATTGTCTTCGTGTTTGGTTTCCTTGGAGCGACTGCGAGTAATTGGCCCCACATAAGAGTTGCTTGAAGTAGCGATCTTTGAAGAAGCTTCTTCAGAAGTCATGATTTCTTTGCGAGAAAAAGAGATGAGAGGTAGAGACTGTCCCATTGGGCGTGCCAATTTGTTCACACGAGATTTCGACAAGGGAAATTTAATTCGTGGAAATGTACTTGATTTTATTGAATTTGTTTGTTTGTTACAGTCTCTAATATTTATCCTCTGATGCTTTCTCTCAAAATGTAGAGTCTGATCTGAGGGCTGGCGAGCTTGATCTCAGACGGAGGAAGGTTGAATCTTCAACTTGTATCTTGATGAAGAAACGGTTGATTCTTTGGAGTCTTCCAGGCGTTGGATCTTCTGAGTCTTGAGATGGTCGAATTCTGAATCTTGGATCTTCTGAATTTCCTGGACTCTCTGACTTCTGAAGGCTCTGGACTTTGGGAGAATGCTCTGGGCTCTGGCTTCTCTGACCCTGTCTGAATGCCCCAAAATGAATGGTGACCTCCTCTATTTATAGAGTTTGGTGAACCTCATATGGGCTTGGGCCTGGGCCCAACCTTTGGGCTTTGGCTCTTTTGGGGTTTAATTCAATTCATTTTTAATAAAATTAGATTATTTTAATTTAGCCCAATTTCTTCGATGATCTCGGGTCACATTAGTCTCGAGTCCAATTGCCACGTGGCATAATTTGATTGGACTCGGCTTATGTCATTTGATGGATCAATAATAGACAAGTGACCTTGTTTGATTTACCGAATTTTAATGTCTATTGATTTAATTTAGGGACACATGTAAATTTGTAATTGGTCCCAAAATTAGTTTATCATTAATTCAAATTAATGACGTGGCAATTTGTGATTGGCCGAAATTTCTCACTCAACAAAGGTATTTATAGATAAAATGATTAAATTAAGTACAATTAGAATTAATAATTAAATGAAAGAATCTTCAAATTTTCACAACCGAAAATCAACTAGAATATAATTAAATAAAAAAAAGATCTTCAAATTTTCACAACTGGCTTAACCTCCATTAATGGTTTTATTAAAAAAAAAATAATATTTGTCATTGTTCCATAATTATTCTAATAAGAAAATCAATTATAATTAATAATTAAATAAAACAAATCTTCAAATTTTTCACAACCGAAAATAAATTAGAATTAATAATTAAATAAAAATCCTCAAATTTTCACAACTGACTCAACCTCCATTAATGATTTTATTAAAAAAATAATAACCATTGTTCCATAATTATTATTCTAATAAGAAAAAGGGAAAATACACTTTTGGTCCTTGAGGTTTGGGTTAAGTTACACTTTGGTCCCTGTGAGTTTTCAAACTCAACAATTTAACCCTTGAGGTTTGAATTTTGTTTCATTTTGATCTCTCCATCCATTTTTCTGTTAACTCCTAACGGAAAGATGATGTGGATCTTATTTTTAATTAAAAAAATATTTTTTTTATTTTTAATTAAAGAATATTTTTTTTATTATTGACTATTTTTTCTTTTTCTTTTCTTTTCTTTTTCCTTTCCCCATTTTCTCCCTCTTCCCCCATCTCCTTCACTCTCTCACGACAGCGCAGTTGTGTGCCCCTTCTCCCGGCGACGCCTCCCTCCGGTCATCTTCTCCGATGAGTGTGGCAATTCCGAACAACGACAATAGCAACGTCTAACCTGCACCGCACGCCGCCACGATCGTCGTCGCTCGCATCGTTGTAGCCGTCGAGCCCAAACATCGCGCCGTTGTCGCTCCCAGTCAATCAGACTCTCTCTCTCTAGCATCTCTCGTTCTCTCTCTCTCCTCATCTTCACCACCAACCTCTCAAACACTCATTTTACTGAAATTTTCCTCACCAATCGCCCTTTCTCCTCCTCCCCTACGAAGGGATCGTCCAAAACCCCTCTGATTTGCTTCCTTCAAAGCAACTTCGAGAATCGCCTGACATCCTTCGCCACTGAGTGAATCGAGCCGCTGGATTGAGATGCTCGACGAGTGCGGCGGCGTATCCGGAAGCCGGCTGGCGGTGGAGGATCAACAAAGAAGAGCGTCGGGGGGGAGGAAGGGGAAAATTGAAGCGGATTTAGGGTTTTTTGTGTAAAGAGAAAATTTGGGGGTTTTGAGATTGAGTTGGATCTACAAGAATGGGAATGGTGAGGAAGATGAACAGTGTGATTCTTGATGTGAACCCCTCTATTTAAAAAAAAAGAAGAAAGAAAAGAAAGGAGAAGAAGAGAAGGAGAAGAAAAAAGAAAGAAGGAACACTACAAGATTTTCGGTTTACGCCGACGCATCGATGCGTCGGCGTAGACCCCCTTTGCGTTGGCATAGACAACTCCCCGACGCGAAACTTGCGTCGGCATGGTCGTCGGAGTAGACGCGTCGGCGTAGAGGTCTACGCCGACGCACACATCTTATGTCGGCGTAGAATGTCTACGCTGACGCATCTTTGCGTCGGCATTGATAAAACGAAATTGTTGTATGGGTGATCTACGTCGACGCATGGTTGCGTCGGCGTAGATAACATACCGACACAAGCTTGCGTCGGCATAGAGTATGACTCCATTGTCTACGCCGACGCAAGTTACGCCGGCATAGGCCACATTATTATTTTTTTAATTAGTTTTTAGTGTCAATACTAAGCACATATGTTAAATACAACAAATTTGAAGAAAAAAACTAAAAAATTCAAAGCTTTAGAAGAACAACATCAACACTTATGATGAACAAACAAATGAACTAAGTCTTCCTTGCATATCCAAATATTAAAAAAGAACAACATCAACACTTATGAGGAGCAAGCAAAATGATCTAATCTCCTTTCCTTAAAAAAGTTCTAAGCACATATATAAACTAACTCAACATGCAAAGCTAATGAAACCCAAACTCTAACTACTTAGAAAAGTAACCCATCCCTCAGCTTTCAAAGACTAAACAATAAACAAGCAAATGAACTAAAACAATCAAGTGCAACACAAAATTTATAACCGACATACGTAAGAAGTAACAAACTATTAAGTAAATCATCCATCAACTAACAAAACCAAACAATGTAACTAGTGGACATGTATAACGAAACCAAACAAGAACTACTTCATATTTGAACATAAAAGCAACCCCCCCATGCTCATAAACCTTCAAACAAAACCAAATAAACAACAAAATGAATCGTCAAAAACTCTAACTAGCTCGACATACAAAACCAATGAAACTCAAACTCTAACTACTTAGAAAAGCAATTCATCCCTCAAGTTTCAAAAGTTAAACACTAAACAAGCAAAGGAACTAGAAAAATCGAAGATAGAAGTGTAACACCAAACTTATGACCAACATACGTAAGATATAACAAACTATATTAAGTAAATCATCCCTCAACTCACGAAACCAAACAACTAATGGACATGCATAACCGAACCAAGTTGCACACATAAGAACTAGTTCAAAAAAAAGTTACACTCACATGTTCAAAAGCTTTAACAAGTGAACTAGGGAAACTAATAAAATCAAAGCTTTAAAAGAACAACATATCTAACGAAACTCACCCCTTATATGCTCATACACCTTCAAACAAAATCAATAAACAAAACAATCACTACTCAACGGCTACCATAACTGCAGGATAGCCACATACAACTTATTACCTATAAATAGTTACGTACATGTTCAATACAACAACAAATTAAAACTTTGCAAAAGGCAACCAAAATGCACTTCCAGATCGAGAGGATAAGCAGTTTTGAATGGGTAAATAAATAAATATTATATACATCAAGAAACATGTAAAGTAAACATTCCCCTTTCAATTCTAATTCTCACTTGATGATCACTTTAAATACATGCTTGCATTTCAATATCCAGCAAGTGTTGTGTGTTGTTCATGGTCATGAAATGCTTACTTAGATACTTTTCCACAAAACATGCAATCGTTCGATCCATACATAGATTTTCTTCACTTGACTTTGGCTCCTAATTGTCTAAGTTTTAAGAGTGGATAAAATGCACAAAAGAACCAAACATGGCTCTTCATCCCAATTGATGTTGCTAATGTAATCAGGTTGTTGAGAACCAAAGTTGTACTTTCCTTCACTGTCATTGCAACAAGGTGCTGCAATAATTTTCCAAGAAATTTTGAAGATAAAGCTAGAGAGTTAGAGGAAGTGTCGGATCTCGTTGTATTCCTTTGTTCACAGTGGTGTACTCTCTCTAAAACCTTTTTCCAAATATAAATCTTTTGATTAGTTGATATGAAATTTGTAGAGTTATTTAATCGATATTTAGGATGTAAACTTGTTTAGTTTTGAGGGTGTTATGAAATCTATAAAGCTACTTAACCAATGTTTGGGGTACAAAGTTGTTCTTTAGTATGGAGTTGGTTGTTTTTTTTCTACCTTTTTTTTCGAACTTAATTATTAATACAAGAATTTAATTTTTAAAACAAAGATATCACATATGATTTACATAGTCTCTCATTTTCATTGGCTATCTCTGTCCCTTCATTTTTCCAAACCATCTCTTGCATCCCTAAACCAAAATAGCAAAACAAGCCAACAAGAGCATATATAGCTCAATCAACATAAAATATGTGCTTATAATCAAGAGGTCATGAGTCCAAATCTTCCAACAAATAAAAAAAATAAAAATAAAAATCAAACACAAGTTCTTCAAAGAATCTCATACTTGATAACCTAAAACAGGAGATATTAAGGCTATAATGTAAAGTATCAAATGTAAGGTAAGGCTCATGCATATATGACAAAACGAAAGAAGATATTATGTTAGCTAATTCGGCACAAAAAACTACGCTACTGATCGTTAACGAACACAAATATGGATGAACAATGACTACAAAATTTGAACCGATCAGGTCACGAGAGGGCATGGACAAATGTAAAAGAGCAGCTAAAAAATGCAAAGTTTAGAAGCATCAGTCCTCAGCCACGAAATAAAAAGAGTATCAACACTTTCTAGTTGATCTAATGGTTCTATGATATTCATAGTTCTATACAAACTTCACCTTCGGATAGTTGGCTATTTACAGCCGCCTTTGCTAGTTTCCTCTTGCCTTTTCCAAGTCAGGGAGATTTGTCAAGGAAGAAACAGAATATTAGTACTCATCGCGACGTATTTATTTGAAGACATAAATCAACCTAATATTTTCATTCACATTTTCAGCTTACCACGTTTGTTTTCTCCCTTTTTTTTTCCTTCCAAACTCTCTCTACATTTAAATCCAACAACCCAAAATTCCACACCAAAACAACCCAAAATGAAGAGATAATTTCAATTTCAATTTCAATCCAAGATGGTGGCTACAATTCAGTTTCTAATAGTTAACATCATCCTCAGATTCATTGAAAAAAACAAACTTCAAAACTACTCAAACTCACCCAAAAAAAACCCTAATCTACCCTATTTTAGATTGAAGAACTCATCAATCTAATGATCAAAAAGAAGAAGAAAACGAGATTACTAGCATTGGAGGCGAGAAAATAAAGTTACCTCAAAAACCCAGCAAGAAAAACGAAGTAAAACACCCTTTTCCAGCGGAGGAGACGAGAGAACGAAAGTCTACGGCGCGAAATACTGGTCTGGGACGAAGAAGATGGTTTTATTTTATTTGGTCTACGCCGACGCAGTTGTGCGTCGGCGTAGACCGAATACTGCGTCGGCGTAAACATTTAAAAAAACACGTGTGCCCTATTTTTTTAAACTTATATACGCCAACGCAACCGCGTCGGCATAGACCGAATACCGCGTCGGCGTAAATGCGCATTCTCTGGTTTTTTTAAACTTATATACGCCGACGCTGTTGCGCCGGCATAGACCGTTATACGCCGACGTCTAGCCTTGCGTCGGTGTAGACGACGTCGGCTTATCTCAAAATTCTTGTAGTGGAAGCAGCCGACGACGACTAGGCACCGGAGCTGAAGAAGAAGGAGATGAGGGAGGAGCTGAAGAAGAAGGAGATGGGGAAGGAAGAAGATGGAGAAGAGAAAGAAGAAGGAGAAAAAAGAGAAAAAAAATTTTAAAAATAATAGAATAATAGTATTAATATTTTAATATATTTTTATTTAAAAAATTAAAAATTCATTTTTTTAATTAAAATAATAGAGCCACGTCAGCTACCGTTAGGATTTAACGGCAAAATGGATGGCAGGGACCAAATTGCTCCTTATCTCAAACCTCAGGGGTATTTTTGTTGAGTTTGAAAACTCAGGGACCAAAGTGTAACTTAACCCAAACCTCAGGGACCAAAAGTGTATTTTTCCCTAAGAAAAACAATTAGAATTAATAATTAAATAAAAAATTCTTCAAATTTTCACAACCAAAAATCAATTAGAATTAATAAATTAAATAAGAAAAGATCTTCACATTTTTGAAACTGGCTCAACCTCTAAAAAAAATATTCGACTCAAATTAATATAATTAATAATCTATACTATATATAAAAGGGGCTAAGAGAGGAGAATTTTTACCTACCAATTTTATCCTTACAATCTTATTTAATTCCTACTTTGCCCTTCACTATTTGTTGATGGGACACAACTCTTTGAGTTTAGGTGTCCGTTGAGAGAAATTTGTATAAGAGAGGTGATTCTTCAATCTTTGGGATATGACTTTTCGAGTATAGGTGTTCATTGAAAGATGTATTAGGACAATGAAGGTGGTTCTTAAAAATTTGACTTTACAAAATATATTTAAAAATTAAACTTTTAAATCGAATAGGTGTAATTTATGCTGATAGAACACAATTATTTGGACCGAGGTAACACATTGAATTAGTGTATTCATTCATATATATATAAGTGCAATCCATGTATAAAAATAAAGGAAAAAATACACTTTTAGTCCCTGAGGTTTGGGTTAGGTTTCATTTTAGTCCCTGAGTTTTCAAACTCAACAATTTAGTCCTGAGGTTTGATTTTAGTTTCATTTTGGTCCCTCCATCCAATTTTCCGTTAATAGTTAACGGATTGCTGACGTGGCACTAATTTTTTATTAAAAAATATTTTAAAAATTTTAAAATATAAATATATTAAAATAATAAAAATATTATTATTTTAAGGGCAAATTGCAAAAACCACCTTTGAAGTATGATGTTTGTAACAATTACACCCTTAAAGTTTCAATTGTAAAAATTAAACCCTCCAATTTTCAAAAGTGTAAAAATTAGAACCCTAAACTTTTGAATGTTAAAATTAAACCCCCAATGTATCATAAATGTAAAAATTGGGTTCATCCCATATTTTTCCTTCTCTCTCCTCTTTCCATTCTCTCTCTCCTTTCTCCCTCTACCTTTTCATCCCTTCGATAACCCCCTCCCTTTTCTGCAACTAATTTCTTCAATTTGAGGTGACCGAGCGATGAATTTCGACCTTCCCAATAACCCACACCCGCATCCATTGTTCTTCATTGATGAGGGGAACAACGATGGAGAATTGACTTTGTGCTTCCGTTGCCGCCGACCGTTGTGTTTGCCGACGTTCAACTGCTCCGACTTTGACTGCAACTTCCATATCCATCAATCTTGCATCGACCTTCCTCCCGAAATCCACCACCGCTTCCATCCCCAACATCCTCTTTCTCGGACCATCAACAACTACTTCTGTAATTCTTGTTGGAAAATGGATTCTCATGGTGTTGCACCATTTGCCATCTCTCTGTTCATAAAGAATGTGTTGAATTGCCATTAACACTGAGAACATTTGGACACCGACTCCATGATCTTAGTCTCACCTATTTTCGTGATGGAATTGATATTGTACGAAATAAGATTGATTGCAAGATCTGCGGGGAAGAAATAAAAACCGAGTGAAATGAACGAGGGAAGAACAAGAAGAGAGAGGGTGATCGAAGGGATGAAGAGGTAGAGGGAGAAAGGAGAGAGAGAATGGAAAGAGGGGAGAGAAGGAAAAATATGAGATGGACCCAATTTTTACATCAGTGGTTTAATTTTAACATTCAAAAGTTTAGGGTTCTAATTTTTACACTTTTGAAAATTGGAGGGTTTAATTTTTACAATTGAAACTTTAAGGGTGTAATTGTTACAAACATCACACTTCAAGGATGGTTTTTGCAATTTGCCCTTATTTTAAATATATTTTTATTTCTTTCTCCCTCTCTCTCTTCTTCTTCATCTTTTTCTTCTCTTCTTCATCATCATCTTCTTCTTGTCCGCCACCATTCGTTGGTGACCACCTCCCGCCGGCCGGCGCCGGCGTCGGAAATTTCTTTTTTTTTTTGTTTTTTTCCTTCCTTCCTCTCATTCCTTCCTTCTTCCCATCTTTTCATTTTCTTTTTTTCTCTTTCTTTTCCCTTATTTTCCTTCACCGGCAGTCCTGAGCTCTATTTTTTTGCAGCGAGTTCGTGGCGTTCTCCGTCCAGATCCGATAGCGAGTTCGTGAGTTTGTGGCCCTGTTTCCTTCGACGAGTTTGTGCATTCGTGGCGTTTTCGTCCAGATTCGACAGCAAGTCGTGAGTCCCATTTCCTTCTTTTTTTTCCTTCGTCGGCAGTCCCTAAGCTCTCTCTCTATGTAATCACCCAGCCACGACGTCACTGCCTTCGATCGAACGCCAACATCCAGATTTGGGGAGTTTCAGATCTGAAACAAAACCCAGATCTGGGTATTGCGATTTATCAACCGCCGCCGCCAGAGGATAACCTCCAGATTTTCACCGTCACTTTCCGTATCAGCGTCCGCGTCCTCCTCCATGCCTCTGCAATCCCTAGAAACCCATGTTTGAAGCTTTAATCGTCAAGCTCTTTCTCTCTCCCACGCTTTCTCTCGGCAAAAAACCCACAAATGAAGCTTGAATCGAAGGGCAAAAACCCATGGATTTTGTGGGTTTCAAGCTCTTTCTCTCTTGCGCGCATCCAGCCGACGGGAAAAAAATGAAAGGAAAATAAGTTGAAAGGAAAAGGGAAAGAAAATGAAAGAAAAAAGGGAAAGGGAAAGAAAATGAAAGGAAAAAAGGGAAAAGTTGAAAGAGAAAAAAGAATCCAGGGTTTCAAGCTCTTTCTCTCTTGCGTGCATCCAGCTGACAGGGAAAGAAAATGAAAGTAAAAGAAGTTGAAAGGAAAAGGGAAAGGAAATGAAAGGAAAAAGGGAAAGTGGAAGAAAATGAAAGGAAAAAAAAAGTTACCGGTGGCAGCCGTAGCCGATGGTCAGTGCTGCCGCCGACAGTTACAAGGAATGTGGTGGTGGGTGGGGTGGTAGGTGAGTGGTGAAGAAGAAGGAGGAGGGAGAGAAAAAGGAATAAAATATTAAAAAATAATACTTTTTTATTAATTTAATATTATTTTTATTTTAAAAATTAAAAAATTGTTTTTTAAATAAAAAAGTATGTGCCACGTTAGCAATCCGTTAACTATTAACGAAAAATTAGATGAAGGGACCAAAATGAAACTAAAATCAAACCTCATGGACTAAATTGTTGAGTTTGAAAACTCAGGAACTAAAATGAAACCTAGCTCAAACCTCAGGGACCAAAAGTGTATTTTTTCCCAAAAATAAATAAACATAGTTGTCAATATATATGGTCTATTTTTTCATATCAAATTGTCAAGTGATAGGAATGAGAACTTTAAAGTGTTTGTTCTTTGTAAAGAAAACATTGAATTGTATCACAATGAAGCTTTGAGTCTTAAGAAACTTTTGTTTTAGGAATTCAAAGAAGGGGGATTTCAACTATTCTCAAGACCAAGCTTTTGATTTTCACTCCTGAGCATTAAGGTAAAACTCAAACTTGCTTTTTTTGCCCCCATTTTTAGCATAAAAAATCTCCAACAATTAAATTTAAATTGGAAAGCACAATTATTGGTTGAAAACAAAGAAGTTTCACTTATACTTACATTTGTACATTTATAAATGAAATATCTATATTACAATTTTAAATTATAACCATTATATTTTTTTTTTAATAAAAAATGAGATGAGTTGCGTAGAAAAATATATAATAATAACCAATATTTTTTTTTTTTCCAAAAAAGTATAATTTCACATAATTTTAAAATATAGATTCTATGAAATCTTTGGAACAAAATCTTTGAATCCTAATTTGTGAGTAATTGTCATAAGTTGAATGAAAAAATTTGATCATACATATTTGGATTATGAACAAACTTGATTATATAATATCAATATACCTTTTTAGTTATTTTAGTACACATAATTTTTTTAATTTTCTACGTATTATTCATCTGTAATTACATGTGTCGTTTAGGAGGGGATTCTAGCCACCACTGTTTTAATTTCAAGAGGGGAGACTTTTTGCATTTCTATTTTGCCCTTACTTTTTTTAATAAATTGTCATTTTACCCTTCAATAGGTTGACGAGACGCAACTCTTCGAGTTTGAGGTGTCCGTTGAGAGAAATGTCGAATAGTTGCAATGTATACTGATGAGACATAAGTATTGTTCAAATTGAGGTAATTATATATCGAATTGGTGCATCTATTATGTGTATGCAAAATCCAATCGTAGATGTGAAACATCACGATCTAATAGTAAAAATGTGTTTAAAAATGTTGTTTATAAAGAGATTCTCTTAATAATGACCAATTTATTAAATACTTCTTTCTTTCTTTCTTTCCTTCTTTTCCCCACAAATCAATCTCCTTTGGAGAATACTAAAAAGTTAATTAAGAGGTAATAAACTATCTTTATATCACTTTTTTTTTATCAATTTCAATTTATAATTTTGGGAAAAATACACTTTTGGTCCCTGAGGTTTCGGTTAAGTTACACTTGGGTTCCTGAGTTTTCAAACTCAACAAAAATACCCTTGAGGTTTGAGATAAGGAGCAATTTGGTCCCTGCCATCCATTTTGCTAAATGCTAACGGACTGCTGACATGGCCACATTTTTTTAATTAAAAAATTCTTTTTTATTTTAAAATAAAAATAAATAAAAAACAATAAAATATTATTAATTTTATTATTCTATTATTATTTTAATTATTATTCAAAATCTCTTTCTTCTTCCCCTTCTCCACCTCTTCTCCACCTCTTCCCACCTCTTCTCCACCTCTTCCCACCTCTTCCCACCTCTTCCTTCTTCTTCTTCAAGTCTCCGACGACCGACGACCGACGACAGGCCACCGCTCGCCGCCGCCGGTGACTTTTTTTTTTCTCTTCCCATTTCTTCTTCTTCTCATACCCCATTTTTCTCTTCTCTTCTTCTCTTTCTTCTCTTTCTTCTTCTTCTCACCGGTGGTAACATTTTTTTTTTCATTTCTTCTCATTTTTTTTCGTCGTCGTTCCGCCCATTCGTAATCTTTCGTCGTCTGTTCACGTCCCTTCGCAGTCCCTCGTTGGTTGATGTTCGTCGCCCGTTCGTAGTCCTTCACCCACACCCGTCTTCGCTCAGATCTGGAAGTATGACGCTCACAGCTCACCCACACCACTCAGATCTGGAAGCCCATCACTCACAGCTCGCCCACACCCACCCTCAGATCCGTGCGAAGAAGAAGGAGGGAATGGTTGGGCGTTCGATTTCGACGAAGAAGAAGAAGGGCGTTCAATCTGGGTGGAGGGCATTCGATTTGGGCGGAGGGTGGAACGAAACCGATTGAAGACGGAGGGCGTTCGATCTGGCTTTCGATCTGGGTGAAACCGAACGAGCGGCGGCGAGCTGGGCGTGGGTTCGTGGAACGACGATGATGGACTAATGGAGATCTAGGCATAGGTTCGTGGAACGAAACCGACTGAAGAGGGAGGTTTCCGGCGAGGAAGGTCCTCCCTCCTCCGATTTCTGCCCTCCGACCCCCCCTCCCTCCCTCTTTTGTTTTTCTAAAAAAATACTGAAATTTTTGGAGAAGGAAGAAAGGAAGAGAAGAAGAAGAAGGAAAAAAAAAAACGTCGGCCCCGGTGAGCAGCGGCCGGCGGCTACCGGCGGTAGGGTTGGGGAAGATGAAGGGAAAGTTAGAGAGAAGAAGGAGAAGATAAAGAAATAATAATAAAAATATATATTTTTTAATTAATTTATTATTATTTTATTTTAAAATTTAAGAAAATAACTTTTTTAATAAAAAAAAATAAATGACACATCACTAAAACGTTAAAAGTTAACGGAAAATGGATGGAGGGACCAAAATGAAACAAAATCCAAACCTCAGGGACTAAATTGTCGAGTTTGAAAACTCAGGGACCAAAGTACAACTTAACCCAAACCTCAGGGACCAAAAGTATATTTTTCCCTATAATTTTTTATTTTAATTCCATTGTATGTATTTACTTTTAAGTTTTTTAACACCCAATGTGTTCTTTATAATATCGATCTCTTTCACATTACTTTTTTAATTTCACCGGGGCTATAGTGGAGAATCTTTGCTTCTCTTTTTTGTCCGTACAAATTTAACAAATTCTTATTTTTTTTCATTTAATCTTTGTTGGCAGTATGCGACTCTTCGAGATGATGTATCTATTGAGAGAATGGTTGAATGGTTGCAATTTATGCTAGAGGGACATGACTAATTTTAGTGGAGGTAGTTTACACATTGAAACAACACGTCCATTTGCCAATGGGTGTGATTCAAACCGTAAAATTGTTCATAAAAATGTTGTTAATCAAGGTTCAATTTGTTAAAAATTTCTTCTTCTTTTTTTATTTTTTATTTTTTTTTCTAGAATCAATCTATTTGAAGAACATCAAACAAATATCTGTGAGATAAATAAACTATCTTATTATATCAATTTTTTTTTAATTATCAATTTCAATTTATATTTTGTCGTTCAATCTTTGTTGGCAGTACAATACTCTTCAAATTGAGGTGTCCATTGAGAGAATGATTTCAATTAAAACAACAAGCTTTTCACGTGCATTGCACGTGTTTTTTTTTTTTTTTAAAAAAATAACTAGTTAAATAAAAATGAGAATGAGAAAAAAAAAAATTTGAAGATTAAAAAGAGGCAAAATGGGGAATCAAGTTTCTCCCCTTAAGCCCCTTTTTAGATTGTATATATGTATGTATGTATAATATAGATAGATAGATATTTAGATTAGATTTCACAAAATTTAATTTTAAAATTTCGATTTAATTCTAACCGAAAATCTAAAGTTAGTTATTTTATTATTTATTAATTTATTATTTTATCAAGATAGAGATTTTAGAAATACAATAATGTATTAAATATAACCTATACTATATATAAATGGGGCTAAGAGGGGAAAAAAAAAAAAAGAATCTTTGCCTTCCCATTTTGCCCTTAACATTTTGATAAATTCCTGTTTTGTCCCTCCCTTCGAATAGTTGCAACTGTTAGAAGTGTCCTGTTGAGAGAATTTAATCCATGGGGAGTGGTTACATAGTGAAACAAAGCATTCTTTCACATATGGGATGTGACTATTCCATTGCTTCGAATAGTTGCAACTGTTAGAAGTGTCTGTTGAGAGAATTTAATCCATGGGGAGTGGTTACGTAGTGAAACAAAACATTCTTTCACATATGGGTGTGACTAATCCACTGTGTAGGTGTTATCTAGACCGTAAATTTTGAAACATCACGATTTCACAGTGGAGACGTGTTTATAGGTTCTATGGAAAACGACCTCTATTCCTATTTTTGGGTTATACAAAGATGTCCCAAATGATTGAGTGTTTGAAAATGTTTAGTTCACGTTTATTGTTGTAAAACAATCATTTTGACATCCAATCCTAAAGTTACATTACACTTCATTAGGAGAAACTTCCTCTTTTCTATTTTTCCTTTTTCATTTTTTATTCACTTTTTAATAATGTTTTCTTCAAACGTTATATGCATATTTTAGTTTTTTGACATTTATTTACTCGTGTTCTTTCAATTATATAAATATCAATATTTTATAGACAAAATGTTCAAAATATTTCATAGAGATGCAAATATGTCATAATATACTTTTTTTCATTTAAATAAATGTGTATTTTTAGAATAATTTTCTTAAATTTAATTATTAATAATTAATTTAAAACAATAATATAATTTATTTATTTATTTCTTATATGTATAAGACACAACTATGTAAACAATTCTAAATTATATTTTTTTTTTTTTCAGAATTTTCACGAAAAGGATAATAATATAAAAAACATTAAAAATGAAAATTGTTTAATGCATGTGTTTCACTGTATCAAAATATTAACATATTCATTTAATAAATTAATTATTTTGTACAAAATTTCGTTTGTGTGATATATACATAAGAATTTTCCTGAAAAAACAATAATATGAAAACATGAAAAAAAAAAGTTTTGCTTTGTCTACCTTTTAAAAATTTATTAAAATAAAAATTATATAATATTTTTATTTATTGCATATTAGAAAACTATTTTAGTTTAAAACTATAATATTTCACGTGCAATGCACGTGTTACTCAACTAGTGACTATAAGGAGTAGATTGATTGTTAATTACCTTAAGGACTATGGTCGCAAAAAAGCAAATGAAAAGAATGCAACTAGGGCAGATGAGGGTTGGACGCCTTAATCGATCCTGTGCGAGGACTATTGAAAACCCTTACGATTCGAATTGTTGGAGAATTAGTGTTGATGCTGCTTTGGGACTTATTGTCGACGGGCATTGGAGTAGTTTGTAGGAATGAGGTTTGGAAAGATCAAATGTGCGGCGAAATTCTTTAGTGACCAATCTTTTTCTCTCGCTTGCGGCGAAGCTAATGGGCAATTTAAGGAAGGATGTGAAGCTTGCTTGTTTTCTAAGGCAAGCTCCAATTTTGTGGTGGAATCAGATTGTGTCCAAGCGATTGATCCTTGTTTTGCGAGTTCGAATGAGGCAGAGAAATGAATTGGGGACGATGGTAGAAAACATCAAAAAGAATTATTCCTATTTCCAGCAGGTCCACGTTTTTTGTCTTTATTCCAAGGAATAGAATAATGGGTTAGCTGATTTTATTGCTAAATCTGCTAGAAGAGAGAATATGTAAGTGAGGTTTGGATTGAGTCCATTCTAGGACTGTATTTATATTCTTCTGTTGGGTTGATGTTTTGTTTCTTTTTTGCCCTTAGTGGCAGTAATAAGAGGTATTATATTTTTTTTTTCAAACAAAAAAAAAATATTAATGACCTAGTAGTTTATCGGTATTTTTTTTAATGATTTTTTTAGAATTATAAACGATTATTCAAACTTTGTTCGAGTTGGTAATCAAGTAATATGTGTTGATACTAAGGGTGTGTTTGGTTTAATTTTTCAAGTGTTTAATTTTGAAAAAAAAATTATAGTGTTTGGCAACCACTAAAAATAACTTATTAAAAAATAAGATTGAAAAATAAATCATTTTGAGAGAAACACTTGAAACCAAAATTTTTAAAAAGAGTTTTTAAGTATATAACAACTTGTCTATAAAAAAACACTATGAGAAAATTTAACCAAACATATGAGTCTTTAAATTCTAAACATTTTTTATACAAAATGTTTTAAAAAAAAAAAAAAATGCATTCTTGAAAAATATTTAAACTAAAAGGTCTTCTAAACGGAACCTAAATGGACACTCCGCATGCATTAGAAATAAAAATCATTAACTTAACTAGCATAAAGTGTGTTTATGGTCAAAAGGTTATGGTTCGAATCCCTCAAAACTAAGAATATGATGTCAAATTTTAATAATTAATATCCAACACTTTTAGTCCTTACTCCCCATACTCAAACTAAAATTTGTAACGAATTAATCTTTATCGTGAAAATTTTCATTGAAATTAAGTTTTCAATTTTTATTATGTAATGACTTAATCTTTGTAGCTTAGAAATGCACATGGTTTTAATCAAGTTATCAATGATTACAGGTAAGAAAATTCCATTAAATCGTAATCAAGTTATCAGTTATCAATGGTTACAAATTTTAAAAGTTCAAGTACTAAATTATTACATATTAAAGTTTAGAGACTAAATTGTTTACAAAATTTGTGAGTAAAAGATTAAATCGTTACAAATTAAAGTTCAGGTTGCTACTGAAGTGCAGGGACCAAATGTGATTTTTAACCAATTTGAAAAACTGAATTTCAATTCAATTATTTTATTTTTCCAAA
>CM072097.1:0-59799 GCA_036850905.1 Luffa acutangula | reverse complement strand
AAATTTGAGTAAAGGTTCTGTAAGTTTTCGCTGCGCAAGGGCTTTTATCCCTGCAGATCATACTATTGTTGGTCTAAGCCCCGTATTCAACCCCCCAATGACACTAACCAGCTGCAAATTCTAAGGCATTCGGGAGCCGAGACAAAGCATCTGCTACCTTGTTTTCAACCCCCGCGCTTATATAAGCTATGTCGAAAATCATTATCCTACCAAACTTCATAAGTAGCTTTTGGTATTCTCCCGCAACGAGTCTTTGTTCCAAAATGAATAAGACTGCTTTGATCTGTTCTAACACTTTCTTCCCAATAGATAAGGCTGCCACTTCTGAACAACCATCACAATAGCCATCAACTCGCGTTCATAATCTGTCTTGTTCCTATGCAGAGGTGACAAGGCATGACTAAAGAACGCAATGGGGTGGCCTTCTTGCATAAGCACCGCTCCAACCCCTTCACCCGAAGCATCCGCTTCAATTACCAATGTCTTGTTGAAATCGGGCAAAGCAAAAAACCGGAGCCGTCATCATGGCATGCTTGAGTCATTGAAATGCCTCCAAAGCCTCATCATTCCATGCAAAAGAATCTTTCCTTAACTGCTGAGTTAGAGGATGGGCAATAGTTCCATAATTCGCTACAAACTTTCGATAGTGCCTCCAAAGCCTCATCATTCCATGCAAAAGAATCTTTCCTTAACTGCTGAGTTAGAGGATGGGCAATAGTTCCATAATTCGCTACAAACTTTCGATAGTGCCCCGCCAAGCCCAAAACTCCTCGAAGCTTTTTAGCGTCTCAGGACAGACCATTGTTCCATAGCCATTATTTTTGAAGGGTCAGCTGATACACCTTTGCCAGATACAAAATGACCCAAGTATTCAATTTGTTTTAGTGCGAAACTACACTTCTTCTTGTTGGCTACCAATTGGTTTTCTTTCAATACACCCAGAACCACATTCAAATGCTCAGCATGTTCTCCAATGGATCTGCTATACACCAAAATGTCATCCATGAAGACCAATACAAACTTCCTTAGGAAGGGGGCGTAAGATTCTATTCATGATGGCTTGAAAGTTAGACGAGGCATTCCGTAGGCCAAACGACATCACGAGGAATTCATAATGTCCCTCATGAGTACAAAAGGCTGACTTGTGAACATCCTCATTCTTAAGTCGAATTTGATGATAACCCGACTTAATATCAATTTTAGAGAAAATTACAGCTCCAAACATTTCATCCAACAACTCATTAACTAAAGGGATAGGAAACTTATCTGGAACAGTCACCTTATTAAGGGCTCTGTAATCAATGCAAAAGCGCGAGCTTCCATCTTCTTTACCAGCAAAACCGGACTAGAAAATGCGCTTGAGCTAGGTTGAATGATCCCAACCGTGAGCATTTCATCTACCAACTTTTCGATCTCGTCTTTCTGGAACTGAGGATATCTATAAGGGCGAACATTAATTGGGGTCGTACCCTGGAACAATTCTACCGCATCCAACTCACGGTGGGGAGGGAGTCCAGGCAACGTGATAAGGAAATTATCAACGAGACAAAAAAAGAAATTTACAAGAATTCCAAGCTGAACCAGCTCAATCAAAGCTCGAATGAAGCTTCATGGGTGTCAACTTCAATTCAATCCAATCCAATCCAATCATGAGGATTGCATTATGCCACAAGCTCCAATGACTAAGCTAGAGCTAAAAGACTACAAGAGGCATTAAATAGTACTTCCAAGCTAAGGTTACTATCCATGACCAAGAGTTGCATCCATTCAAGCTTGGAAAGACACCTATTCAACCAAAAGACACACAATGAATCTAAAAAATCTAGATTCATTCACATATTTAATGTATCTTTTAAATTCATGAATTTGTATTTATGAAGGTTCATGAATTGACTTGAAAGGTTAGAGGCTGAATTTAGACTACATAGATGAAGGGTTGTGTCCTTTCATGGTGTCTTTTCAATTAGTATAAATTGTAATTTGTCATTTGAAAACAAGTTGAATTTGAATGAAATTTCATATTGAGTTTAGTCTCTCTCAAGCTTTTATGCTTTCTTGTGTTTAGAATGCATGCCTAGGATTTTCAATCTAGTCTGATCAATTAGATTGTGAAGAGTTCGAAATCTTGAAGTTAGGAACGAGTTCTCCTTTCTTCTTGATCTTTGATCATCCTTCCAAGCCAAATCTGTTTAACTTTCTTGGGGTTGTCTATCAATTCATTAATGGGGTTATTCTTATTATTGTTGTGAGCGTTCACCTGAAATAAAGGGTGTTTTCAAACGTAATTGAGAATCCTTTATCATTTGGTATCAGAGCATCTTTGATTCCTTTATCATTTGGACTCTCTCTCTCTCTCTCTCCCTCTCAACCTTGATAAAGGAATCAAAGATGCTCTGATACCAAATGATAAAGGAACTATCTCAATTACGTTTGAGAACTCCCCTTATTTCCGGTGAACCCTCACAACAATAATAAGAATAACCCCATTAACGAATTGATAGACAACCCCAAGAAAGTTAAACAGATTTGGCTTGGAAGGATGATCAAAGATCAGAAAGAAAGGAGAACTCATTCCTAACTTCAAGATTTTGAACTCTTCACAATCTAATTGATCAGACTAGATTGAAAATCCTACGTAAGCTTTCTAAACACAAGAACACAAAGAAAGCATAAAAGCTTGAGCTACTAAACTCAGTCTGAAATTTCATTCAAATTCAACTTGTTTTCAAATGACAAATTACATCTCTATAAACTAATTGAACACCATGGAAGGACACAACCCTTTATCTATGTGGTCTAAATTCAGCCCCTAGCCTTTCAAGTCCATTCATGAACCTTCATAAATACAAATTCATGAATTCAAAAGATACATCATGTATTAAATATGTTAATGAATCTGGATTTTTAGATTCATTGTGTCTTTTGGTTGAATAGGTGTCTTTCCAAGCTTGAATGGTTACTCTTGGTCATGGATAGTAACCTTAGCTTGGAAGTAACTATTTAAAGCCTCTAGTCTTTTAGCTCCAGCTCTTATCATTAGAGCTTGTGGCAAGATTGCCTCATGATTGGATTGAATTGAAGTTGACACCCATGGAGCTTCATTTGAGCTTTGATTGAGTTGGTAGAGCTTGGAATTCTTGTAAATTTCTTTTTTTTGTCTCGTTGATTGTTTTCTTTTCCTTCCCAACGATTGGAAAACTGAGCTATGGTTCTCCAAAAGAGAACGTATTATCAAGGGAATGTCATCCCAAAGCTCAGCTGAACAATGGAGCTGCTGCAAAGCACTAAATTCAACCAAGAATCCTTCCTTGCTTCTCCAACTTCAAGGTCTTCATCAAGGATTTCAAAGTGACCTGAGAGCGTACTAAAGACGGATCACCCTGCAAAACAACCTTATTTCCATCGAGAGTGAAGCTTAACTGTAAAGTCTGATGGTTAGATGTGACATCACCCAAAGTTTCAAGCCATTTAACACCCAAGATTACATCTGTCGTACCCAGAGCAATAGGTAAAAAATCCTGAACCACTGTCACCGGGCCCAACGACAGAATGATATCCTTGCAAATCTGAGCACCCCGAACAGATGAGCATGTGCCCTGATACAATACCCATCCGTATCACTCAATGGTAGCTTCAACGTTTCAACCAGCTTCAATGCAATGAAGTTATGAGTTGCACGCTATCAACCAAAACGATCACCTCAGTAGCTCCGATTAAACCTTTCAACTTGATAGTCGTCAGTGATCCTACACTCATCATTGAATGTAGAGCCACGACCTCGAGCTCCTCTTGATCCTTCACAGGCGCGACATTATTGTCGGCTAATTCGGCTGACTACATGGCAACGTCTTCAACCTGATGATCAAGATCCATCTCTTCTTCTTGAACCACCATTACTTGAAGTTCTTTCTTCTTACATCGATGTCCTGGAAAGAACTTCTCTTCACAACGATAACAAAGACCTTTTTCTCTCTTCATCTGAAGCTTAGCATCTGTCATTCTCTTGAATGGAACTTCAGAGGATTTGGAAGTCGAATCCGTTCCAATAGTGGCGGCACCCAATTTACTTGGATTAACGAATATCGTACGGGTCGTGGATCCAGCCCCATAAGTAGGAAATTTGGATTGGACTTCCGAACTAGATCAGGCCGTAGGCTTAGGACTGAAGGAAGCCCCAAAATACTTCTCTTCAAAGTGGAGAAGTTCATCTTCTAGTTTTTGGGTCGTTTCCATTATCATATCTAGCCCAATAGGCCAGCAACTCTCAGCTTAATCTTGATATCATCCTTTAGCCCATCTACAAATTTGCCTTCGAGTGTAGCATTATCCAAATTATCCAATGGCGCTGAATAATCTTCGAATTTCTCACGATACTCAGTGACGGTTGTCTCTTGCTTAAGAGCAAAGAACCTTTCGTGAAGACAGCTTTAGTCGGCAAGAAGAAACGTTTCAGCAACAACTAGCGAAATTCTTCCCAGCATCCGATCGGACGACGTTTTTGTTCATAATAGTGCCATTTCAAGGCAACGCCATCAAGGCAAAGCACAGCTCCTTCAATCTTCTCCGAATCCGCCAAACGATTCACCACAAATTATCACTCCACTTGATGAAGCCATTCATACGGATTTGCGCCGGAGAACACAGGGATCTCCAATTTCTGAAGCCGAAGATCGAAAACAGGAGCGTTATTTCAACGGTTTCCACCTCCACAGGGATCGCCGCACTGGCCGCTTCATCAGATTTTCTAGGTTGTTCAGGGTAGGGACGACTTTCTCAGCCTTCAAACTTTCAAAATGTGCCACCATGGCTGAAAAACTTTCTTTCGTCTACAGCGGCATATCGTAAAAGTTCTCCATCAAATTATGGATCGCCGCAATTTCCTTCCCTCGAGCTGCGAGGTTCGCTTCCAGGGCTTCCATACGAGACTCCATGCGAGTGTAGACATCGTCACGCGTGTACGGGAAATTTTTTTTTTTTGGCTCTGATACCAAAATGATAGATTTTAGGTATTATTTATGAAACAAGAACAGTTAAACTATGGGAAGAGTTCGAGAGCTTTCCAAATCTCTCCAATCTGACCCTTTACACTTCTCACTCAAAAGGTACCTTCCTCTGTTAAAGACTCCTGACTATATATTCATTACGTATAACAGACTCTAACCGACATCTATTGGTCCCCACGGATTCTTCTTGCGCCTTCTACTATATACATACTTAACAGGAGGTCTATCACATCCTCAAAGGCACTCCTTGTTTCACACAAGATGCACGATAAATGATACGATTTTCAATATTATCATTGTTAGTAGGAGTAGTGAGGATATCATCTCATGCAAGATAGTTCAAGCACTACATCTTAAATGGTAGTTCAAGCACTACATCTTAAATCTAATCCTTGTTCAAGTCCTCATGAGGTAAGTTGAACGGGTGAAACTCATGCAAATGAGATTTTACAATTCCTTTATCCATAGGATCTAACTATAAAGATCAAATAATTTGTGATGTGTTGGAAATGGATGCTTGTCATGTTTAACTACGTAAGCCATTGCAATACGTTCAAGCACTACATGAGATTTGTACGATTCCTTTATCCATAGGATCAAACAATAAAGATCAAATATAAGTGATGTGTTGGGAATGGATGCTTGTCATGTTTAACTAGGTAGGCCATTGAAATATGACGTTCATGCATTACATGAGATTTGTACAATTCCTTTTTTCTTGATGTTAGTGCAAGCGGGTAGAAGAATTGTAAGAAGAAAAAAGTATTGGATACCGTCACATGATATTACAAAATAAATGACAATATTTGAATAACAAAAAAAAAAAAAATTGTAGTGTAAATGTAGAATTCAAAGAAGTTCAGAAAAGAGTGAGAATAAAATGGACAACTAACCCTGAATAACTATTGGATTAAATGTATAGATGACCCATTAGAAGAGGCAAAAACGAAAAAATGTCCTACCTTTTCAATTTAAGGTATGCCATTTTGCTTACGTCATCATCCTAGCAAAATTATCATTTTACTCTCTATTTGAAAACACGCATTTTTCTCTCATCTTGTTTCTCTCTCATTATTTTCTCTTTTCAAAGAGCACACAACGAGAGCGAGAGCTAGAGTAGGAAGAGAGATTGGAGAGAGAGAGAGATTTCATAGCGAGAGATTGGAGAGAGAGCGAGACTAAAGAGCGAGATTGGAGAGAGAGCGAGATTGGAGAGCCAAAAGATAGGAAAGAGAACTTGGAGAGAGAGTGAGAGATTGGAGGGAGAAATTGGAGAGAGAGCGAGAGGTTGGAGCGAGAGAGAGATTTAAGAGCGAGAGGTTGGAGTGAGAGAGATTTAAGAGCGAGATTGAAGAGAGAGCAAGAGATTGGAGAGAGAAATTGGAGAGAGAGTGAGAAGCTAGAGCGAGAGTAGCGAGAGAGAGCGAGTTTAGAGTAGAGAGTAAAATTATGGTAATTTTACTAGGATGCTGACGCAAGCAAAAGGGCATATATCATTAAATTAAAAAGGTAGGCATTTATCATTTTCGTCTATTTTAGAGGGTCATCCGTAAACAAAAAACCCATAATTATTTGGCAAGTCCCCATTTATCACTTCTTGAAGCCAAGGTGAGGCAGGAAAATTGTAAGAAGAACAAAGAATTGGACATCATAACGTAATTTCAAACAAAATAAATGGTAATTTGTGAGCAACCAAAACTTTGAAGTGTAAAAAAGAAATTATTGGAAGAAGTACAAAAAAAAGGAAAGAAAATAAAATGTACAACTAACCAAAGAGCTTTTAGGCTTGGCATTCCTTTATTGTGCTCCTCTTCAAGCTTGTGAGGACGGTATGAGAATTGTAACAAGAATAATAGGATATCACCACATGATTTCCAACAAAATAAATGACAACCCTTGAGCAACAAAAACTTTGAAGTGTAAATATATTTCGAAGCAAAGAAAAAAAACAAAGAGTGGAAAGCTAACCACCAAATAGCTTTTTGGAATGACATTCCTTTACTGTTCTCGTCTTGAAGCTAAAGTAAAGAAGTAGTCTAGTTTATGAAGAGAAAAATGTTGGATCCACATGATTATTCGAAAAATAAATGATAACCCTTGACCAACCAAAACTTTGAAGTGTAATAATAAAATTATTGAAAGAAATACACAAAAAAAAAAAAGGTAAGATAAGGTAACTAGCCAAATAGCAGTAGCAAGACATTCCTTTATGGTTTCCTTAACAAAGTGAGGATGGTTGAAAAAAATTAAGAAGAAAAAAGTATTAGATATAACCCAGTAAACCAACAAAATAAATGACAATTCTAGACCAACAAAAACTTCAAAGTGTAAGTACAGAATTCTTTAAAAAGGGAAGATGATAAAATAGAAAACTAACCACCAAAAATAGATCATTGGAATAGTATTTCTTTATGGTTCTCTTCTTGAAGATAAGCATAAAGGTTCAATTGTCAAGAGAACAAAGTATTAGATATTATCACGTGATTTGCAACAAAGTAAATAACAATCCAAGCAACAAAAACTTTAAAGTGTAAGTATAAAACTATTGACTGCAAATCGAAAAGGAAAGAAAATGAAATAGATAACTAACTAAATACATGTTTTGTAAGGAAATCCTTTATGGTGCTTTTCTTGAAGCCAAAGTGAAAAGGGTAGAAGATTATAAGAAGAAAAAAGTATTAGATATTACCATTTCAACATAAAAATATAAAACTTTGAAGTGTAAATATAAAAATATTGAACAGAGTACATAAAAAAGGAAAGAGAATGCAGTAAATACCTAACCAAATAGCTCTTTCGCAAGGAATTACTTTATGTTGCTCTTCTTGAAGTCAAAAAGAAATGACAATCTTTGAACAACCAAAACTTTAAAGAATAAATATAGAATTATTGAAAGAAGTAAAGAAAAAAAAGAAAGAGAATTAAATGGACAACTAACCAATTAGCTCCCTTTGACTAGCCAATCCTCTGTGGTGCTCTCCTCAAAACCAAAGTGAGACAGTAGAAGAAGAGTAAGAATACTAATGTATTTGATGTTACCACGTGATTTCAAGCCAAATAAATGACCATCCTTGAGCAACCAAAACATAAAAATGTAAACATAATATTTTTGAACGAAGTATAAAGGAAAGAAGAAAAAATTATGGACAACTAACCAAATAGCTCTTTGGTTGCATTCCTTTATAGTGCTCATCTACTAGCAAAAATGAGGTGGGTTGAAGAAAGTATTGGAGGGTAATACCATGTGATTTTGAGCCAAATAAATAACAATTCTTGAGCAACCAGTGTAAACATAAAATTATTGAACGAAGCAAAGTAAAAAGGAAAGAGGAAAAATGGACAACTAACCAAATTATTGGCAAAGTGAGGTGCGTAGGAGAATTGTAACAAGAACAAAGTATTGGATATCACCACATGAATTACTTGAGAAGTCAAATTGTAGTGTAAATATAAAAATATAAAACTTTGAAGTGTAAATATAAAAATATCGAACAAAGTACATAAAAAAGGAAAGAGAATGCAGTAAATACCTAGCCAAATAGCTCTTTCACAAGGAATTACTTTATGTTGCTCTTCTTGAAGTCGGAGCGTAGAAGAAAAAAAAGTATTGGATATCACCACGTGATTTTAAAAAAAGAAATGACAATCTTTGAACAACCAAAACTTTAAAGAATAAATGTAGAATTATTGAAAGTAGTAAAGAAAAAAATAAAGAGAATTAAATGGACAACTAACCAATTATTAGCTCCTTGGCTAACCAATCCTCTATGGTGCTCTCCTCGAAACCAAAGTGAAGACAGTAGAAAAAGTGTAAGAATATAGTATTTGATATTACCACGTGATTTCAAGCCACATAATAAATGACCATCCTTGAGGTTAAAACATAAAAATGTAAATATAATATTATTGAATGAAGTAAATACAAAGGAAAGAAGAAAAAATTTTGCACAACTAACCAAATAGCTCTTTGCATTACTTTATAGTGCTCATCTACAAGCAAAAATGAGGTGGGTTGAACAAAGTATTGGAGGATAATAATACCATGTGATTTTCAGCCAGATAAATAGCAATTCTTGAGCAACACATACAATTATTGAATGAAGCAAAGTAAAAAGGAAAGAGGAAAAAATGGACAACTAACCAAATCATTGGCAAAGTGAGGTGGTAGGAGAATTGTAACAAGAACAAAGTATTGGATATCACTACGTGAATTACTTGAACTAAGATAGAAAAACCGAAAGAGTAAATGGAAAACTATCCACCAAATAGCTCTTTGGAATGATATTCCCTTAGAGTCATATTCTTGAAGCTAAAGTAAAAAAGTAAGAGTATTGTACGAAAAGAAAAATGTTGGATATCACCCCTCATTTTTTTGAAAAATAAATTGCAATCATTGACCAACCAAAACTTTGAAATCTAATTATAAAATTGTTTAAACATGCACATAAAAAATGGGTAGATAATGCAATAAATAGCCAAATAGCGAGATTTAGCAAAAGACCTTCCAAGGTGTCCTTCAAGCTAAAGTATTGGATATCACCACGTAATTTTCAGCAAAATAAGTGACAACCCTTGAGCTACAAAAGCTTTGTAGTGTAAATAGAAGTATTAAAAAATATAAAGGATTAATGAAAGAGGATAAAATGAACAACTAACCAACCGCCAAATAGCTTTTTGGAATAGTATTCCTTTATGATGCTCTTCATGAAGCTAAACTATAAAGGTAGGTGAAAAAGGAAAACTAAATAAATAACAACCCTTCAGAAACCAAAACCTTAAAGTATATATAAAATTATAAAATGAAGTAAAGCAAAAAGGAAAGTAAAAAATGGACAACTAACCAAATAGGTCTTTGCAAAGCATTCCTTTATAGTGCTCACCTTCAAGCAAAAGTGAGGTCGGTGTGAGAATTGTAAAATGAACAAAGTATTAAATACCATCATGTGCTTTTCAGAAAAATAAATTACAATCCTTGAGCCACCAAAGCTTTGAAGTGTGCTAAAATTATTGAAAGAAGTACATGAAAAACGTAAGAAAATTCACTAAATAACTAACCAAATATACATGAAAAACGTAAGAAAATTCAATAAATAACTAACCAAATATAGGCAATCCTTGAAGCTCATCTTCAAGCAAAAGTGAGACGGGTAATAGTATTGAACAAGGTATTGGATATCACCATGTGATTTTGAGCAAAATAAATGACAATCCTTATGTAACAAAGACTTCAAAATATAAAATTATTGAGCGAAGTGCATAAAAGAGGAAAGAGAATAAAATGGACAACTAACCTAGCATTTTGGCAAGGCATTGTTTTATGGTGCTCTTTTACTTGAAGCCAAATTGTGGAGGGTAGTAAGAAGAATTTATTGGATATCACCACATGATTTCGAGCAAAATAAATGACAATCATTGAGCAACAAAAACTTTTGAAGTGAAAATAGGAGTACAAAAAATAGGAGGATAACATGTTCAACTAAGCTATAAATAGCATTTTGGTAAAGCATTCCTTTATGGTGCCCCTCTTGAAAAACTTTGCAGGGTAAAAGAAGAATAATAAAAAAAAAAAAAAAAAAAAAAAAACTTTGCAGGGTAAAAGAAGAATAATCAAAAGAAGTAAAGAAAGCAGGAAAGTAGAATGGAAGACTAACTACTAAATATCTCTATGGAATGGCATTTTCTTTGTGGTGCTCCTCTTGAAGCTAGGTCAGGTAGGAGAAATGCAAGAAGAACAAAGTATTGGATATCATCACGTGATTTTAATCAAAATAGATGACAGTAAGCATTTGAACTGTAAATATAAAATTATTGAAAAAAGTACATAAAAAAGCTAAGAAAATGAAATAAATAGCTAAATAGCTCTCTTACGAAGTACTTTATGGTTCTCTTCTTGAAGCCAAAGTGTGGGTAGAAAAATTGTAAGAATAAGAAAGTATTGGATATCACCACTTGATTTTCAACAAAATAAATGAAAATATTTGAGCAACCAAAACTTTCACGTGTGTAGAAATCTTTAGCAAGTCATTACTTTATGGTGATCTTCTTGAAGCCCTGAAGCGGAAGTAGAATTGTAAGAAGAACTATATTTGACATCATCACGTCAAGCAAAAAAAAATGGCCAACCGTAAGCAACCAAAACTTTGAAGTATGAAGATAACATTGTTGAAAGAAGTAAAGACAAATAAAAAGAGAAAAAAAATGGAAAACTGACCAAATAGCTCTTGGAACGCATTCCTTTATGGTGCTCATCGTCAAGAAAAAGTGAGGAGAGTAGGAGAATTGTAATAAGAACAAAATATTGGACATCACTACACAATTTCCAACAGACTAAATGAAAATTCTTGAGCAATAAAAAATTTGAAGTGTTAAATATAGAATTATCAAAGTAAGTAATAAAAAAGGAAAGAGGATAAAACTGGACAGCAACCAAATTGCTCTATGTTTCTTTATCGTGCTCTTCTTGAAGCTAGAGTAAAGCGGAAGGAGCAAAGAGTTGGATATCATCATGTGATTTCCCACAAAACATGACAATCCTTGACCAACCAAAACAAGTGTAGTGTAAGTATTATTGAAAGAAGTACATAAAAATGGAGAATGCTATAAATAACTAGCCAACTAGCTCTTTTGCAAGGGATTCCTTTATGCTGCACTTCTTCAAGCCAAAGTGAGGAGGGTAGAAAAATTGCAAGAAGAATTGTATTACTAAGTAAAGAAAAAAGGGAAGTGGATAAAACGGACAACTAACCACCAAATTGCTCTCTAGAATGAGAGTTTTTTATGGTGCTCAGCTTGAACCAATAAAGAGGTAGGATTAAAGAGGTAGGATAATTGTAAGAAGAAAACAATGTTGGATATTATCACGTGATTTTAAGCAAAACAAATGACAATCATTGAGTAACCAAAACTTTTAAGTGTAAGTCCAAAAATTGTTGAGGAAAGTAACCACAACTTTGAAGTGTAAGTGTAAAATTATTGAAAAGTACATAAAAAAGGAAAGGGAATGTAATAAATAACTAACCATATAGCTCTCTTGCCCAATTCCTTTATGGAGCTCTTCTTGAAGCGATGTAGGTAGAAGAATTGTAAGATGAAAAAAGTATTGGATATCAAACACTTGAGATTTTAAGCAAAATAAATGACAATATTTGAACTACCAAAACTTTGATGTGTAAATGTAAAATTATTGAAAGAAGTTAAGCAAAAAGGAAAGAGAATAAAGTGAACATTTGCAAATAACTCTTTAGGGTCATTCCTTTATGGTGCTCTTCTTGATGCCAAAGTGAAGCAAGAAGTAGAAATGCAAGAAGAACAAAGTATTGGTCATCACCACGTATTTTCATACAAAATTAATGGAAACCCAATGAGCAACCAAACTTTGAAGTGTAAATATAAATTTATTGAAACAAGTACATAAAAAAGGAAAGAGGGTAAAATGGTCAACTAACTAGGTAGCTCTTTGGCTGCATTCCTTGATGGTTTCTTTCTTGAAGCCCTCTAGGTGAGAGAATTTGTAAGAAGAACAAAAGTTTTGGATATCACCATGTGATTTCCAAGAAAATAAAAGGCAATCCTTGAGAAACAAAAACTTTGATGTATAAATATAGAATTATTGAAAGTAAAGAAAAAAAGAAAGAAGATGAAATGGAAAACTAACCCACCATGCTATTTGGAATGATATTCCTTTACGGTACTCTTCTTGAAGCTAAAGTAAGGAGTTAAGAAAATTGCAAGAAGAGGAAAGTGTTGGATATCACCACGTGATTTTCAGAAAAATAAATAACAATCTTTGAACAACCAAAACATTGAAATGTAAATGTATAATTATTGAAAGATGTTACAACGAAAGGAAAGAGAATAAAATGAACAACTAACCAAATAATTCTTTAGCAAGTCATCCCTTTATGGTTCTCTTGTTGAAGTCGAAGTGAATCGGGAAGTAAAATTTGAGAGAAGAACAAGTATTGGGATCCATGTAATTTTGAGCAAAATAAATGCTTATCCTTGAGCAACAAAAACTTGGCAGTTTAAATATAAAATAATGGAAAGAAGTACAGAAAAAAGGAAAGAGGATAAAATGGTCAACTAACTTAGATAGCCCTTTGGCAAGGCATTTCCTTGATGGTTCTTTTCTAGAAGCCCTAAAAGGGTGAGAGAAAACCTTGAAGTGTAAATATAGAATTATTGAAAAAAAGTAAAGAAAACATGAAACATGATAAAATGGAAAATTAACCACTAACTCACTGGAAAGGCATTCCTTTATGGTGCTCTACCTAAAGCTAAAGTGAAGAGGTAGATAGGAGAACGGTAAGAAAATCAAAGTGTTGGATATCACCATGTGATTATCACAAAATAAATGGCAATCTATGAGCAACCAAAATTATTGAAAGAGTACAAAAAAAAGGAAAGAGAATAATAAAACAACAGACCAAATAGCTCTTCGACAATGCATTCCTCTTTTATGTTGCTTATCTCCAAGAAAAAGTGAACACCAGAATTGTAAGAAGAACTACATATTAGATTAACCACGTGATTTCCCACAAAATAAATGTCAATCCTTGCAACCAAAACTTTGAAATGTAAGTATAGAATTATTGAATTAAGTAAAGAAAAAAATAAAAGAGGATAAAATGGAAAACTAACCACCAAATAGTTGTCCTTGAAGTTCTAAAAAGGCGGAGAATTGTAAGAAGATTTTCTGCAAAATAAATGGCAATCCTTGAGCAACCAAAAATTTAAAGTGCAAGTATAAAATTATTGAAACAAGCACATAAAAAGGGTTTGAAAGACTTTCTTTTATAGTACTCTTCTTGAAGCCAAAGTGAGGAGGGTAGAAGAAGCATAAGAAGCAAAAAAGTATTGTATATCACGAAATGATTTAGTAAGAAAATGACAATATTTAAACAATCAAAACTTTGAAGTGTAATTGTAGAATGATTGAAAGATGTTAAGAACAAAGGAAAGAGAATAAAAGGGACAACTAATCAAATAACTCTTTGGTACATTGCTCTATGGTGCCCTTCTTGAAGTCCAAAGTGAAGCGGGAAGTAGAATTATAAGAAGAACAAAGTATTGGACATAACCATGTAATTTCAACCAAAATAAATTGCAATTTATGAGCATCCAAAACAAGTGTAAATATAAAATTATTGAAAAAAGTACGACAAAAAGAGAGAGAGAATAAGATGGACAACCAACCAAATAACTCGTTGGCACCGCATTCCTTTACGGTGCTCATCTTGATGCTCTTTCTTTAAGTTTGTGGAAGTTCTTTGAAGGGTTCTTTAGTTCTTGTGTTTTAATTGTGGGGTAATTGTGCTCTAATCTTTAAAGTTTCTGACTGCCAATTGTTTTACTGTTACATGGCCATTACTTAATTTGTAATTGCTTTTTCCCTCTTCCTTCAATAGGTCTGAGATTGGTTATTCAAAAGTTAATGATCATTTAAAGTTTTTATACATTTGGTGTGCACCAAATTGTGGGAGCAACAACTTCCAGGGACCTATGGTTGGATAGAAAAGCTCCCTCAACCCAAGCAAAGTCATTTTCCTTCAAAAAAAAAACCTCACTCAATGCATGCTGTTGATGGAAAATTCAATGTAAGAAGTAAAGGCTAGCAACTGAGAGCTTCAACCAGAAGTGACCAAGAAGGAAAGGCAATTGGAACAAGCCCTTCAAATATCCAAACCTTGAAATTGATCGAGGAAGGAATTCCAACCATCCACCCCAAGTGCAGCTTGGGGTAATCAGAATTCAAGAAAGACCACTTCTGATTCAAGAAACCACCCTCCTCCAAATCGATTACCAGAACCTTATGGGAGTGATCCAAGATTGTATGGAATGGACAGCTCGAGTGAGGAAGAGAACAATCCTTACTCTGTTAGGATTTTGGACCCTTGGCAATTTGAGAGACCACAATATTTCCAGCCGCAAACTATGGGAAATCAAGACTTCCATCTGAAGATTGATCTTTCTCCAACTTTTAATGGTAATCTAGATTTAGAAACTTTTCTTGATTGGGTAAAATATGTTGATTTTTTTTTTATTATACAAGAACTCCTAATGACAAAAAAGTGAAGTTAGTGCCATTCAAACAGGGTATCTGCATGGTGGGAACAAATTCAAACCAATAGGAGAAGATATGGCAAGCCTCCCGTCCGAACATGGCCCAAGATGTTGAAATTGATGAAGAACCATTTCTTGCCGGTCAATTACGAACAAATCTTGTACGAAATATCAACATTGCAATCAAGGGGAAAGGTTGGTGGGCTGAATACACCGAAGAGTTTCATAGATCTCAAGAAACAACTGTGCCGAGATGGAACATCATTTAAACGCTCGATATGTCGATGGTTTAAGACAAGAGATTAAAAAGAAAGTTAATTTTCAACATATTTTTCAATAAAAAAAAAAATCAAACACCAACCAAGAATTAGGTGGATCCAAGAATATTGAAGATATCATCCCTAAAAAATCAACTAATCCATATAACCTGCAGTCTTGGAAAGTGTTTTACTTATGGTTGGTCAACAAAAGCACCTTTCCAATGAATGCCGCTAAAGGAAAGCCATGGTCGGGGCTATGGTCGAAATTGAAGAGGATTTAGAGAAAAATGATGAGAATTATGAAGTTGACTACACCAAGGCCAAGTCGATGATTAATAGCGACGTAATTGTGTGTTGCATAGTGACGTAATGATGAGAATTATGAAGTTGAGATTACAGCCAAATACTGAATCTCATCCTAAAGGCACTCCTTGTTTCAGACAAGATGCACGATAAATGATAAAAGGTGCGAAAATATTTAATGAGTTCCATTGGATGGGACGCAAAATTGTCCTCCTACCTTTTGTACTCCAATTGAGGACAAAAGGCCAAAGAAAGATGATGAACAGAAACAAGCACCACTATTCACCATTATTGGACCAAAAAAGTTTATTTCTCATAAGAAAAGAAAGATTTGAGCTTTAGTTAACAAGGAAGGTGATTTATAGCCACAAACCAGGGAAGAAAATAGTCTGATGCCCAAACCTGAGGAGGTAAGTACAGAAAGTTGTTGAAATTCTTAATAAATACTTCGAAATTGTGAAAATTCATGTAGCAGTCCCTCCCTTACCTGATGTTCAGCAACACATATAGATCTCCAACCGAGTGCTATTCTCCCAAACTTCCGCCATTATTAACAAGAACATGTTAATGAATCACTTTGAAAAGGACACATTCCACCAAGTTTCAGCACTTGTTCTGTTCCCACATTTCTAACACCTAAGAAGGATGGCTCTTGGCGTATGTGCATGGATAGTCAAGCAATTAATAAGATAAGGGTGAAGTATCGCATTTCAATTCCTCGATTATCTTACTTTATCAATTGAGTGGTGCAGAAATTTTTTCTAAGGTGAGATCTAAGGAGTAGATTGAATTCGTACAACACCGGGAGACAGATGGAAAATGGCCTTTATTAAACCAGTGCAGAACTCTTCGAATGGTTTTGCCTTTTGGCCTAGCTCCCAGTACTAAACTTCCTCATTGAACTGTGGACTTTGTTAAATCTTCCTTCTTCTCTGTTGATTTGAGTCAGCAGGCTAGTGAAATGGCTAAAGGATTGTCGAACTCCATGAAGTGCAAGATCATTTGGAGAAGTCTAACTTTAAGTGAAAGGAAGCTACGGATAAGCATCGACGAAAGAAAATTTTTGAGGAAGGCGATCTTGTTATGGTTCATCTACGAAAATTGAGACTTCCATTGAGTTCCTACTCTAAGCTTCATCCTAAAAGGATAGAACAATTACAAATTCTTAAGAGATTTTTTTGATGAAAATGCTTATAATGTTGCTGATCTTTTTTAATACAATCATCTAGATACATTCTCTTTGGCGGACTAAAACTCAAGGAAGAGTTTCTTTTTGGGGGAAGGAATTTGATGTAATTTGTTTCTTTAAGTTCATGGACGTTCTCTTTGGTTCTTTAGTTCTTGTGTTTATAAACTGTACGGTGGGTGATAGTGTTGTAATTTTTTAAGTTTTGGACTGCCGATTGTTTTACTACTACATGGCCTTAAGTTACTTAGTTTTTAATCACTTGAAGATTTTTATATAATTGATGTGCACCACATGTTCAAGCAAAAGTGAGGAGGCAAAAGTGAGGAGGGCAGGAGAATTGACAAACAAAGTATTGGATACCACCACATATTTTCCAGCAAAATAAATGAAAATCCTTGAACAAAAATTACTTTGAAGTGTAAATTTAGAATTATTGAAGGAACTAAAAAAAAAAGAGGAGAGAAAATAAAATAGACAACAAACCACCAAATAGTTCTTTGGAATGGCATTCCTTTATTGGCGCTCTCCTTAAAGCTAAAGTACAGAGGTATGAGAATTATAAGAAAATAAATGATAATATTTGAACAACCAAAACTTTGAGGGGTAAAAATAGAATTATTGAAACAAGTTAGGAAAAAAGGAAACAGATAAAATGGATAACTAACCAAATAACTCTTTGGAAAGTCATTCCTTTATCATCTATTCTTGAAGCCAAAGTGCTGGACACAGAATTCTAACAAGAATAGTATTTGGCATAACCATGAAACTTCAAGCAAAATAAATGTCAATCCATGAGTAAACTTTGAAATGTAAGTATAAAATTGTTGAAAGAAGTACAACAAAAGAAAAGAGAATAAAATGGAAAACTGATCAAATAGCTATTTGCAACACATTCTTTATGATACTCATTTTCAAGAAAAAATGAGGAGGTGGGAGAGTTGTAAGAAGACTAGTTATTGGATATCACGAGGTGGTTTCCAGAAAAATAAATGACAATGCAAGCACCAAATACTTTGACGTGTAAAATAGAAAGTTAGAAAGAATTAAGGAAAAAAGGAAAGAGGATAAAATTTGGTTATAACCACCAAATAGCTCTTTAGAATGACATTCCGTTATGGTGCTCTTCTTGAAGCTAAAGTAAAGCGAAGGATTTGTAAGAAGAGCAAAGTGTTGGATATCACTGCGTGATTTTCAGCTTAATAAATGACAATCCTTGAGCAACCAAAACTTTGAACGGTTAGTAAAATATATATATATATATTACGAAGTAAATAAAAAAGATTCTGAATGCAATAAATAACAAACCAAATAGCTCTTTTGCAAAATATTCCTTTATGGTGTTTTTCTTGATGTTAGTGCAAGAGTGTAGAAGAGTAAGAAGAATTGTATTGTACTGTCACATGATATTACAAAATAAACGACAATATTTGAATAACAAAAAAAAACATTGTGGTGTAAATGTAGAATTATTCAAAGAAGTTAAGAAAAGAGGAAAGAGAATAAAATGGATAACTAATCCCAAATAACTATTGGATTAAAGATGGTCCATTTGAAGATGCCAAAACGAAAAATGTCCTACCTTTTCAATTTAAGGTATGCCATTTTGCTTACGTCATCATCCTAGCAAAATTATCATTTTACTCTCTATATGAAAACACGCATTTTTCTCTCATCTCGCTTCTCTCTCATTATTTTCTCTCTTCAAAGAGCACACAACGAGAGCGAGAGCTAGAGTAGGAAGAGAGATTGGAGGAGAGTGAGATTAGAGAGAGAGTGAGATTGGAGAGAGAGCGAGATTTGAGAGCGAGAGATTGGAGAGAGAGCGAGACTAAAGAGCGAGAGATTGGAGAGAGAGCGAGATTTAAGAGCGAGATTGAAGAGAGAGCAAGAGATAGGAAAGAGAAATTGGAGAGAGTGAGAGATTGGAGGGAGAAATTGGAGAGAGAGCGAGAAGTTGGAGCAAGAGAGAGATTTAAGAGCGAGAGGTTAGAGCGAGAGAGAGATTTAAGAGCGAGATTGAAGAGAGATCAAGAGATTGGAGAGAGAGTGAGAGGAAAGAGAATAAAATGGACAACTAACGCGCATTTTTCTCTCATCTCGCTTCTCTCTCATTATTTTCTCATTATTTTCTCTCTTCAAAGAGCACACAACGAGAGCGAGAGCTCGTAGGAAGAGAGATTGGAGAGAGAGTGAGATTGGAGAGAGAGCGAGATTGGAGAGAGAGGAAGAGATAGGAAAGAGAAATTGGAGAGAGAGTGAGAGATTGGAGGGAGAAATTGGAGAGAGAGCGAGAAGTTGGAGCAAGAGAGAGATTTAAGAGCGAGAGGTTGGAGCGAGAGAGAGATTTAAGAGCAAGATTGAAGAGAGATCAAGAGATTGGAGAGAGAAATTGGAGAGAGAGTGAGAAGCTAGAGCGAGAGTAGAAAGAGAGAGCAAGGTTAGAGTAGAGAGTAAAATGGTAATTTTACTAGGATGCTGACGCAAACCAAAGGAAATATATCCTTCAATTAAAAAGGTAGGGCATTTATCATTTCCATCTATTTTAGAGGGTCATCTGTAAAAAAAAACCCAACTATTTGGCAAGTCATTCCATTATCACTTCTTGAAGCCCCGTGAAGCACGAGAATTGTAAGAAGAACAAAGAATTGGACATCATAACGTAATTTCAAACAAAATAAATGGAAATCCGTGAGCAACCAAAACTTTGAACGGTAAAATCAAAATTATTGGAAGAAGTACTGAAAAAAGGAAAGAAATAAAATGTACAACTAACCAAAGAGCTCTTAGGCAACGCATTCCTTGATTGTGCTCCTCTTCAAGCTTGTCAGGATGGTATGAGAATTGTAACAAGAATAATAGGATATCACCACATGATTTCCAACAAAATAAATGACAACCCTTGAGCAACAAAAACTTTGAAGTGTAAATATAGATGTGTTGAACGAAGCAATGAAAAAAACTTTTCGGAATAGCTTTTCGGAATGACATTCCTTTACCGTTCTCGTCTTGAAGCTAAAGTAAAGAAGTAGGAGAATTTTATGAAGAGAAAAATGTTGGATCCACATGATTTTTCGAAAAATAAATGAATCCTTGACCAACCAAAGTTTGAAGTGTAATAATAAAAATTGAAAGAAGTACACAGAAAAAAAAGGTAAGATAAGGTAACTAGCCAAAAATAGCACTAGCAAGACATTCATTTATGGTTTCCCAAAGTGGCGATGGTTGAAAAAAATTAAGAAGAAAAAAGTATTATACCCAGTGAACCAACAAAATAAATGACAATTCTTGAGCAACAAAAACTTCAAAGTGTAACTACAGAATTCTTTAAAAAAGATGATAAAATAGAAAACTAACCACCAAAAATAGATCATTGGAATAGTATTTCTTTATGGTTCTCTTCTTTATAAAGGTTCAATTGTCAAAAGAACAAAGTATTAGATATTATCACGTGATTTGCAACAAAGTAAATGACAATCCTTGAGCAACAAAAACATTAAAGTGTAAGTATAAGTCATTGACAGAAGCAAATAAAAAAGGAAAGAAAATGAAATAGATAACTAATTAAATAGCTCTTTTGTAAGGAAATCCTTTATGGTGCGCTTTTCTTGAAGCCAAAGTGAAAAGGGTAGAAGAATTATAAGAAGAAAAAAGTATTGGATATCACCATGTTATTTCAACATAAAAATATAAAACTTTGAAGTGTAAATATAAAAATATCAAACAAAGCACATAAAAAAGGAAAGAGAAAGCAGTAAATACCTAACCAAATAGCTCTTTCGCAAGGAAATATTTATGCTGCTCTTCTTGAAGTCGGAGCGTAGAAGAATTATAAGAAGAAAAAAGTATTGGATATCAGCACGTGACTTTAAAAAAAGAGATGACAATCTTTGAACAACCAAAACTTTAAAGAATAAATGTAGAATTATTGAAAGAAGTAAAGAAAAAAAAGAAAGAGAATTAAATGGACAACTAACCAATTATTAGCTCCTTGGCTAGCCAATCCACTGTGGTGCTCTCCTCGAAACAAAAGTGAAGACAGTAGAAGAAGTGTTAGAATACTAACGTATTTGATATTACCACGTGATTTCAAGCCAAATAATAAATGACCATCCTTGAGTTTAAAACATAAAAATGTAAATATAATATTATTGAACGAAGTAAATACAAAGGAAAGAAGAAAAAATTATGCACAACTAACCAAATAGCTCTTTGGCAAAGCATATTATAGTGCTCATCTACAAGCAAAAATGAGGTGGGTTGAACAAAGTATTGGAGGATAATACCATGTGATTTTGAGCCAAAGAAATAACAATTCTTGAGCAACCAGTGTAAACATAAAATTATTGAACACGAAGCAAAGTATTGGAAAGAGGAAAAAATGGACAACTAACCAAATCATTAGCTCCTTGGCTAGCCAATCCTCTGTGGTGCTCTCCTCGAAACCAAAGTGAAGACAGTAGAAGAAGTGTAAGAATACTAACGTATTTGATATTACCACGTGATTTCAAGCCAAATAATAAATGACCATCCTTGAGTTTAAAACATAAAAATGTAAATATAATATTATTGAACGAAGTAAATACAAAGGAAAGAAGAAAAAATAATGCACAACTAACCAAATAGCTCTTTGGCAAAGTATATTATAGTGTGCTATCTACAAGCAAAAATGAGGTGGGTTGAACAAAGTATTGGAGGATAATACCATGTGATTTTGAGCCAAATAAATAACAATTCTTGAGCAACCGGTGTAAACATAAAATTATTGAACACGAAGCAAAGTATTGGAAAGAGGAAAAAATGGTCAACTAACCAAATCATTGGCAAAGTGAGGTGGGTAGGAGAATTGTAACAAGAACAAAGTATTGGATATCACCACGTGAATTACTTGAACTAAGAAAGAAAAACCGAAAGAGTAAATGGTTATCCACCAAATAGCTCTTTGGAATGATACTCCCTTACAATCATGTTCTTGAAGCTAAAGTAAAAAGGTAAGAGAATTGTACGAAAAGAAACATGTTCCATATCACCCCTCATTTTTTTGAAAAATAAATTGCAATCATTGACCAACCAAAACTTTGAAATCTAAATATAAAATTGTTAAAACATGTACATAAAAAAAGGAGTAGATAATGCAATAAATAACTAACCAAATAGCTATTTAGCAAGACCTTCCAAGGTGTCCTTCTAGTATTGGATATCACCACGTAATTTTCAGCAAAATAAGTGACAATCCTTGAGCTACAAAAACTTTGTAGTGTAATAGAAGTATTATTATAAAGGATTAATGAAAGAGGATAAAATGGACAACCAACCCCGCCAAATAGCTTTTTGGAATAGTATTCCTTTATGATGCTCTTCATGAAGCTAAACTATAAAGGTAGGTGAAAATGGAAAACTAAATAAATAACAATCCTTAAGCAACCAAAACCTTAAAAAGTATAAATATAAAATTATAAAAAATAGTAAAGCAAAAAGGAAAGTAAAAAATGGACAACTAACCAAATAGGTCTTTGCAAAGCATTCTTTTATAGTGCTCACCTTCAAGCAAAAGTGAGGTGGGTAGGAGAATTGTAAAATAAACAAAGTATTAAATACCATCACGTGATGTTCAGAAAAAATAAATTACAATCCTTGAGACACCAAAAAGCTTTGAAGTGTAAGCATAAAATTATTTAAGGAAGTACATGAAAAACGTAAGAAAATTCAATAAATAACTAACCAAATATATGTTTTGCAAGTCATTCCTTGGTAATGTTCTTAAAGCCAACAAAGTGAGGAGGGTAGAAGAGTTGTTAGAAGAAAAAAGTATTGGATATCACAACATGATTTTTCAACAAAGTAAATGATAATATTTGAAAAACCAAAATTTCAAGTGTAAGTATAAAAATATTGAAAGAAGTAAAGAAGAAAAGGTAAGAGAATAAAATGGACAATGAACCAAATAGCTCTTTAGCAAGGCAATCCTTGATGGTGCTCATCTTCAAGCAAAAGTGAGACGGGTAATAGTAAGAAGAAACAAGGTATTGGATATCACCATGTGATTTTGAGCAAAATAAATGATAATCCTTATGTAACAAAGACTTCAAAATATAAAATTATTGCACCGAAGTACATAAAAGAGGAAAGAGAATAAAATGGATAGAACTTGGCAAGGCATTGCTTTATGGTGCTCTTTTACTTGAACGAATTATAGAGGGTAGTACGAAGAATTTATTGGATATCACCCCATGATTTCAAGCAAAATAAATGACAATCATTGAGCAACGAAAACTTTTGAAGTAGGAGGATAACATGAACAACTAAGCTATAAATAGCATTTTGGTAAAGCATTCCTTTATGGTGCTCATCTTGAAGTAAAACGCGAAAAAGTAGGAGAATTGTAAGAAGAACAAAGTATTTGAGCGGAAAAAAAAATAATAAATAAATAAATATAAATAAATAAATAAAACTTTGAAGGGTAAAAGAAGAATAATCAAAAGAAGTAAAGAAAGCATGAAAGTAGAATGGAAGACTAACTACCAAATATCTCTATGGAATGACATTTTCTTTGTGGTGCTCCTCTTGAAGCTAAGGAAAAGAGGTAGGAGAAGTGCAAGTTCAACAAAGTATTGGATATCATCACGTGATTTTAATCAAAATGGATGACAGTAAGCAATTTTGGTAAAGCATTCCTTTATGGTAAAGCATTCCTTTATGGTGCTCATCTTGAAGTAAAACGCGAAAAAGTAGGAGAATTGTAAGAAGAACAAAGTATTTGAGCGGAAAAAAATAATAATAAATAAATAAATAAAAATAAATAAATAAATAAAACTTTGAAGGATAAAAGAAGAATAATCAAAAGAAGTAAAGAAAGCATGAAAGTAGAATGGAAGACTAACTACCAAATATCTCTATGGAATGACATTTTATTTGTGGTGCTCCTCTTGAAGCTAAGGAAAAGAGGTAGGAGAAGTGCAAGTTCAACAAAGTATTGGATATCATCACGTGATTTTAATCAAAATAGATGACAGTAAGCAATTTTGGTAAAGCATTCCTTTATGGTAAAGCATTCCTTTATGGTGCTCATCTTGAAGTAAAACGCGAAAAAGTAGGAGAATTGTAAGAAGAACAAAGTATTTGAGCGGAAAAAAATAATAATAAATAAATAAATATAAATAAATAAATAAATAAAACTTTGAAGGGTAAAAGAAGAATAATCAAAAGAAGTAAAGAAAGCATGAAAGTAGAATGGAAGACTAACTACCAAATATCTCTATGGAATGACATTTTCTTTGTGGTGCTCCTCTTGAAGCTAAGGAAAAGAGGTAGGAGAAGTGCAAGTTCAACAAAGTATTGGATATCATCACGTGATTTTAATCAAAATAGATGACAGTAAGAAATTTTGGTAAAGCATTCCTTTATGGTGCTCATCTTGAAGTAAAACGCGAGAATTGTAAGAAGAACAAAGTATTTGAGCGGAAAAAAATAATAATAAATAAATAAATAAAAATAAATAAATAAATAAAACTTTGAAGGGTAAAAGAAGAATAATCAAAAGAAGTAAAGAAAGCATGAACGTAGAATGGAAGACTAACTACCAAATATCTCTACGGAATGACATTTTCTTTGTGGTGCTCCTTTTGAAGCTAAGGAAAAGAGGTAGGAGAAGTGCAAGAAGAACTGGTATTGGATATCATCACGTGATTTTAATCAAAATAGATGACAGTAAACAATTTGAACTGTAAATAAGTTATTGAAAAAAGTACATAAAAAAGCTAAAGAAAATGAAATAAATAGCTAAATAGCTCTCTTACGAAGTCCTTTATGGTTCTCTTCTTGAAGCCAAAGTGTGGGTAGAAAAATTGTAAGAATAAGAAAGTACTGGATATCACCACTTGATTTTCAACAAAATAAATGAAAATATTTGAGCAACCAAAACTTTCACGTGTAAATGTAGAATTATTGAAAGAAGTTAAGACAAAAAGAAATAGAATAAAATGAAAAACCAACCAAATAAATCTTTAGCAAGTCATTACTTTATGATGATCTTCTTGAAGCCCTGAAGCGGAAGTAGAATTGTAAGAAGAACAATATTTGACATCATCACGTCAAGCAAAAAAAATGGCCAACTGTAAGCAACCAAAACTTTGAAGTATGAAGATAACGTTGTTGAAAGAAGTAAAGGCAAATGAAAAGAGAATAAAATGGAAAACTGACCAAATAGCTCTTTGGAACGCATTCCTTTATGGTGCTCATCGTCAAGAAAAAGTTAGGAGAGTAGGAGAATTGTAAGAAGAACAACGTATTGGACATCACTACGCAATTTCCAACCGACTAAAATCCTTGAGCAATAAAAAATTTGAAGTGTTAAATATAGAATTATCAAAGTAAGTAATAAAAAAGGAAAGAGAAGGACAACAACCAAATAGCTCTTTGTTTCTTTATCGTGCTCTTCTTGAAGCTAGAGTAAAGCGGTAGGAGCAAAGTGTTGGATATCATCATGTGATTTCCCACAAAACATGACAATCCTTGACCAACCAAAACTTTGAAGTGTAAGTATAGAATTATTGAAAGAAGTACATAAAAATGGAGAATGCTATAAATAACTAGCCAACTAGCTTCTTTTGCAAGGGATTCCTTTATGCTGCACTTCTTGAAGCCAAAGTGAGGAGGGTAGAAAAATTGTAAGAATAATTGTATTATTGAAAGAAGTAAAGAAAAAAGGGAAGTGGATAAAATGGACAACTAACCACCAAATTGCTCTCTAGAATGATAGTTTTTTATGGTGCTCTGCTTGAAGCAATAAGGTAGGATAATTGTAAGAAGAAAACAATGTTGGATATTATCACGTAATTGTAAGCAAAATAAATGGCAATCATTGAGTAACCAAAACTTTGAAGTGTAAGTATAAAAATTGTTGAAGTGTAAGTGTAAAATTGTTGAAAAGTACATAAAAAAAAAAAAAGGAAAGGGAATGTAATAATTTAACTAACCATATAGCTCTGTTGCCCAATTCCTTTATGGAGCTCTCCTTGAAGCCAAAGTGTAGGTAGAAGAATTGTAAGAAGAAAGAAGTATTGGATTGACACTTTATTTTCAGCAAAATAAATGACAATATTTGAACTACCAAAACTTTGATGTGTATATGTAAAATTATTGAAAGAAGTTAAGAAAAAAGGAAAGAGAATAAAGTGGACACCAAACCAAATAACTCTTTAGGGTCATTCCTTTATGGTGCTCTTCTTGATGCCAAAGTGAAGCAAGAAGTAGAAATGCAAGAAGAACAAAGTATTGGTCATCACCACGTATTTTCATACAAAATTAATGGCAACCCAATGAGCAACCAAACTTTGAAGTGTAAATATAAATTTATTGATGTACATAAAAAAGGAAAGAGGGTAAAATGGTCAACTAACTAGGTAACTCTTTGGCTGCATTCCTTGATGGTTCCCCTTCTTGAAGCCCTCTAGGTGAGAGAGTTCTATAGGTGAGAGAGTTCTATAGGTGAGAGAGTTCGTAAGAAGAACAAAAGTATTGGATATCACCATGTGATTTCCAAGAAAATAAAAGGCAATCCTTGAGAAACAAAAACTTTGATGTATAAATATAGAATTATTGAAAGAAGTAAAGAAAAAAAGAAAGAAGATAAAATGGAAAACTAACCCACCAATTAGTTATTTGGAATGATATTCCTTTACGGTATGGTACTCTTCTTGAAGCTAAAGTAAGGAGGTAAGAAAATTGCAAGAAGAGGAAATTGAAATTTACCTGGTTGGTGAGAACCCTTTCCCCTCTGATCCAACCAACAGATATAAAAGGGGAATTGGAAGATTAAAGCAGAAAATCCGTTCCGAACCACTAGGCCACAGGATCTTTGGAATTTTTATCATAGTAGGTTAAAAAAGGAGACGTTTGGTAAAAAAAAAGGAAAATAAAAGAAAATCTAAGAAAATAAAACTGATTTCTGGACATAATAACAAAAACTTAGAGAAGGATACAGCCGGTTGCTAATAAGCCAATCATCAACTCGCTTTGTTCTCTCCAAAGCAAAAAATTGTCAAAAACTTTAAGTTCTATAATTAAAACAAAAAGAAAATGATAGTGAAAAATTAGAAAATTAGTTGACTGACATACCGTGGGAGATAGCAATTCCTCGATATGTGGGCTTTTTAGTATTAAGTTAAAAAGGGAGTTGAGCACCCAATCATGCAACAACATAAACATGTTTTTCCTATATTCAAAATTACCATGTGTGACAACTAGAATGTCATGGACTATTAAAAAATAAATAAATAAGATTAATCTCGTTTTGGTTCCAGAATTTTCAGGTTTACAAAAACCTTCCTCTCCCATATTCTCATAATGATGTGACCCATTAGAATTGATCATTCACGAAGAAGATAAATTAGGTTTAAATTGAAACCATGTTTACAAAAACTTTCCTCTCCTTTATTTATAACACAATATGTGACCATTCAAATTAATTATTCAAGAAAAAGATAAATTAGGTTTAAATCTCATTTTAGTTTCAGAATTTTCAAGTTCATTCTATCTTCATGTTTGAACTTTCAAAAGCCCCATCGTAGTCCTAGAATGATAAGAACCAGAATAGAACTACAATGTATTATTACGATAAACCCAAGTGTTCGAGGTACTTGGACCCTCCCTCTCTTGAGAACACCCCAGAGTAACTCACTACTCAATTCCCTATCTTCCCATTTCCCACTTCCTCTATTCATAGCTCCATACTCTAACCAACTCCCCTAACTAACTGCTAATATAGGACCAATATTCCTAATTACACCTTAAATACATTCCTATCATAGAAGTTTTAAGAAATAACAACTTTAGTTCTTGTCATTATTCTTCCATCAAATTGTTTAACAACTGGATGGTGTGGATTTGCCTGTGAACATTAGTTCACTGGGCATTACTGAAGCCACTTAGGTTGACTAAGGTGGGAATTGAGTTTCAAATACTGCCCGATTGTTGTTAAAAAAAAAAAAGAAAAAAGAAAAAAAAGTTCCTATTTCATTAATTAGTTGATTCCACACAAACAAAAAAGGGAAAAAAAAACAAGGGAGGAGATGGGGTGATTGCATGAAAAGAGACTTTAAGGCTTTCTAAGGCATAATTTGTGCAACGGGTAAGAAAAAACAAAAGTGAGTAACTGAGACTTCTTTCAAAGAAAGTAATATAATACAAATAGTTCTAGTAACTAATATAGTACAAAGTATTTAAAAACATGGTATTGATGAAAACATGGTATCGATGAATGAATTTTGAAAGCATAGAATATCACAAACATTGTCATTAAACTAAATGGATCCTTGTTTTCTAAATATTGACATGTCAAGGGAACCTAGCAATAACTTGATAAAAGATTTCAATTACCAGATGTTGGCATGGTCTGCAAAAACAGTTGTTGCTATCGGCTGCCAAGCACAAATTGTGCATCCACCATTGAGCTCTGCTGGTGACCACTGACCAAAATGATTGCATCAAGTTGGATTGTGGTTGCAGCAGAAGATTTAGCATGCAACTCCTGGAACATTATTTTTTATGATGTTAATAGCTTCCATGATTTCACCTTTTAAGCATCAATTAAAGATTTTACATAGAGAAATGTCATGATGTTGAACTACTTTACGACGAGGGCTACAGTGTGACAGTACAATGTTACTTTGCACAAATTTGAAGCAAACTGAAAAACAATACACTGCTGTCCACATAAAACTTATAACCAAATTGTTGCAAACAACATCATATCCACACTACCCTTATTTGCATCTCTAAAGTTTCTTATCAAAAGGGTATTCTAGAATAGCATGCCATGTGAGTTAATTTTCCGGTACCTATTTCCAATTTAAGCAAAATTCAAGTAACATTGTGAAGCAGCACATAATATGAAAACTAGTCAATAGAAGGCAGACTTTTCAAATTTTTAGATAAGATAACAGCAAGCAATGGGTTCACATACCACTTCTCCACTGGGAGCTGATGACTGATTTACTGGTTTAAGCAACAATATCCATAAATGATTGTAAACTGGGCATAGATTTCAACTTTAGTGGCCCCAGTGCCTAAAGTACAAGCTTCCCATGACACTCGACTAACTCATCAGTCACCAATGTTCTTGAAAAACTTTGCAATGACAAGGAATTCAAGTTGCACCATAAAATAGCTAAAAAAGATAAATAAAGACTAAATGAGATGAAAGAAAATATATTGAGCCATTTGATACAATTAAAGTAGAAACTCATCAGAAATTTTTTTAAGATCCACATAGCATAAACACATCTCATTGAAACCAATGTCTAAAATTGAATATAGTTGTTTTATGCATATAGTTTTTGTTTCTAAATAATTCCTAGACAGATAAATAATGAACCAAATGGACTCATAATCATCCTTCACACCCTTGTAAACCATTTGAGAAGCATGAATGAATTGTCACAAATTCATCATTGGCTTACTTATGGAAGAATTCTCTAGTAATGGTGATCCCAGGAATTGAATTTTCTTCTTCAAAGTCAGGTTTCAGTTTGGTGTTTTTGTCCCTAGTTGAGCCAGTCTGTCGTCAAATAAATTTTTGGCAATTCGATAAGTTTTCTCTCTTTTCCAACTGTTTGCAAATTTTGATCAATGTCACCCTTGGCTAACTTTGGCCTCATTTCATTGATCTGCAAAAGTGAAGCTAGAAACTTGAAGGGCAGCCCAATCTATATCTAAGATGGGAGGGAGATGCACAAACTTTCACTGCCAAGTTCTGAAAGGCTTTCAGAACTTGATATCAAAAAGATGAGTAGAATTTACCAAAGGGAAAGGAGTTTCACAGTTATGTCCTTTTAATTTCTAGTTTGAGTTATTCAGAGGTTAAATGAAACTTTTAATTTCTAGTTTAAGATTATTTAATGAAACTTCTAATTATTCGGAATTAAATGGAACTAAGGCTTTCAAAACTAACTCCCAATCTCTTTTTCATTACACTTTCATAAACTTGCCTTTATTGTGCAAGTTTTAGGCTTGCCAAATCAAAATTCTCTACGTTTGCCCATGTTCCCCAAAGCTTACACAACAGGAAATGAATTTGCAAATGCATCAGAGAATCTGACAAAGGACCTTTTTTAATTTCAAATGATCTTATCTCTTATGAACATAACAACAAACACAACAAAATGTTGTAACAATAATCCAACCTGGTCTTCGCCAATTGTATAACAAATACACAGAAACAAGAAGTATAGAGTATATATACACACAAATTTATCGAATGCGATTGAGGTGAGCAAAGGGCTCTGCAACCGGGATTTTGGAGTAGGTTTAGCCACTTCTGGAGTCCCGAACACATGCCAGAATCTCAATGTTTCATCTGCTGCTGCAGAATCCACAGTGCACTATCAATATTACCGAGAGAAAATATGACATTTGCTAAGATCAACACAGTTCTCATGCTCATACTAAAAAAAAGAAAAGAAAAGAAAACAGGTATTTCCAAAGAGTGAGCTGGTTCTGGGAGAACCTAAGATCAACACAGTTCTAAGCAGCTCTCTCTCATTTTTATTCCACAGTAGAGCACAGACTTGAAATCCAGTGTCAACAGAATTCAAACATGCGCCAGTGTGGCTGTCCCAAAACTTTATGGACACCATGCAAAGGCATTGACTGCAGAAGTATGCTCCTCAAGTCTGTGAAGCCACTGGGTTGCTGAGTTCGAAGATGCCATTGATCTATCCCAGATATGGAGGGACATTGTCATTCCCTCCACTTGAGTTGCCTTGATAATGACCACCGACTTTAGTCCACAAACCTCCTGATCATGGCCTCTGTAAGTTTCCACAATACGACCTCTAATTCTCACATCATTGTTAATGATCTTTCCATTCCTCCAGTTGTGAGAATATCATTGTTCTTCCATGCCAGTGAACCCACTCACATCCCTATGCCCACCTCTCAGAGTTTTTAGCTGCATTAAATCATCACAAAAAAAAAAAAAAAAAAAAAAAAGGTTCTGATCTGGTCAGGTTTAAATGAATATATAAAATTTAGTTTAAAAATGCAAAGCTAAAAAAACCTGTGAATCCCACAACTTAACTTCAGAATTTTTTAACCCAACAGCAGTATGTCGTCCATCGGGTGCCCAATTTACACTTATCACAGGACCAACTTCATCATCAACCGTTACAAGTTCTGAAGTAGAGACATCGTTTGCATTCCACAAATACACAGTGTTACCAAGAGCTATGGCAAGCACGTCTCCGCTGCCCCAATCCAACAAGTTCAAGTAGTAATCATCAACAATATCAGAAGCTTCCAGTGTCCTTTCAGAGGTCTGCCCCATCTACAATTCGAACATCAGAAAATAAACCCAATTGATGATTTCTTCACAAAAAGTCACCCATCTTCTCATTGAGGAAAATTATCAAACAATTAAACTGCAACCCACCTGGGGGGATATGGCGGCGGAACTCAACGGAATTATCATGAGAAACAGTGGAAAAGAATTCCTTTGGAATCAACTCAACTGGTGCTGGAGGTTTGTTCTTGTATGCGAGGATTCGAGTTCGACTCATGTTGAATGTCTCAGCCAAACGCTTCTGGATAAGCCTCCCTAGAGGGCGAACAAAAAGAAGAATTTTCCTTACCTTTCCTCCCTTCAGTCACCATGTAGTGTGCATGCATAATCGAAATCCATTGCCGATCGATTCGGAATAAATCTTACCCAACTGTAATTGGAAAGAAAAAAAAAAAACGTTTCACTCATCTTCATCTAATTGAATTCCTACAAGTACGAACAAACGCTTACATTTTCTCAGGAACACTTTTTCTGAAGATGATGTTCTTGCAGGGGACAGCGCGAGTGATTAGCATCAGAAGAACTCAAAGATCCTGCATCCATAGCGTTAATTTCCCCAAAAAAAAAAAAAAAAAAAAAACACACACACAGAACAAAAAACAGAGAGAGATAGACAGATTGATGGTGAAGAGCACGAGAAAGAAAGCTCTGCAAAACTTAAACTCAAGAAATTCGTAGAGTTCACAAAAATTATCGATAGCAAAAATTAAGAACTAAATATCATAAAATTGAAACATTCGAGTCGATTGATTATTAGGAGCGCAATGCTTGAGTGGGCGATGTACATTGCTGAGAACGGTTCGTCTGTTTATGTTTGAGAGAGAGAGAGAGAGAATTGAATTGGAATGCAAATTTTCATTAGTGAGATTACATAAGAGCATAATTCGCTATATGGAAATTGGTAATCGCTACATTTGAAGTAGACGTTGAAATTCACTCTGACCAATATACCCTTCCATTCCATTTTCCTCTAGAGTATTTGGCAGGGGTAGAAATGATAATATGTCCAGTGGGAACCTCCGTTTACAAAAGAGCCGTTGTAATCTAATGGCGTGTTAAAACGTTAACGAAGTTTATGGGGAAATTTCACAAAAATGACCCCGGAAGTTTATGATTTGTAAAAAAAGACCCCAATCAATAAAAAGGTTTTTTCTAACCCCTCTTTCTTAACCTTAGAAGTGAAATTACGAAAAAAAAAAACCCTTAACTATTTGAAAAGAAAACTTTCACGAACTTGACTTCCCACGTTGATTTCGTGCTTCCATTTGGTTTTTAATCGATTTTACATCGCCTTTCACTGCAATGTTTTTCGGGTTATTTGTGAGTTTTCTAGGATTTTCAAGTTAAGTATATTCTAGGATCATTTGTCAAGATTTGTTGAAATTTAGATTGATTTTTTTGTATGTCATTAGGTTTCGACATTTTCTGTGTTGGTTTTGTTGAAAAACGTCGCAGATTTTAAGCTTGAGTGAATGGGCTTTCGTCCACAGAAGGATAAATCCCGGGTGGATTGCTTGGAGGGACACCGGGAAGAAGGTCGGAAATACATTTTTTTTGGTAGAAAATATCTTTCCCGAGCTCATCTCGACCGGGAAATCCGACCAGGATTCTCGATTGTCTTAGTCAAAAGGGACGGAATTATGATTATATATGTTTTTTTATAAAAAAAAATATGTATTTATATTTGCTTTATATGAAGTCTCAAAAACTCTCGTTGCTTCATAGGTCAAAGGGCACAGGGTGGTGTTGCGTGCGTGAGTTCCGTGTTTCGAGTCCCTAGTTGAACCTTAGTGAAAAGGTGGGTGGAAAAGATCAAGGGGTCCCAAAAAACATTCTTTCTAAAGAGGGTTCTTTTAAACCAAAACTTTAGAGGGTCATTTTTGTCAATTTCCCAAGTTTCAAATTCTATTGGTCTAATATAATTATTGATTTTTTCTACTAAAAAAATGCAAATATTCTTACAAATATAGGGTGTCGCGTCCCACAAAAGAAGGTTGCAACTGCCGCGTGTCAACATGGTAGTAGTCCACGCTTTGGCAACAGGATAAAACACGCGCGCAACAAACCCGTCCGACCAATGGCGGCAGCGATGCGCACGTGTGGGAAGAGGTCTAGGTACCACCATTAACCACTTTTACAAGAGTAGGGATGAGTGATTGTATAAAAACACTCCTCCCAACTCCAAAGCCATGTGGGACAAACATAAAGGAAAACATGGAAAAGCCAAAATATACAAGTAAATATGTTGGTCATTCCCAACAATTTAAACCAAGATAGGTTTTGGAAAGTAATTCGATAAAACTTTATATAGTTACAGCATAGTTTTCATTTGTACAAATACTACATTTTATAAGTAATTGTATGATTAGATTGTAATAAGGATTAATTAGGTTACAAGTTATTTGAGAGCATAAACTCATGACCTTGAGTTTGACGATGATTATTATTCATGTCTTACTCCTTTGATAATCAAACGATAATAAATTTCTACAAAAATTTGTAGAATGGGAGAAAAATAAAGTTAAATATGTGGTATTGATAACCTAATTAGGATCCCACTTGGTTGAAAGTCACATAAAATTTTTAAACACTTAAAAAATTGATGAAAAAAAAAAGTTTAGACGACAATTCTTTTCAGGACAAATTACCTCTTAAATATTTCTTAACCTCTGTTCCCTAATTTTTTTTTTTAACACCTCTATACCCTAACTTGCTTCCTACGTTAGCAATTGCATAATGCTCAAGTTCATCACCATTCCCCATTTGTGAAACCAGGTCCACTTTGAGGAGGTCATTGTTGATTTGCGTCTTTCTTCTTCACGGGAGAATTTGGTTCGGGCCGAGACTCAGTTGGAAGAGATTCTCCTTGAGGAGGAACTATATTGGAAACAACGCTCCAGGGAACTATGGTTGCAGGAAGGAGATCGAAATACCAGATGATTTCATAGTCGTGCATCTCATCGACAATGGAAAAATCGAATTCAGGGTTTGTTTGATCAGCACAATGTTTGGCAAGAGGATCAATCACGGGTTTTATCAATTCTTTCGGACTATTTCTCTGGCATTTTCACTAGTTTTGGCCCTTCTGAATTGGATTTCGATAGAGTTCTTTGTGATGTCAGTCTCCGTGTGGATGATCAGATGAATCAGTCACTGTTGCGACCATTTTGTGCTGAGGAGGTTCAATTGGCTCTTAAACAAATTCACCCTCATAAAGCCCCTGGGCCGGATGGGCTTTCCGGTTTATTCTACAAACAACACTAGGATCTAGTTGGTAAGGATGTGATTCAGTGTTGCCTGGTTGTTCTGAATCATGGAGTTTCTCCGCTGCCGTTAAATGATACCATGATAGTACTGATTCTGAAGTTGAAGTCGCCTTAGCGGGTTACGAACTTCAGGTCCATCTCTTTATGTAATGTCACTTATAAGATTATCTCCAAGGTCCTCGTGAATCGGATGAAGCAGTTTTTGCATCGTATTATTTCCCAAACTCAGAGTGCTTTCATTTCGGGGCGGTGTGTGGTGGATAACGCCATTTTGGGTTTTGAATGCATCCACGCACTTCGTTTGAGATCTTTGGGGTTAACAGGATGGGCGACCCTGAAGCTGGATATGTCTAAAGCGTATGATCGTGTGGAATGGTCTTTTTTAGAGCGTATTATGCTGAAAATGGGCTTTGACAAGCGTTGGGTGGATTTGATCATGCGATGTGTGAGTACGGTATCTTTTTCCTTTAATCTGAATGGTCAGCGGGTTGGTCGAGTAGTTCCTTCCAGGGGTCTTCGCCAGGGTGACCCTCTTTCCCCCTATCTGTTTCTTTTGTGTGCGGAAGGTCTGTCAAGTTTGTTGAATGGTGCTGCTAGGGGTTCGGTTATATCAGGAATTTAAGATTGCTCGACATAGTCCATCTATCAATCATCTGTTCTTTGCAGATGATAGCTTGTTGTTCTTTAAAGTAAAGGCTACTGAGAGTTGGGAAATTCGGGAGTTGCTCGAGTGGTATGAACTGACCTCAGGACAGACAGTAAATTATGACAAGTCGGTTATTGCTTTTAGTCCTAACACTGGTGCTCCGACGCAGTCCTATATCAGCCAGATTTTATCGGTTTCTTGTGTGCCTTACCATCGCCAATATTTGGGTCTCCCGTCATTTATTCCCTGGAAATTGTACGAATTCTTTCCGTTTCTTGAAGGATAGATTGTGGAACAAGTTACAAGGTTGGAAAGGCAAATTCTTTTCACCCGGGGGTAGGGAAGTGCTCATTAAATCCATTGCGTAGGCTTTGCCTTGCTACTCTATGAACTGCTTTCGGATTCCGTCTCAGTTGATACACGAGCTTCACCAAATCATTGCACGCTTTTGGTGGCAGGGGACTAAATCTGAGAAATCTATCCATTGGGTGAAATGGGAAACTTTATGTTTGCCAAAGTGTTTAGGAGGGCTTGGTTTTCGTGATCTTGGCCTTTTTAATCAGGCACTTTTGGCTAAACAATGCTGGCGAGTTTTCCATGATTCTTCATCTCTCTTTTTCGCTGTATTGAAAGGGAAATATTTCCCGAATGGGGATTTCTTTAGTTGGTTGTGGATCTAGACCTTCCTACATTTGGCGTAGTCTTTTATGGGGGTGCAATCTTTTGTCCAAGGGAATGCGATGGAGAATTGGGGATGGGTGTTCTGTTCCAATATACGGCTCAAACTGGCTGCCCTCTGTGGGATCTATGTCTGTATGCTTGTGGCCTTCGCTTCCTCTTTCAAGCAAGGTATGTGATCTATTTTCGGCCTCTGGACAGTGGGATATGTTGGTGTGCAAATTGCTAACCGCAAGTGTACAGGTCAAGTAATAATATAGTGAATGTGAAATTCGAATGTCGTCCTCTGGATTGGTGTCTAGTCAATTTTAATTACCGGAAATACTCTTGACCAATTTTATTTGGGAACCGAATTGAGTGAAAATGCAATTGAATCAAACACAAAATAATGGAAAAGTATGACAATCTAATGGAGACAACGGTCTTAGGGAGTTGATTTCACCAATTGGGATTATGGATTAATTAATGGATTAACACATGTTATGATTCATAAATCTTGGTAAACTAAGATCACACATACCTCTCCCGAGCATACATGATTCTCCCATATGCAATTGAACCCGATATCCCTATCTAAATTCAATAAATATACAAGGCAATAAGGATAACCTTTATGACGATTTCTAGAATTAACCATAATCTCCTGATTTCTAGCTAAATCCTAGTTATGCATAATGATTTCTAAATTAAATCCTCTCTCCCGAGTTAGATTCAAGCACAAACATCAATCAATTTATGGCCGGTAAATTGAAAGCATTAAGGACACAAATTTGCATAAATGACATCAATAGCATAAAACCGTAAATCAATCCATAACGTGTCCAACGGCTACATCAATCCCTAAGAGTTAAAGCCTAGCTACTCATACAACACGTTACGATATAGCTATAGTCTAAAACAACCATAAACACTAACTAAGTTGAGGGAAAGAAGAAGTAAACTCTATGTAGGCCGAGACCGAACGTCCCCGTCACGATCCCCACAAACAATGGGTTGATTTCCACTTAGCTCCTCCTTGTTCAGCTCCAATTGCTCTGTTTTTGCCTCTGTTTTACGGCTCCAAAGTGTCCAAAAGAATCCCCCAATTCAGCCCTAGTCGAAAAATATATATAGTGCAGAATTTTCGTCGTAGCGTCGAGACGCTGAGGAGACAACGTCTCGACGCTGTCGCCTTATCGCACGCGTCTGGAATGGAAATTACACAGCGTCGAGACGCTAAGGTCGCAGCGTCGAGACGCTGTGACCTTTTCGCGCCTAATCAGATATGGAAGGGCAGCGTCGAGACGCTCAAGGACTAGCGTCTCGACGCTAGTCTGCGTTTGACCCAATTTTGACTTTTCTCTTCTTTGATTCTTTTTCATTCCTTGACCTCTTTTCGCGTCTCGAGCACCCGCTTAACTCCAATATCGCGCTTTAGCTCCAATCAACCATTTCCTACAAAATAAACATTAAAGTGCACTAAAATGGCCAATAAATCATAAAAGACTAGCTAAATTAATTAGGGAAAACTAGCTAGCTATGCTCGCTATCAGATGTTCCCAAGATTTCTGCTCATTTTAATGTTGATGATTGTGCTTGTATTTTGAAAATTCCTTTGGGTGACTTTCGTGTTTCGAATCAGTTAGTGTGGAATTATGAGAAATCTGGAATTTTTTCTGTCAAGAGTTGTTATCGGCTAGCTCTGCAATCTGTGTTGGTTCGGGCTCCTTCTTCGTCAGATACGGGCTCCCTTCAATCCTGGTGGAAATTTCTGTGGTCTCTCTGCTTGCCAAGTAAGTTAAAAGTCTTCATGTGGCGTTTGTGTCATGATAGATTACCGACTCGTGTTAACTTATTGTTGAGGGGAGTGGATTGCCCACGTTTGTGTGCTCTGTGTAATCGATGGGAGGAAGATAATCTTCATATCTTCTGGCGTTGTAAATCTGTCCATGGCTTTTGGCAATGTTCCTGTTTCGGTTCTGTTTTTCAGTTGGATTCAGTTTCTTGTATGCTTGATCTGATGTGCCTTTTCCAGGACCGTTTATCTATATCTGAGTTTGAAGAGATTGTGGTATTCTTGTGGGCCATCTGGAATTTTCGAAATAACCTGGTATGGAAGCGACCTCATGATCCTTTTCATCGGGATATTGGGGCTTTTTGCATCAGATTATATTCAGAGCTTTCGTTTAGCGATTGCAGCAAAGCAAGCTTCAAAGTCGGCGGGTTTGTCTGCATCATTTGCGGTTGTGGCTTCTCGGTGGCTTCCTTCGTCTGGTTCCTTGCTCAAACTTAACACTGATGCGTCTTTTATTTCGGTGTCTGGGCGAGCAGGTGCTGGATGTGTTCTCCAGGATGCTACTGGTAGAGTTTTGCTGGCAGCTTCTTTTCGTCTTCCTGATTGTTGGTCTGTCGATTTGCTGAAGGATGGGTTGTTTTGGAAAGTATCAAATTGGCTCGGCTTCATGGTTTTCACAAGTTTATCATTGAGTCTGATTCGGCTCGTGTGATCAGTCTCCTTCATGGTGATCACAATGATATTTCAGAGGTTGGTTTACTTATGACTTCAGTGCGCCATCTTTTCCATGATGATGTTTTTGGGGGCGAAGCACATACGCTGCGTGCGGGCAATCAAGTTGCTCATGCTCTTGCCCATATGTCTTTAGTTTCTTCTGTTGCTCAGGTTTGGGTTGATTTTTGCCCACCTTGCATTTTGTCTGTTGTTTTTAAGGACGTTCCAGTGTAGTTTTGGTTTCTTATGATTATATCCAAAAAAAAAAAAAAAAAACCAGGTCCACTTCCCTCTTTAAAAGATCCAAGACCAACATTTCTTCCCTTAAGCGTAAAGCTTCAGATGGTAAGCCATTTCCACTATCAATCAGAACACCTTACTGCCCAATATAAATCTATATCTATATATATATATATATTTTTGGGAAAAATATACTTTTGGTCCCTGAGGTTTGGGTTAAGTTACACTTTGGTCCCTGAGTTTTCAAACTCAACAAAAATACCCCTGAGGTTTGAGATAAGGAGCAATTTGGTCCCTGCCGTCCATTTGGTCGTTAAATACTAACAGAATGCTGACGTGGTACTATTATTTTAATTAAAAAATTAATTTTGAAAATTTTTAAATAAAAATATATTAAAATAATAAAAATATTATTATTTTATTAAATATTTTTAATTCTTTTCCCCCTCTTTCTTCTCCTTCTTTCTTTTCCCCCTTCCTTCTCAAACTCTGGTGGCCGACGGCCACCGCCGTTTGCTGGCCGACGGTAAGTTTTTTTTTTTCTTCTTTCTCTCTTTTCTTCTCTCTTCTCCACCATTTCTCCACCTTTTCTTTTTTTTTTTTTAATAAAAAAGAGGGAACGACACCGGCGATGGGAAGAGGGACGAAACGAGAAAAGTTATTGTGTTTAAAGTATTTAGGAAGTAAATCTCGAGCGAATTCGATAGGTAGCCAAACTATGAAAGTAGATCCATCTTCGTTCCCACGAGATGAGGTCGTCGACAGTCGGATCATCAACAAGTTGATAAGTTTTCGTTAGAAACAGCATCGGAATAGATCTCTGAGAATCTCCGGTTCCGGAATCGCCGATCGGTTCCGTCGACGATGGAGACATCGCCTCTTCTCCCAGATCTGAACCGTAAGGATCTCCGATTCTCGCGTAGTTTCGCCTCAATCTGATCAATTAAACCTCCCGATCAAAAACTGAAGGAAAAACACTAAAACGCACAAGAAAAAAAAATAGAAAAATCCAAAATCAAACACAGCCACAAGAAGAAATACTTCCAATCATTTAGGGTTTAGGGCAATGGAGCAATACTTTCTCGCTTTCAAAAACTCCAAAAATTAGAATCTACTAGATCATAAAACGGAACGATTTCGCCGGAATCACTCAAAGAAAGAATTGAAGTCAAACAAAACACAGGATTAGACGTGAAAAGAGAAGAATAGAAGATCGAATTGGAAGTTATTGTATTACCCAGCGAGATTTTTGTCTCGAGCCAAAGCGAACAAGAAAAGGTCGGAATCGGAATAGGAGTTAAGAAGAGCAGCGCGCCTGAGAATGAGCTCCGCCACGCAACGTCGTCAGAAGCTAAGCAAAGCCGCCACGTAGAGAGAGAGGTTTTGTTGTTTCTAGAAGTTTCTGGGTAAGGAGAGTAAATGATAAGGAAGAGAAGGTGGAAGAAAAAAAGGAAAACGTGGGTTCGAGAAGGAAAGAAGAAAATTTGTTTTTTTAATAAAAATAAAAAAGAGAGAAAAAATGGGTTTGTTTTCTGGTTCTGGTTCTTCGTTGCAACAGGATTCGATTCATTCTCGTTTCGCGCCGGCGCCGACCTCCCTTTCCCTCTTCTTTATAAAAAAAAGGTGGAGAAATGAAGGAGAAGAGAGAAGAAAAGAGAGAAAGAAGAAGAAGGAGAAGAGAGAAGAAAAGAGAGAAAGAAGAAGAAGAAAAAAAAAACTTACCGACGGTCGGCCGTTGAACGACGGTGGTCGCCAACCACCAGAGTTGGAGGAGAAGAAGTTGGAGAAGAAAGGGGGGAAGAGAAAGAAGGAGAAGAAAAAGTGGGAAAAGAATTAAAAATATTAAATAAAATAATAATATTTTTATTTAAAAAAATTCAAAATTAATTTTTTTAATTAAAATAATAATGCCACGTTAGTATTCCGTGAGTATTTAACGACAAAATGGATGACAGGGACCAAATTGCTCCTTATCTCAAACCTCAGGGGTATTTTTGTTGAGTTTGAAAACTCAGGGACCAAAGTGTAACTTAACTCAAACCTCAGGGACCAAAAGTGTATTTTTCCCTATATATTTTTTTTAAAAATATTTATATGTATATTTATATCTATATCTTCTATCTTCTATCTTCTATATAATCTAAAAAAATACTTAGAAACTTTTGATTTTCTCTTTTGCCCCTTCTTAATTTGAATATTTCTCTTTTACCTTTTTAATTTACTAGGGGACAACCTGTTCCAACCCCCGTGAATCATCATCAATTAAAGCCAAAACTCACTAGCCAGACTCGCTCATTAGACATAAATATATCACCCAAAGGATTCCAGACTCGATCATTTCCAAAACTCGTCTTGGCCCTCGTGCTCATAATTTATACAAAGCAATCATCATCAATTGTGAAGATGCACATCTTCTTGGAAACCATATAGCCGAAGCATTGACCAACAGAGTCCTTAAAGGAAATGAAAGAGGCCTTCGACCCCAGAATCCGATTGATGTCATTTCGATTGTAGAGTTCATAGTCGAAACCTTCAGGGACCTTGATGGTCTTCGAAGGGTCACCATCCTAAACGATGATCAAAGGTATTGCTCGAAAAAAGGCCTCCACATCTCCAGGAAATCGAGGTTTCAGATCGTGGGGATGACGATGTCGAGTTCATCTTTCACAAGGGGAGTGGGTTTGACTGAAGCTTCTACCATTATTAAGCAATTGCAGAGTTGCAGGAGCTCCACACACTAGGAGACAACCTCGTTCCACCTGTGAATCATCACCAATCAAATCAAAACTCGTCAGCTAGACTCGCTCATTAGACATAAATATATCACCCAAAGGATTCCAGACTCGCTCATTTCCAACTTGTCTTAGCCCTCAAGCTCATAATTTAGACCTGCAACAATATTACCATCAGAATAAAGCATTTTTCCTATAGAGTTCAATGAAAGCAAGCAATTAAGGATGAGATAAACATAAACAAAATTGTTCCACCAAAAAAACACCCACTACCTAAATCTTGCTAACCCACGAGACCTATGTAATAATAATGGCAAAGATTCAAATGTTGAGATTTGTCATGCTCAAGTCCCTGCACAACATATGTTAAGCCTTTTGCCTAAGAGAAGCTACAACAAGCTAACAAATTATGAGCTAGCCCACTCAAAAAACTTTCCAAAAAAGTTCTCGGGTGTGTGTGTGATTAGCCTCTCCTAGAGCCGCCCCTAAAAGATAAGAAAAGATCCATTTGAGAATTAAAACCACAATGATAGGAAGTTAACATTCAAGTAAAGGTAATTTTAGGAAAAAAAAAAACTCCTAAAGGTTACTCAAGTCACCTATAGAGGATTTTAATAAAGAAGATGATGATGGTATTCGTTGAAGATTGTCAAGACTGCTCGAAATGTTGTGTTGGATAAATTTTTAGGTGCTCCAGGTGCACTGAGACCGATAGTTTTACACTGTTGGATGTAAGAGAGAGAAATGGTAAAAGTAACTCGATTTTGTATCCAACGGTTATTAGGGACAGACAAATTTGAAGATTTACATCCGACAGTTTTAAAGAGAGTACCTCATTGCACTAGAAACACCTAATAATTTTCTACTGTATTGGGGCATCAGAGGATGGTGTGCACGAGGTTGCCCAATCTTGTGACGTAAGGCTATTGTGTACGTGTCAAGAGGCTAAACATCGTTGCTCATTGGAGTCGATCACCGTGATGGGTTTCGCTGTTGCTACAAGAGTCTTGGTCGTGGTCGGACGCCGATCTCGTGGTCGTTGGGTGATGATGGGTTTTTGAGAAAAGAGAGGGAGGAAGAAGATGGTAGCATCATAGGAGAGGGAAAGAGTAAGAGGAAGAATGTGGAGTAAAGAAGAGAGAATAAGTTTTTTTTGGTCCAAGAAGGACTTTGACCAAAATACAAAAAAAAAATTGTATTCTTCAAATTCACAATCTTCCCCTCCTCTCTTTTTGTGCTCTTAATTTGATTGTTACGATAAACCTCGGTAAATATAATAAACCTTTTCAAATTAGAAATTTTGGAAAAATAAAATAATTGAATTGAAATTCAGTTTTTCAAATTGGTTAAAAATCACATTTGGTCCCTGCACTTCAAGTAGCAACCTGAACTTTAATTTGTAACGATTTAATCTTTTACTCACAATTTTGTAACAATTTAGTCTCTAAACTTTAATATGTAATAATTTAGTACTTGAACTTTAAAATTTGTAACCATTGATAACTTGATAACTTGATTACGATTTAATGGAATTTCTTACCTGTAATCATTGATAACTTGATTAAAACCATGTGCATTTCTAAGCTACAAAGATTAAGTCATTACATAATAAAAATTGAAACTTAATTTCAATGAAAATTTTCACGATAAAGATTAAATCGTTACAAATTTTAGAGTATGGGGAGGACTAAAAGTGTTGATATTAATTATTAAAATTTGACATCATATTCTTAGTTTTGAGGGATTCGAACCCATAACCTTTTGACCATAAACACACTTTATGCTAGTTAAGTTAATGATTTTTATTTCTAATGCATGCGAGTGTCATTTAGGTTCCGTTTAGAAGACCTTTTAGTTTAAATATTTTTCAAGAATGCATTTTTTTTTTTTTAAAACATTTTGTATAAAAAATGTTTAGAATTTAAAGACTCATATGTTTGGTTAAATTTTCTCATAGTGTTTTTATAGACAAGTTGTTATATACTTAAAAACTCTTTTTAAAAATTTTGGTTTCAAGTGTTTCTCTCAAAATGATTTATTTTTCAATCTTATTTTTTAATAAGTTATTTTTAGTGGTTGCCAAACACTATAATTTTTTTTTTTTCAAAATTAAACACTTGAAAAGTTAAACCAAACACACCCTTAGTATCAACACATATTACTTGATTACCAACTCGAACAAAGTTTGAATAATCGTTATAATTCTAAAAAAATCATTATACCGATAAACTACTAGGTCATTAATATTTTTTTTTTTTGTTTGAAAAAAAAAAATATAATACCTCTTATTACTGCCACTAAGGGCAAAAAAGAACATCAACCAACAGAAGAATAAATACAGTCTAGAATGGACTCAATCCAAACCTCACTACATTTCTCTCTTCTAGCAGATTTAGCAATAAAATCAGCTAACCCATTATTTATCCTTGGAATAAAGACAAACGTGGACCTGCTGGAAATAGGAATAATTCTTTTGATGTTTTCTACCATCGTCCCCAATTCATTTCTCGCCTCATTCGAACTCGAAACAAGATCAATCGCTTGGACACAATCTGATTCCACCACAAAATTGGAGCTGCCTAGAAAACAAGCAAGCTTCACTCCTTCCTAAATTGCCCATAGCTTCGCCGCAAGCGGAGAAAAAGATTGGTCACTAAAGAATTTCGCCGCACATTTGATCTTTCCAAACTCATTCCTACAAACTACTCCAATGCCCGTCGACAATAAGTCCCAAGCAGCATCAACACTAATTCTCCAACAATTCGAATCGTAAGGGTTTTCAATAGTCCTCGCACAGGATCGATTAAGGCGTCCACCCTCATCTGCCCTAGTTGCATTCTTTTCATTTGCGCGACCATAGTCCTTAAGGTAATTAACAATCAATCTACTCCTTATAGTCACTAGTTGAGTAACACGTGCATTGCACGTGAAATATTATAGTTTTAAACTAAAATAGTTTTCTAATATGCAATAAATAAATATTATATAATTTTTATTTTAATAAATTTTTAAAAGGTAGACAAAGCAAACTTTTTTTTTTCATGTTTTCATATTATTGTTTTTTCAGGAAAATTCTTATGTATATATCACAAACGAAATTTTGTACAAATAATTAATTTATTAAATGAATATGTTAATATTTTGATACAGTGAAACACATGCATTAAACAATTTTCATTTTAATGTTTTTATATTATTATCCTTTTCGTGAAAATTCTGAAAAAAAAAATATAATTTAGAATTGTTTACATAGTTGTGTCTTATACATATAAGAAATAAATAAATAAATTATATTATTGTTTTAAATTAATTATTAATAATTAAATTTAAGAAAATTATTCTAAAAATACACATTTATTTAAATGAAAAAAAGTATATTATGACATATTTGCATCTCTATGAAATATTTTGAACATTTTGTCTATAAAATATTGATATTTATATAATTGAAAGAACACGAGTAATAAATGTCAAAAAACTAAAATATGCATATAACGTTTGAAGAAAACATTATTAAAAAGTGAATAAAAAATGAAAAAGGAAAAATAGAAAGAGGAAGTTTCTCCTAATGAAGTGTAATGTAACTTTAGGATTGGATGTCAAAATGATTGTTTACAACAATAAACGTGAACTAAACATTTTCAAACACTCAATCATTTGGGACATCTTTGTATAACCCAAAAATAGGAATAGAGGTCGTTTTCCATAGAACCTATAAACACGTCTCCACTGTGAAATCGTGATGTTTCAAATTTACGGTCTAGATAACACCCATACACAGTGGATTAGTCACACCCATATGTGAAAGAATGTTTTGTTTCACTACGTAACCACTCCCCATGGATTAAATTCTCTCAACAGACACTTCTAACAGTTGCAACTATTCGAAGCAATGGAATAGTCACACCCATATGTGAAAGAATGCTTTGTTTCACTATGTAACCACTCCCCATGGATTAAATTCTCTCAACAGGACACTTCTAACAGTTGCAACTATTCGAAGGGAGGGACAAAACAGGAATTTATCAAAATGTTAAGGGCAAAATGGGAAGGCAAAGATTCTCCCCTCTTAGCCCCATTTATATATAGTATAGGTTATATTTAATACATTATTGTATTTCTAAAATCTCTATCTTGATAAAATAATAAATTAATAAATAATAAAATAACTAACTTTAGATTTTCGGTTAGAATTAAATCGAAATTTTAAAATTAAATTTTGTGAAATCTAATCTAAATATCTATCTATCTATATATACATACATACATATATACAATCTAAAAGGGGCTTAAGGGGAGAAACTTGATTCCCCATTTTGCCTCTTTTTAATCTTCAAATTTCTCATTCTCATTTTTATTTAACTAGTTAAAAAAAAACACGTGCAATGCACGTGAAAAGCTTGTTGTTTTAATTGAAATCATTCTCTCAATGGACACCTCAATTTGAAGAGTATTGTACTGCCAACAAAGATTGAACGACAAAATATAAATTGAAATTGATAATTAAAAAAAAATTGATATAATAAGATAGTTTATTTATCTCACAGATATTTGTTTGATGTTCTTCAAATAGATTGATTTCTAGAAAAAAAAATAAAAAATAAAAAAAGAAGAAGAAATTTTTAACAAATTGAACCTTGATTAACAACATTTTATGAACAATTTTACGGTTTGAATCACACCCATTGGCAAATGGACGTGTTGTTTCAATGTGTAACTACCTCCACTAAATAGTCATGTCCCTCTAGCATAAATTGCAACCATTCAACCATTCTCTCAATAGATACATCATCTCGAAGAGTCGCATATTGCCAACAAAGATTAAATGAAAAAAAAATAAGAATTTGTTAAATTTGTACGGACAAAAAAGAGAAGCAAAGATTCTCCACTATAGCCCCGTGAAATTAAAAAGTAATGTGAAAGAGATCGATATTATAAAGAAACACATGGGTGTTAAAAAACTTAAAAGTAAAATACATACAATGGAATTAAAATAAAAATTATAGGGAAAAATATACTTTTGGTCCCTGAGGTTTGGGTTAAGTTGTACTTTGGTCCCTGAGTTTTCAAACTCGACAATTTAGTCCCTGAGGTTTGGATTTTGTTTCATTTTGGTCCCTCCATCCATTTTCCGTTAACTTTTAACGTTTTAGTGATGTGTCATTTATTTTTTTTTATTAAAAAAGTTATTTTCTTAAATTTTAAAATAAAATAATAATAAATTAATTAAAAAATATATATTTTTATTATTATTTCTTTATCTTCTCCTTCTTCTCTCTAACTTTCCCTTCATCTTCCCCAACCCTACCGCCGGTAGCCGCCGGCCGCTGCTCACCGGGGCCGACGTTTTTTTTTTTCCTTCTTCTTCTTCTCTTCCTTTCTTCCTTCTCCAAAAATTTCAGTATTTTTTTAGAAAAACAAAAGAGGGAGGGAGGGGGGGGGGTCGGAGGGCAGAAATCGGAGGAGGGAGGACCTTCCTCGCCGGAAACCTCCCTCTTCAGTCGGTTTCGTTCCACGAACCTATGCCTAGATCTCCATTAGTCCATCATCGTCGTTCCACGAACCCACGCCCAGCTCGCCGCCGCTCGTTCGGTTTCACCCAGATCGAAAGCCAGATCGAACGCCCTCCGTCTTCAATCGGTTTCGTTCCACCCTCCGCCCAAATCGAATGCCCTCCACCCAGATTGAACGCCCTTCTTCTTCTTCGTCGAAATCGAACGCCCAACCATTCCCTCCTTCTTCTTCGCACGGATCTGAGGGTGGGTGTGGGCGAGCTGTGAGTGATGGGCTTCCAGATCTGAGTGGTGTGGGTGAGCTGTGAGCGTCATACTTCCAGATCTGAGCGAAGACGGGTGTGGGTGAAGGACTACGAACGGGCGACGAACATCAACCAACGAGGGACTGCGAAGGGACGTGAACAGACGACGAAAGATTACGAATGGGCGGAACGACGACGAAAAAAATGAGAAGAAATGAAAAAAAAATGTTACCACCGGTGAGAAGAAGAAGAAAGAGAAGAAAGAGAAGAAGAGAAGAGAAAAATGGGGTATGAGAAGAAGAAGAAATGGGAAGAGAAAAAAAAAAAAGTCACCGGCGGCGGCGAGCGGTGGCCTGTCGTCGGTCGTCGGTCGTCGGAGACTTGAAGAAGAAGAAGGAAGAGGTGGGAAGAGGTGGGAAGAGGTGGAGAAGAGGTGGGAAGAGGTGGAGAAGAGGTGGAGAAGGGGGAAGAAGAAAGAGATTTTGAATAATAATTAAAATAATAATAGAATAATAAAATTAATAATATTTTATTGTTTTTATTTATTTTTATTTTAAAATAAAAAAGAATTTTTTAATTAAAAAAATGTGGCCATGTCAGCAGTCCGTTAGCATTTAGCAAAATGGATGGCAGGGACCAAATTGCTCCTTATCTCAAACCTCAGGGGTATTTTTGTTGAGTTTGAAAACTCAGGAACCCAAGTGTAACTTAACCGAAACCTCAGGGACCAAAAGTGTATTTTTCCCAAAATTATAAATTGAAATTGATAAAAAAAAAGTGATATAAAGATAGTTTATTACCTCTTAATTAACTTTTTAGTATTCTCCAAAGGAGATTGATTTGTGGGGAAAAGAAGGAAAGAAAGAAAGAAAGAAGTATTTAATAAATTGGTCATTATTAAGAGAATCTCTTTATAAACAACATTTTTAAACACATTTTTACTATTAGATCGTGATGTTTCACATCTACGATTGGATTTTGCATACACATAATAGATGCACCAATTCGATATATAATTACCTCAATTTGAACAATACTTATGTCTCATCAGTATACATTGCAACTATTCGACATTTCTCTCAACGGACACCTCAAACTCGAAGAGTTGCGTCTCGTCAACCTATTGAAGGGTAAAATGACAATTTATTAAAAAAAGTAAGGGCAAAATAGAAATGCAAAAAAGTCTCCCCTCTTGAAATTAAAACAGTGGTGGCTAGAATCCCCTCCTAAACGACACATGTAATTACAGATGAATAATACGTAGAAAATTAAAAAATTATGTGTACTAAAATAACTAAAAAGGTATATTGATATTATATAATCAAGTTTGTTCATAATCCAAATATGTATGATCAAAATTTTTTCATTCAACTTATGACAATTACTCACAAATTAGGATTCAAAGATTTTGTTCCAAAGATTTCATAGAATCTATATTTTAAAATTATGTGAAATTATACTTTTTTGGAAAAAAAAAAAAATATTGGTTATTATTATATATTTTTCTACGCAACTCATCTCATTTTTTATTAAAAAAAAAATATAATGGTTATAATTTAAAATTGTAATATAGATATTTCATTTATAAATGTACAAATGTAAGTATAAGTGAAACTTCTTTGTTTTCAACCAATAATTGTGCTTTCCAATTTAAATTTAATTGTTGGAGATTTTTTATGCTAAAAATGGGGGCAAAAAAAGCAAGTTTGAGTTTTTACCTTAATGCTCAGGAGTGAAAATCAAAAGCTTGGTCTTGAGAATAGTTGAAATCCCCCTTCTTTGAATTCCTAAAACAAAAGTTTCTTAAGACTCAAAGCTTCATTGTGATACAATTCAATGTTTTCTTTACAAAGAACAAACACTTTAAAGTTCTCATTCCTATCACTTGACAATTTGATATGAAAAAATAGACCATATATATTGACAACTATGTTTATTTATTTTTGGGAAAAATACACTTTTGGTCCCTGAGGTTTGAGCTAGGTTTCATTTTAGTTCCTGAGTTTTCAAACTCAACAATTTAGTCCATGAGGTTTGATTTTAGTTTCATTTTGGTCCCTTCATCTAATTTTTCGTTAATAGTTAACGGATTGCTAACGTGGCACATACTTTTTTATTTAAAAAAACAATTTTTTAATTTTTAAAATAAAAATAATATTAAATTAATAAAAAAGTATTATTTTTTAATATTTTATTCCTTTTTCTCTCCCTCCTCCTTCTTCTTCACCACTCACCTACCACCCCACCCACCACCACATTCCTTGTAACTGTCGGCGGCAGCACTGACCATCGGCTACGGCTGCCACCGGTAACTTTTTTTTTCCTTTCATTTTCTTCCACTTTCCCTTTTTCCTTTCATTTCCTTTCCCTTTTCCTTTCAACTTCTTTTACTTTCATTTTCTTTCCCTGTCGGCTGGATGCACGCAAGAGAGAAAGAGCTTGAAACCCTGGATTCTTTTTTCTCTTTCAACTTTTCCCTTTTTTCCTTTCATTTTCTTTCCCTTTCCCTTTTTTCTTTCATTTTCTTTCCCTTTTCCTTTCAACTTATTTTCCTTTCATTTTTTTCCCGTCGGCTGGATGCGCGCAAGAGAGAAAGAGCTTGAAACCCACAAAATCCATGGGTTTTTGCCCTTCGATTCAAGCTTCATTTGTGGGTTTTTTGCCGAGAGAAAGCGTGGGAGAGAGAAAGAGCTTGACGATTAAAGCTTCAAACATGGGTTTCTAGGGATTGCAGAGGCATGGAGGAGGACGCGGACGCTGATACGGAAAGTGACGGTGAAAATCTGGAGGTTATCCTCTGGCGGCGGCGGTTGATAAATCGCAATACCCAGATCTGGGTTTTGTTTCAGATCTGAAACTCCCCAAATCTGGATGTTGGCGTTCGATCGAAGGCAGGCAGTGACGTCGTGGCTGGGTGATTACATAGAGAGAGAGCTTAGGGACTGCCGACGAAGGAAAAAAAAGAAGGAAATGGGACTCACGACTTGCTGTCGAATCTGGACGAAAACGCCACGAATGCACAAACTCGTCGAAGGAAACAGGGCCACAAACTCACGAACTCGCTATCGGATCTGGACGGAGAACGCCACGAACTCGCTGCAAAAAAATAGAGCTCAGGACTGCCGGTGAAGGAAAATAAGGGAAAAGAAAGAGAAAAAAAGAAAATGAAAAGATGGGAAGAAGGAAGGAATGAGAGGAAGGAAGGAAAAAAAAACAAAAAAAAAAAAGAAATTTCCGACGCCGGCGCCGGCCGGCGGGAGGTGGTCACCAACGAATGGTGGCGGACAAGAAGAAGATGATGATGAAGAAGAGAAGAAAAAGATGAAGAAGAAGAGAGAGAGGGAGAAAGAAATAAAAATATATTTAAAATAAGGGCAAATTGCAAAAACCATCCTTGAAGTGTGATGTTTGTAACAATTACACCCTTAAAGTTTCAATTGTAAAAATTAAACCCTCCAATTTTCAAAAGTGTAAAAATTAGAACCCTAAACTTTTGAATGTTAAAATTAAACCACTGATGTAAAAATTGGGTCCATCTCATATTTTTCCTTCTCTCCCCTCTTTCCATTCTCTCTCTCCTTTCTCCCTCTACCTCTTCATCCCTTCGATCACCCTCTCTCTTCTTGTTCTTCCCTCGTTCATTTCACTCGGTTTTTATTTCTTCCCCGCAGATCTTGCAATCAATCTTATTTCGTACAATATCAATTCCATCACGAAAATAGGTGAGACTAAGATCATGGAGTCGGTGTCCAAATGTTCTCAGTGTTAATGGCAATTCAACACATTCTTTATGAACAGAGAGATGGCAAATGGTGCAACACCATGAGAATCCATTTTCCAACAAGAATTACAGAAGTAGTTGTTGATGGTCCGAGAAAGAGGATGTTGGGGATGGAAGCGGTGGTGGATTTCGGGAGGAAGGTCGATGCAAGATTGATGGATATGGAAGTTGCAGTCAAAGTCGGAGCAGTTGAACGTCGGCAAACACAACGGTCGGCGGCAACGGAAGCACAAAGTCAATTCTCCATCGTTGTTCCCCTCATCAATGAAGAACAATGGATGCGGGTGTGGGTTATTGGGAAGGTCGAAATTCATCGCTCGGTCACCTCAAATTGAAGAAATTAGTTGCAGAAAAGGGAGGGGGTTATCGAAGGGATGAAAAGGTAGAGGGAGAAAGGAGAGAGAGAATGGAAAGAGGAGAGAGAAGGAAAAAATATGGGATGAACCCAATTTTTACATTTATGATACATTGGGGGTTTAATTTTAACATTCAAAAGTTTAGGGTTCTAATTTTTACACTTTTGAAAATTGGAGGGTTTAATTTTTACAATTGAAACTTTAAGGGTGTAATTGTTACAAACATCATACTTCAAAGGTGGTTTTTGCAATTTGCCCTTAAAATAATAATATTTTTATTATTTTAATATATTTATATTTTAAAAATTTTTAAAATATTTTTTAATAAAAAATTAGTGCCACGTCAGCAATCCGTTAACTATTAACGGAAAAATTGGATGGAGGGACCAAAATGAAACTAAAATCAAACCTCAGGACTAAATTGTTGAGTTTGAAAACTCAGGGACTAAAATGAAACCTAACCCAAACCTCAGGGACTAAAAGTGTATTTTTTCCTTTATTTTTATACATGGATTGCACTTATATATATATGAATGAATACACTAATTCAATGTGTTACCTCGGTCCAAATAATTGTGTTCTATCAGCATAAATTACACCTATTCGATTTAAAAGTTTAATTTTTAAATATATTTTGTAAAGTCAAATTTTTAAGAACCACCTTCATTGTCCTAATACATCTTTCAATGAACACCTATACTCGAAAAGTCATATCCCAAAGATTGAAGAATCACCTCTCTTATACAAATTTCTCTCAACGGACACCTAAACTCAAAGAGTTGTGTCCCATCAACAAATAGTGAAGGGCAAAGTAGGAATTAAATAAGATTGTAAGGATAAAATTGGTAGGTAAAAATTCTCCTCTCTTAGCCCCTTTTATATATAGTATAGATTATTAATTATATTAATTTGAGTCGAATATTTTTTTTAGAGGTTGAGCCAGTTTCAAAAATGTGAAGATCTTTTCTTATTTAATTTATTAATTCTAATTGATTTTTGGTTGTGAAAATTTGAAGAATTTTTTATTTAATTATTAATTCTAATTGTTTTTCTTAGGGAAAAATACACTTTTGGTCCCTGAGGTTTGGGTTAAGTTACACTTTGGTCCCTGAGTTTTTCAAACTCAACAAAAATACCCCTGAGGTTTGAGATAAGGAGCAATTTGGTCCCTGCCATCCATTTTGCCGTTAAATCCTAACGGTAGCTGACGTGGCTCTATTATTTTAATTAAAAAAATGAATTTTTAATTTTTTAAATAAAAATATATTAAAATATTAATACTATTATTCTATTATTTTTAAAATTTTTTTCTCTTTTTTCTCCTTCTTCTTTCTCTTCTCCATCTTCTTCCTTCCCCATCTCCTTCTTCTTCAGCTCCTCCCTCATCTCCTTCTTCTTCAGCTCCGGTGCCTAGTCGTCGTCGGCTGCTTCCACTACAAGAATTTTGAGATAAGCCGACGTCGTCTACACCGACGCAAGGCTAGACGTCGGCGTATAACGGTCTATGCCGGCGCAACAGCGTCGGCGTATATAAGTTTAAAAAAACCAGAGAATGCGCATTTACGCCGACGCGGTATTCGGTCTATGCCGACGCGGTTGCGTTGGCGTATATAAGTTTAAAAAAATAGGGCACACGTGTTTTTTAAATGTTTACGCCGACGCAGTATTCGGTCTACGCCGACGCACAACTGCGTCGGCGTAGACCAAATAAAATAAAACCATCTTCTTCGTCCCAGACCAGTATTTCGCGCCGTAGACTTTCGTTCTCTCGTCTCCTCCGCTGGAAAAGGGTGTTTTACTTCGTTTTTCTTGCTGGGTTTTTGAGGTAACTTTATTTTCTCGCCTCCAATGCTAGTAATCTCGTTTTCTTCTTCTTTTTGATCATTAGATTGATGAGTTCTTCAATCTAAAATAGGGTAGATTAGGGTTTTTTTTGGGTGAGTTTGAGTAGTTTTGAAGTTTGTTTTTTTCAATGAATCTGAGGATGATGTTAACTATTAGAAACTGAATTGTAGCCACCATCTTGGATTGAAATTGAAATTGAAATTATCTCTTCATTTTGGGTTGTTTTGGTGTGGAATTTTGGGTTGTTGGATTTAAATGTAGAGAGAGTTTGGAAGGAAAAAAAAAAGGGAGAAAACAAACGTGGTAAGCTGAAAATGTGAATGAAAAATATTAGGTTGATTTATGTCTTCAAATAAATACGTCGCGATGAGTACTAATATTCTGTTTCTTCCTTGACAAATCTCCCTGACTTGGAAAAGGCAAGAGGAAACTAGCAAAGGCGGCTGTAAATAGCCAACTATCCGAAGGTGAAGTTTGTATAGAACTATGAATATCATAGAACCATTAGATCAACTAGAAAGTGTTGATACTCTTTTTATTTCGTGGCTGAGGACTGATGCTTCTAAACTTTGCATTTTTTAGCTGCTCTTTTACATTTGTCCATGCCCTCTCGTGACCTGATCGGTTCAAATTTTGTAGTCATTGTTCATCCATATTTGTGTTCGTTAACGATCAGTAGCGTAGTTTTTTGTGCCGAATTAGCTAACATAATATCTTCTTTCGTTTTGTCATATATGCATGAGCCTTACCTTACATTTGATACTTTACATTATAGCCTTAATATCTCCTGTTTTAGGTTATCAAGTATGAGATTCTTTGAAGAACTTGTGTTTGATTTTTTATTTTTATTTTTTTTTATTTGTTGGAAGATTTGGACTCATGACCTCTTGATTATAAGCACATATTTTATGTTGATTGAGCTATATATGCTCTTGTTGGCTTGTTTTGCTATTTTGGTTTAGGGATGCAAGAGATGGTTTGGAAAAATGAAGGGACAGAGATAGCCAATGAAAATGAGAGACTATGTAAATCATATGTGATATCTTTGTTTTAAAAATTAAATTCTTGTATTAATAATTAAGTTCGAAAAAAAAGGTAGAAAAAAAACAACCAACTCCATACTAAAGAACAACTTTGTACCCCAAACATTGGTTAAGTAGCTTTATAGATTTCATAACACCCTCAAAACTAAACAAGTTTACATCCTAAATATCGATTAAATAACTCTACAAATTTCATATCAACTAATCAAAAGATTTATATTTGGAAAAAGGTTTTAGAGAGAGTACACCACTGTGAACAAAGGAATACAACGAGATCCGACACTTCCTCTAACTCTCTAGCTTTATCTTCAAAATTTCTTGGAAAATTATTGCAGCACCTTGTTGCAATGACAGTGAAGGAAAGTACAACTTTGGTTCTCAACAACCTGATTACATTAGCAACATCAATTGGGATGAAGAGCCATGTTTGGTTCTTTTGTGCATTTTATCCACTCTTAAAACTTAGACAATTAGGAGCCAAAGTCAAGTGAAGAAAAATCTATGTATGGATCGAACGATTGCATGTTTTGTGGAAAAGTATCTAAGTAAGCATTTCATGACCATGAACAACACACAACACTTGCTGGATATTGAAATGCAAGCATGTATTTAAAGTGATCATCAAGTGAGAATTAGAATTGAAAGGGGAATGTTTACTTTACATGTTTCTTGATGTATATAATATTTATTTATTTACCCATTCAAAACTGCTTATCCTCTCGATCTGGAAGTGCATTTTGGTTGCCTTTTGCAAAGTTTTAATTTGTTGTTGTATTGAACATGTACGTAACTATTTATAGGTAATAAGTTGTATGTGGCTATCCTGCAGTTATGGTAGCCGTTGAGTAGTGATTGTTTTGTTTATTGATTTTGTTTGAAGGTGTATGAGCATATAAGGGGTGAGTTTCGTTAGATATGTTGTTCTTTTAAAGCTTTGATTTTATTAGTTTCCCTAGTTCACTTGTTAAAGCTTTTGAACATGTGAGTGTAACTTTTTTTTGAACTAGTTCTTATGTGTGCAACTTGGTTCGGTTATGCATGTCCATTAGTTGTTTGGTTTCGTGAGTTGAGGGATGATTTACTTAATATAGTTTGTTATATCTTACGTATGTTGGTCATAAGTTTGGTGTTACACTTCTATCTTCGATTTTTCTAGTTCCTTTGCTTGTTTAGTGTTTAACTTTTGAAACTTGAGGGATGAATTGCTTTTCTAAGTAGTTAGAGTTTGAGTTTCATTGGTTTTGTATGTCGAGCTAGTTAGAGTTTTTGACGATTCATTTTGTTGTTTATTTGGTTTTGTTTGAAGGTTTATGAGCATGGGGGGGTTGCTTTTATGTTCAAATATGAAGTAGTTCTTGTTTGGTTTCGTTATACATGTCCACTAGTTACATTGTTTGGTTTTGTTAGTTGATGGATGATTTACTTAATAGTTTGTTACTTCTTACGTATGTCGGTTATAAATTTTGTGTTGCACTTGATTGTTTTAGTTCATTTGCTTGTTTATTGTTTAGTCTTTGAAAGCTGAGGGATGGGTTACTTTTCTAAGTAGTTAGAGTTTGGGTTTCATTAGCTTTGCATGTTGAGTTAGTTTATATATGTGCTTAGAACTTTTTTAAGGAAAGGAGATTAGATCATTTTGCTTGCTCCTCATAAGTGTTGATGTTGTTCTTTTTTAATATTTGGATATGCAAGGAAGACTTAGTTCATTTGTTTGTTCATCATAAGTGTTGATGTTGTTCTTCTAAAGCTTTGAATTTTTTAGTTTTTTTCTTCAAATTTGTTGTATTTAACATATGTGCTTAGTATTGACACTAAAAACTAATTAAAAAAATAATAATGTGGCCTATGCCGGCGTAACTTGCGTCGGCGTAGACAATGGAGTCATACTCTATGCCGACGCAAGCTTGTGTCGGTATGTTATCTACGCCGACGCAACCATGCGTCGACGTAGATCACCCATACAACAATTTCGTTTTATCAATGCCGACGCAAAGATGCGTCAGCGTAGACATTCTACGCCGACATAAGATGTGTGCGTCGGCGTAGACCTCTACGCCGACGCGTCTACTCCGACGACCATGCCGACGCAAGTTTTCGCGTCGGGGAGTTGTCTATGCCAACGCAAAGGGGGTCTACGCCGACGCATCGGTGCGCCGGCGTAAACCGAAAATCTTGTAGTGTTCCTTCTTTCTTTTTTCTTCTCCTTCTCTTCTTCTCCTTTCTTTTCTTTCTTCTTTTTTTTTAAATAGAGGGGTTCACATCAAGAATCACACTGTTCATCTTCCTCACCATTCCCATTCTTGTAGATCCAACTCAATCTCAAAACCCCCAAATTTTCTCTTTACACAAAAAACCCTAAATCCGCTTCAATTTTCCCCTTCCTCCCCCCCGACGCTCTTCTTTGTTGATCCTCCACCGCCAGCCGGCTTCCGGATACGCCGCCGCACTCGTCGAGCATCTCAATCCAGCGGCTCGATTCACTCAGTGGCGAAGGATGTCAGGCGATTCTCGAAGTTGCTTTGAAGGAAGCAAATCAGAGGGGTTTTGGACGATCCCTTCGTAGGGGAGGAGGAGAAAGGGCGATTGGTGAGGAAAATTTCAGTAAAATGAGTGTTTGAGAGGTTGGTGGTGAAGATGAGGAGAGAGAGAGAACGAGAGATGCTAGAGAGAGAGAGTCTGATTGACTGGGAGCGACAACGGCGCGATGTTTGGGCTCGACGGCTACAACGATGCGAGCGACGACGATCGTGGTGGCGGCGTGCGGTGCAGGTTAGACGTTGCTATTGTCGTTGTTCGGAATTGCCACACTCATCGGAGAAGATGACCGGAGGGAGGCGTCGCCGGGAGAAGGGGCACACAACTGCGCTGTCGTGAGAGAGTGAAGGAGATGGGGGAAGAGGGAGAAAATGGGGAAAGGAAAAAGAAAAGAAAAGAAAAAGAAAAAATAGTCAATAATAAAAAAAAATATTCTTTAATTAAAAATAAAAAAAATATTTTTTTAATTAAAAATAAGATCCACATCATCTTTCCGTTAGGAGTTAACAGAAAAATGGATGGAGAGATCAAAATGAAACAAAATTCAAACCTCAAGGGTTAAATTGTTGAGTTTGAAAACTCACAGGGACCAAAGTGTAACTTAACCCAAACCTCAAGGACCAAAAGTGTATTTTCCCTTTTTCTTATTAGAATAATAATTATGGAACAATGGTTATTATTTTTTTAATAAAATCATTAATGGAGGTTGAGTCAGTTGTGAAAATTTGAGGATTTTTATTTAATTATTAATTCTAATTTATTTTCGGTTGTGAAAAATTTGAAGATTTGTTTTATTTAATTATTAATTATAATTGATTTTCTTATTAGAATAATTATGGAACAATGACAAATATTATTTTTTTTTTAATAAAACCATTAATGGAGGTTAAGCCAGTTGTGAAAATTTGAAGATCTTTTTTTTATTTAATTATATTCTAGTTGATTTTCGGTTGTGAAAATTTGAAGATTCTTTCATTTAATTATTAATTCTAATTGTACTTAATTTAATCATTTTATCTATAAATACCTTTGTTGAGTGAGAAATTTCGGCCAATCACAAATTGCCACGTCATTAATTTGAATTAATGATAAACTAATTTTGGGACCAATTACAAATTTACATGTGTCCCTAAATTAAATCAATAGACATTAAAATTCGGTAAATCAAACAAGGTCACTTGTCTATTATTGATCCATCAAATGACATAAGCCGAGTCCAATCAAATTATGCCACGTGGCAATTGGACTCGAGACTAATGTGACCCGAGATCATCGAAGAAATTGGGCTAAATTAAAATAATCTAATTTTATTAAAAATGAATTGAATTAAACCCCAAAAGAGCCAAAGCCCAAAGGTTGGGCCCAGGCCCAAGCCCATATGAGGTTCACCAAACTCTATAAATAGAGGAGGTCACCATTCATTTTGGGGCATTCAGACAGGGTCAGAGAAGCCAGAGCCCAGAGCATTCTCCCAAAGTCCAGAGCCTTCAGAAGTCAGAGAGTCCAGGAAATTCAGAAGATCCAAGATTCAGAATTCGACCATCTCAAGACTCAGAAGATCCAACGCCTGGAAGACTCCAAAGAATCAACCGTTTCTTCATCAAGATACAAGTTGAAGATTCAACCTTCCTCCGTCTGAGATCAAGCTCGCCAGCCCTCAGATCAGACTCTACATTTTGAGAGAAAGCATCAGAGGATAAATATTAGAGACTGTAACAAACAAACAAATTCAATAAAATCAAGTACATTTCCACGAATTAAATTTCCCTTGTCGAAATCTCGTGTGAACAAATTGGCACGCCCAATGGGACAGTCTCTACCTCTCATCTCTTTTTCTCGCAAAGAAATCATGACTTCTGAAGAAGCTTCTTCAAAGATCGCTACTTCAAGCAACTCTTATGTGGGGCCAATTACTCGTAGTCGCTCCAAGGAAACCAAACACGAAGACAATCAAACTCCTGTCATTGCAAACAAGATGCTGAGACGCATGACAGAATCTGCTCAACTTGAAATCGCCACTACAGAAAATCTGACGTTTGGCAAATTCATCTCTCCTTCTCAGCAACCAAACGAAACATCCAGCCCTGATGTGATGTCTGTTATGATGATTGATGCTGGAACTAGTGAAGAATTGATGGCTGAAGTTGAGAAGAAGATCAACATGTTACTGAAGATGGTTTGAAGAGAAAGACTACGAAATTGCCTCTCTCAAAAGCCAGATGGAGAGTCGGGATGCCGCTGAATCGAGTCAGACCCCTGCCATCAAAGATAAGGGGAAGATCATTGCACAAGATCAGTCACAACATTCCGCTTCTATTGCTTCACTGTCCGTTCAACAGCTCCAGGATATGATCATGAATTCCATCAGAGCTCAATATGGTGGACCGACTCAGAACTCTCTCTTGTATTCCAAGCCGTATACCAAGAGAATCGACAATATGAGAATGCCTCATGGATACCAGCCACCAAAGTTTCAACAATTCGACGGGAAGGGCAATCCCAAGCAGCACGTTGCTCATTTCGTCGAGACATGTGAAAACGCTGGTACTAGACGAGACCAACTAGTCAGGCAGTTTGTACGAACACTGAAGGGGAATGCTTTCGACTGGTATACCGATCTTGAGCCTGAGACTGTCGATAGTTGGGAACAACTTGAGAAGGAGTTCCTCAACCGCTTCTACAGCACAAGACGAACCGTTAGTATGACGGAGCTCACTAGCACTAAACAACGGAAAGGTGAACCGGTTCTTGACTACATCAACCGTTGGAGAGCTTTGAGCTTAGATTGCAAGGACAAACTTACCGAATTGTCTGCTGTTAAAATGTGCACCCAAGGCATGCATTGGGGACTCCTCTATATCCTGCAAGGAATAAAACCCCGCACTTTCGAGGAGTTGGCAACTCGCACTCATGACATGGAATTGAGCATTGCTACTAGAGGGAACAAAGATTCTATTGTCCCCGATGGCAGGAAAGAAAAGAAATAAGTTAAAAATACTGAGAAAGCTACCAAAAGCACTACGAAAGAGTCAATGGTAGTCAATGCAGCTCCTTTCAAGTTTTCGTCGAAAGGAAAAGAAAAGAAGATAGAGAAACAACAAGAGGGAGGCGAGAGACGTCGTCTGACCTTGAAAGAAAGGCAAGAGAAAGTTTTACCCTTTTCCAGATTCTGACATTTCAGATATGTTAGAACAGCTTCTGGAAAAACAACTTATTGAGCTACCAGAATGCAAGAGATCGGAAGAGATGGGGAAAGTTAATGATCCCAACTACTGCAAA
>CM072096.1:54139309-54241644 GCA_036850905.1 Luffa acutangula | reverse complement strand
TTAGGGGTTATGGAAATTTAGAGTTAAGAGTTTTATTTTTTGGGGTTTTCGGGAAGTTTAAGTTTAGGGTTAACCGTTATCTTTTGATTTTGAGTTTTTAAGCTAAGTAATCGTACATCTTTAAAATTTTATTATTTTAGGATTAATGGTTTACGGGGTTATGTGGTTTTGGATTCTAGATTTTTGGTGTTGAGGGTTTAAATTTATTTGTTTTGGGTGTTATGATGTATTGGATTTTAGTATTTTGGGGTTTTAGAGTTTAGAATTTTAGGGTTTTTGTGTTTACGGTTTACGGTTTTAGGGTTTTAAGGTTTTACAGTTTTCGATTTAGGGGTTACGGAAATTTAGGGTTTAGCATTTTATTTAGTGGGGTTTTCAGAAAGTTTTTATTTAGGGTTTACCATTATCTTTTGATTTTGAGTGTTTAGGCTAAGTAATCGTACATCTTTAAAAAACTTTATGAATTTAGGGTTACCGGTTTTGGGGTTATGTGGTTTTGGATTCTAGTGTTTTGGGGTTTAGTGTTTAGGTTTATTTTTTTGGGTGTTATGATGTATTGGATTTTAGTATTTTGGGGTTTTAGAGTTTAGAATTTTAGGGTTTTAGTGCTTACGGTTTACGGTTTTAGGGTTTTAAGGTTTTAAACGGTTTTCGATTTAGGGGGTTATGGAAAATTTAGTGGTTTAAGGTTTTATTTGTTGGGGTTTTCCGGAAGTTTTTGTTTAGGGTTTACCGTTTATCTTTTTATTTTGAGTTTTTAGGCTAAGTAATTGTACATCTTAAAAACTTTATGATTTTTTGGGTTACCGTTTTGGGGGTTATGTGGTTTTGGATCTAGTTGTTTTGGGGTATAGGGTTTAGGCTTATTTGTTTTGGGTGTTATGATGTATCGTATTTTTGTATTTTGGGGTTTTAGAGTTTAGAATTTTAGGGTTTTAGTGTTTACGGTTTACAGTTTTAGGGTTTTAATGTTTTTGGTTAGGAGTTATGGAAATTTAGGGTTTTTTTTTTTAGAGTTTTATTTTGTTGGAGTTATTGGGAAGTTTTTGTTACGGGTTTACCGTTATCTTTTGATTTTGAGTGTTTAGGCTAAGTAATCATACATCTTTAAAATTTTATGATTTTAAGGTTACCGATTTTAGGGTTATGTTGTTTTGGATTCCAGTGTTTTGGGTTTAGGGTTTAGGTTTACTTTTTTTGGGTGTTATGTGGTATTGGATTTTAGTATTTTGGGGTTTTAGAGTTTTCAAATTTTAGGGTTTCAGGGTTTACGGTTTACGGTTTTAGGGTTTTAAGGTTTTTTTTTTTTTATGGTTTTCGGTTTAGGGGTTATGGAAAATTTAGGATTTAGAGTTTTATTTGTTGGGGTTTGCGGGAAGTTTAGGTTTACGGTTAAACGGTTATCTTTTGATTTTGATTGTTTACGCTAAGTAATTATACATCTTTAAAATTTTATAATTTTAGGGTTACAGATTTTTTTTGGGGGTTATGTGGTTTTGGATTCCAGTGTTTTGGGGTTTAGGGTTTAGGTTTATTTTATTTGGGTGTTATGATGTATCGTATTTTTTGTATTTTGGGGTTTTAGAGTTAGAATTTTAGGTTTAGTGTTTACGGTTTACGGTTTTAGGGTTTTAATGTTTTCGGTTTAGGGATTATGGAAATTTAGGTTAGAGTTTTATTTGTTGGGGTTTTCGGGAAGTTTTTTTTAAGGGTTTACCGTTTTCTTTTGATTTTTGAGTGTTAAGGCTAAGTAATCATACATCTTTAAAATTTTATGATTTTAAGTTTACCGATTTTAGGGGTTATGTGGTTCTGGATTCCAGTGTTTTGGGGTTTAAAAAGGGTTTTGGTTTACTTGTTTTGGGTGTTACGTGGTATTGGATTTTAGTATTTTAGGGTTTTAGAGTCGAAATTTTTAGGGTTTTAGGGTTTACGATTTACGATTTTAGGGTTTTAAGGTTTTACGGTTTTCGGTTTTGGGGTTATGGAAATTTAGGGTTTAGAGTTTTATTTGTTGGGGTTTTCGGAAAGCTTTGGTTAAGGGTTAACCGTTATCTTTTGATTTTGAGTGTTTACGCTAAGTAATCATACATCTTTAAAATTTTATAATTTTAGGGTTACCGATTTTGGGGGTTATGTGGTTTTGGATTCCAGTGTTTTGGGGTTTAGGGTTTAGGTTTTTTTTTTTTTTGGTCTTATGTGGTGTTGGATTTTAGTATTTGTGGGTTTTAGAGTTTAGAATTTTAGGGTTTCAGGGTTTACGGTTTACGGTTTTAGGGTTTTAAGATTTTACGGTTTTCGATTTAGGGGTTATGGAAATTTAGGGTTTAGAGTTTTATTTGTTGGGGTTTTCTGGAAGTTTAGGTTTAGGGTTAACCGTTATCTTTTGATTTTGAGTGTTTACGCTAAGTAATCATACATCTTTAAAATTTTATAATTTTACGGTTACCGATTTTGGGGGTTATGTGGTTTTGGATTCCAGTGTTTTGGGGTTTGGGGTTTAGGTTTATTTTTTTTTGGGTCTTATGTGGTATTGGATTTTAGTATTTGTTTGTTTTAGAGTTTAGAATTTTTGGGTTTTAGGGTTTATGGTTTACGGTTATAGGGTTTTAAGGTTTTACGGTTTTCGATTTAGGATTTATTGAAATTTAGGGTATAGAGTTTTATTTATTGGGGTTTCGAGAAGTTTAGGTTTAGGGTTAACGGTTATCTTTTTATTTTTAGTGTTTACGCTAAGTAATCGTACATCTTTAAAATTTTCTAATTTTAGGGTTACAGATTTTGGGGGTTATGTGGTTTTGGATTCCAGTGTTATGGGGTTTAGGGTTTAGGTTTATTTTTTTTGGGTCTTATGTGGTATTGGATTTTAGTATTTGTGGGTTTTAGAGTTTAGAATTTTAGGCTTTTAGGGTTTACGGTTTACAGTTTTAGGGTTTTAAGGTTTTACGGTTTTCGATTTAGGGGTTATGGAAAATTAGGGTTTAGAGTTTTATTTGTTGGGGTTTTCGGGAAGTTTAGGTTTAGGGTTAACCGTTATGTTTTGATTTTGAGTGTTTAGGCTAAGTAATCGTACATCTTTAAAATTTTATGATTTAAGGGTTACTGGTTTTGGGGGTTATGTGGTTTTGGATTCTAGTGTTTTGGCGTTTAGGGTTTAGGTTTACTTTTTTTGGGTGTTATGTGGTATTGGATTTTAGTATTTTGGGGTTTTTGAGTTTAGAATTTTAGGGTTTAAGTGTTTACGGTTTACGGTTTTAGGGTCTTAAGTTTTTACGGTTTTCGATATAGGGGTTATGGAAATTTAGGGTTTAGCGTTTTATTTGGTGGGGTTTTCAGGAAGTTTTTGTTTAGGGTTTACCGTTATCTTTTGATTTTGAGTGTTTAGGTTAAGTAATCGTACATCTTTAAAATTTTATTATTTTAGGGTTACTGGTTTACGGGGTTATGTGGTTTTGGATTCTAGTGTTTTGGTGTTTAGGGTTTAGGTTTATTTGTTTTGGGTGTTATGATGTATTGGATTTTAGTATTTTGGGGTTTTAGAATTTAGAATTTTAGGGTTTTAGTGTTTACGGTTTACGGTTTTAGGGTTTTAAGGTTTTACGGTTTTCGATTTAGGGGTTATGGAAATTTAGGGTTTAGCGTTTTATTTGTGGGGTGTTCAGGAATTTTTTGTTTAGGGTTTACCGTTATCTTTTGATTTTGAGTGTTTAGGCTAAGTAATCGTACATCTTTAAAACTTTATGATTTTATGGTTACCGGGCTTGGTGGTTATGTGGTTTTGGATTCTAGTGTTTTGGGGTTTACGGTTTACGTTTATTTGTTTTGGGTGTTATGATCTATGGGATTTTAGTATTTTGGGGTTTTAGAGTTCAGAATTTTAGGGTTTTACTGTTTACGGTTTGCAGTTTTAGGGATTTAAGGTTTTACGGTTTTCGGTTTAGGTGTTATGGAAATTTAAGGTTTAGAGTTTTATTTGTTGGGGTTTTCGGGAAGTTTTAGTTTAGGGTTTACCGTTATCTTTTGATTTTGATGGTTTAGGATAAGTAATCATACATCTTTAAAATTTTATGATTTTAAGGTTGCCGGTTTTAGGGGTTATGTGGTTTTGGATTCTAGTGTTTTGGGGTTTTGGTTTACTTGTTTTGGGTGTTATGTGGTATTGGATTTTAGTATTTTGGGGTTTTATAGTTTCGAATTTTATGGTTTTACTGTTTACGGTTTACGGTTTTAGGGTTTTAAGGTTTTACGGTTTTAGGGTTTACGGTTTACGGTTTTAGGGTTCTAAGGTTTTACGGTTTTCGATTTAGGGGTTATGGAAATTTAGGGTTTAGAGTTTTATTTGTTGAGGTATTCGGGAAGTTTAGGTTTAGGGTTGACCGTTATCTTTTTATTTTTAGTGTTTAGGCTAAGTAATCGTAGATCTTTAAAATTTGATGATTTTAGGGTTACTGGTTTTGGGGGTTATGTGGTTTTGGATTCTAGTGTTTTGGCGTTTAGGGTTTAGGTTTACTTGTTTTGGGTGTTATGTGGAATTGGATTTTAGTATTTTGGGGTTTTAGAGTTTAGAGTTTTAGGGTTTTAGTGTTTACGGTTTACGGTTTTAGGGTCTTAAGGTTTTACGGTTTTCGGTTTAGGGGTTATGGAAATTTAGGGTTTAGCGTTTTATTTGGTGGGGTTTTCAGGAAGTTTTTGTTTAGGGTTTACCGTTATCTTTTTATTTTGAGTGTTTAGGCTAAGTAATCGTACATCTTAAAAAGGTTATGATTTTTGGGTTACCGGTTTTGGGGGTTATGTGGTTTTTGATTCTAGTGTTTTGGGGTTTACGGTTTAGGTTTAATTTTTTTGGGTGTTATGATGTATTGAATTTTAGTATTTTTGGGTTTTAGAGTTTAGAATTTTAGGGTTTTAGTGTTTACGGTTTACGGTTTTAGGGTTTTAAGGTTTTATGGTTTTCGGTTTAGGTGTTATGGAAATTTAGGGTTTAGAGTTTAATTTGTTGGGGTTTTCGGGAAGTTTAGGTATAGGGTGAACCGTTATATTTTGATTTTTAGTGTTTACGCTAAGTAATCATACAACTTTAAAATTTTATTATTTTAGGGTTTAGAGTTTTATTTGTTGGGGTTTTCGAGAAGTTTAGGTTTAGGGTTAACCGTTATCTTTTGATTTTTAGTGTTTAGGCTAAGTAATCGTACATCTTAAAAACGTTATGATTTTTGGGTTACTGGTTTTGGGGGTTATGTGGTTTTGGATTCTAGTGTTTTGTCGTTTAGGGTTTAGGTTTACTTGTTTTGGGTGTTATGTGGTATTGGATTTTAGTATTTTGGGGTTTTAGAGTTTAGAGTTTTAGGGTTTTAGTGTTTACGGTTTACGGTTTTAGGGTCTTAAGGTTTTACGGTTTTCGGTTTAGGGGTTATGGAAATTTAGGGTTTAGTGTTTTATTTGGTGGGGTTTTCAGGAACTTTTTGTTTAGGGTTGACCGTTATCTTTTTATTTTGAGTGTTTAGGCTAAGTAATCGTACATCTTAAAAACATTATGATTTTTGGGTTACCGGTTTTGGGGGTTATGTGGTTTTGGATTCTAGTGTTTTGGAGTTTAGGGTTTAGGTTTATTTGTTTTGGGTGTTATGATGTATTGAATTTTAGTATTTTGGGGTTTTAGAGTTTAGAATTTTAGGATTTTAGTGTTTACGGTTTACGGTTTTAGGGTTTTAAGGTTTTATGGTTTTCGGTTTAGGTGTTATGGAAATTTAGGGTTTAGAGTTTAATTTGTTGGCGTTTTCGGGAAGTTTAGGTTTAGGGTTAACCGTTATATTTTGATTTTTAGTGTTTACGCTAAGTAATCATACAACTTTAAAATTTTATTATTTTAGGGTTACCGATTTTGGGGGTTATGTGGTTTTGGATTCCAGTGTTTTGGGGTTTAGGGTTTAGGTTTATTTTTATTGGGTCTTATGTGGTATTGGATTTTCGTATTTGTGGGTTTTAGAGTTTAGAATTTTAGGGTTTTAGGGTTTACGGTTTACAGTTTTAGGGTTTTAAGGTTTTACGATTTTCGATTTAGGGGTTATGGAAATTTAGGGTTTCGAGTTTTATTTGTTGGGGTTTTCGAGAAGTTTAGGTTTAGGGTTTACCGTTATCTTTTGATTTTGAGTGTTTAGGCTAAGTAATCATAAATCTTTAAAATTTTATGATTTTAAGGTTACCGATTTTAGGGGTTATGTGGTTTTGGATTCCAGTGTTTTGGGGTTTAGGGTTTAGGTTTACTTGTTTTGGGTGTTATGTGGTATTGGATTTTAGTATTTTGGGGTTTTAGAGTTTCAAATTTTAGGGTTTTAGGGTTTACGGTTTACGGTTTTAGGGTTTTAAGGTTTTACGGTTTACGATTTAGGGGTTATGGAAATTTAGGATTTAGAGTTTTATTTGTTGGGGTTTGCGGGAAGTTTAGGTTTAGGGTTAACGGTTATCTTTTGATTTTGATTGTTTACGCTAAGTAATTATACATCTTTAAAATTTTATAATTTTAGGGTTACAGATTTTGGGGGTTATTTGGTTTTGGATTCCAGTGTTTTGGGGTTTAGGGTTTAGGTTTATTTTTTTTGGGTGTTATGATTTATCGTATTTTTGTATTTTGGGGTTTTAGAGTTTAGAATTTTAGGGGTTTAGTGTTTACGGTTTACGGTTTTAGGGTTTTAATGTTTTCGGTTTAGGGGTTATGGAAATTTAGGGTTTAGAGTTTTATTTGTTGGGGTTTTCGGGAAGTTTGTGTTAAGGGTTTACCGTTATCTTTTGAGTTTGAGTGTTTGGGCTAAGTAATCATACATCTTTAAAATTTTATGATTTTAAGGTTACCGATTTTAGGGGTTATGTGGTTTTGGATTCCAGTGTTTTGTGTTTTAGGGTTTAGGTTTTTTTTTTTTTTTTTGGGTCTTATGTGGTATTGGATTTTAGTATTTGTGGGTTTTAGAGTTTAGAATTTTAGGGTTTCAGGGTTTACGGTTTTAGGGTTTTAAGATTTTACGGTTTTCGATTTAGGGGTTATGGAAATTTAGGGTTTAGAGTTTTATATGTTGGGGTTTTTTAGAAGTTTAGGTTTAGGGTTAACCGTTATCTTTTGATTTTGAGTGTTTACGCTAAGTAATCATACATCTTTAAAACTTTATAATTTTAGGGTTACCGATTTTGGGGGTTATGTGGTTTAGGATTCCAGTGTTTTGGGGTTTGGGGTTTAGGTTTATTTTTTTTGGGTCTTATGTGGTATTCGATTTTAGTATTTGTTGGTTTTAGAGTTTAGAATTTTAGGGTTTTATGGTTTACGGTTTACGGTTATAGGGTTTTAAGGTTTTACGGTTTTCGATTTAGGGGTTATGGAAATTTAGGGTTTAGAGTTTTATTTATTTGGGTTTCGGGAAGTTTAGGTTTAGGGTTAACGGTTATCTTTTTATTTTTAGTGTTTACGCTAAGTAATCGTACATCTTTAAATTTTATAATTTTAGGGTTACAGATTTTGGGGGTTATGTGGTTTTGGATTCCAGTGTTTTGGGGTTTATGGTTTAGGTTTATTTTTTTTGGGTCTTTTGTGGTATTGGATTTTAGTATTTGTTGGTTTTAGAGTTTAGAATTTTAGGCTTTTAGGGTTTACGGTTTACAGTTTTAGGGTTTTAAGGTTTTACGGTTTTCGATTTAGGGGTTATGGAAATTTAGGGTTTAGAGTTTTATTTGTTGGGGTTTTCGGGAAGTTTAGGTTTAGGGTTAACCGTTATCTTTTATTTTGAGTGTTTAGGCTAAGTAATCGTACATCTTTAAAATTTTATGATTTTAGGGTTACTGGTTTTGGGGGTTATGTGGTTTTGGATTCTAGTGTTTTGGCGTTTAGGGTTTAGGTTTACTTGTTTTGGGTGTTATGTGGTATTGGATTTTAGTATTTTGGGGTTTTTGAGTTTAGAATTTTAGGGTTTAAGTGTTTACGGTTTACGGTTTTAGGGTCTTAAGGTTTTACGGTTTTCGATTTAGAGGTTATAGAAATTTAGGGTTTAGCGTTTTATTTGGTGGGGTTTTCAGGAAGTTTTTGTTTAGGGTTTACCGCTATCTTTTGATTTTGAGTGTTTAGGCTAAGTAATCGTACATCTTTAAAATTTTATTATTTTAGGTGTTACACCCCGCCCCAGATTTACCTTATCAAACCTAGGACGTGGCGTGCAGACAATGGATCCCAACTAAACTATGAAACCCATTGTCAAACTTAGTAAAACAAAATTCATTTTTCTTTAAAATCCATGAGGTGGCTAGCAAAACTTTACTAAATAAAACATAAAAATTTCAGCAGAGTTTCCCCTAAAATTTGGATAAAACACACCTGTAATTGCAAATGCACTCCCAAATGATTTATTTAAAATCCAACACTACTACCAATACTTCATAATCAAAAATCAGTTCAGAAACCCATAACCACAACACAACCACAAACCAAGGCCACAATGGGAAACATAAGTCCTTAATTAAAAACACAATATGAATTTAAATGGTACAACTTTCAAAATGATGCTAGCCACTCTAGTTGTAAAAACAAAGCATCAACATTATATTTACATGCAAAATGATGTATAATCTAAATGAGACTAGTGGCAGATCTTGACCTCGATAGGCTCGTTGGAAACTCAAATGCTACCTGGTAAAAAAATTTAGGAAAAGAGTGAGCAAAAAAAGCCCAATGAGTGGTAGAAGTTTATAAGAAAATAATTTTAAGGAGACTAATAACATAAACAATCATAAAAAGGTAATTAACAAGAATTTAGAATAAGCTTTTGAAAGAAACCGTGAAAACACTTGTAACATCTATTGCAAGTACACAAAGTTAAAGTATTTTTTATACCATGAGAATCTTTTAAAAACGAAAACTTTAACAAATATTTGCGTGGCTAGGAAATCCATCACTAAACATGTACCCGAAAAATGGTCATACTAGCGTAGAGTAGTCTCAATACGGATAGCAAAGCAAAACTAGTCATACTATGCATAGGTCGAATCCTCATGCATAGCAGAGCAACTGGTCATACTATGGATCGAGTAATCTCAAGATACATAGCAGAGCAAATCCTGGTCATACTATGTACCGAGTAATCTCAAGGTACATAGCAGAGCAAATCCTGGTCATACTATGTACCGAGTAATCTCAAGGTACATAGCAGAGCAAATCCTGGTCATACTATGTACCGAGTACTCTCAAGGTACATAGCAGAGCAAATCCTGGTCATACTATGTACCGAGTAATCTCAAGGTACATAGCAGAGCAACTAATCATACGCGCGCAGAATAGTCCCCAAAAGGGCAAAACACCCCGACACACAGCCCAAAGCCTATGTGTGTGTCGAAGTGGGTCCCAAAGACCTCATATATCATAACTACACTACGGAAACACATTCACGTAAGTGTATCGGGAAATCACTGTGGGTACATCATCCAGTGGGTTGAAAAACATTTGTATCTCGTAAACTAAGTTCACAAACCACGCAAAAGCCATAACATTTCAAATCAAGTTATCATGACTAAAAAAACATAACCCAATGATCATTTTTGTATAATTGAATTTACCATATGCAAGGTTTGGCTTACATAAATTCAAAAACCCATGTACTCAACCAACATCGTGAAGTCACCTTTAAAACTCCCAATATTTGAATTTATCTCAAACAATTTGAACTTCTACCATTTGGCTAAAATCGAGAGATATCTAGAAATTCTCTTTTGATACTCAAATAATAACAAAGTAAATCGATATAGTTAAAATCGTGCGTAACTAAATTACATTTTCAATTGAAAAACATATGTCATGTCTCACCATTTCAATTCATTACTATAAATAGTAAATGAACTCATGGAATAAACATAAAACCTTTGAAATCTCCATAATTGTCAAGTATCCAAATTTTTCATAGGAACACTAATTACTATTCATTTCCAATTTCACTAATGGGTAAAATAGTAGAAAATTGGGTAAAGTAACCACTCACAAACAGTATTGGTGAGGCTTCCATCTCGTAATTAGTCAACCCGATCTCTACTTGTCCTGGAATTAATTTGGACATAATATGAGTAGTTTCTTAATTACACTTTTAAAACGTCATACCCATTAATTCCAAAGACTCAAGCCAAATTCAATATCCAATGAGATTTTCTCTCCTCTCCTTAACTCTTATGCACCCCCATTGTACTTTTTAACAATAAAATATTCTAACTTTTCCAATTCTTTACTATTCATCTTCTTCTTCATTTCCTTTTCCCAATTATTGCTCTTTTTTCCCCTTTTTATCCTTTCATTCTAACACTTCCATTCTTTAGAGTTTTCCCCACATCAACATAAATAAATCAAAATTGTTAAGGTAAACAACTTCATTCATGTAATTGGAAGAGGATGTAAAAAAAAATCCACAAAGACCAATTCTCTTTATTTCCACGAAGACATACTTTCCCTATTGTTAATTGCAATTTAAAGGAACAAGAACAACCAATTTGTGTACCAATTCCAATTCCTTAGTTTGCCCTATTTTTCCATTTCTTTATTTTACATTCTCACCAACAAATTTAAGTTTTCTAGTTCCTTTTCTTTCTCTTGCATGAATCAACCCCAAACAAAGAATACCCATAAAGACCTATGAATTTTCTTGAACCATAGAAAGAACCCATAAGATTTTTTTAGCATAAGGAGAAGAACCCATGAACTATAATCTAGGTTTTCCATTTTTCCAAGCTATTCTCAAGAGAAAAATAACTTACAAAGTTGAATCCTTGCTTAAGAGCTTCTTTAATCCATTTCCGGCGAGATTCCGACGAGCTTCCGGCGAGATTCCGGCAACTTTTCCCTTCTCTCTCTTTTCTCCCTTCTATTTCTCTTCCTTTCCTCTTTCTCTCTCTTCCATTCCATTTTCCCTTTTCTCTTCTTTGCCCGTTGGGCTTCTCCCCATTTTCTTTTCTTTTTTTTTTCTTTTTTTTTTTTTCATTTTGTGTGGTTTATGTAAAGCCACCTTTTTTTTTTCTTTTTCCTTTTTCTTTTTTTTTTATACAAAGCTTTCAATAGAAGCTTGCTTTCCTTTCCCATTTTTGCCTTAAATAACCATTTCTCAAAAATTTGCAAAGTAATATGAATCTCTTTTTTTTTTTTTTAAATATTTCTTCACCAAGTTGTATTCCACCATTTAAAATTCCTTTTTATTTCTATTTCACTTCAAGCCTTCTCCACCATTAAATATTTCAAAATCAAATGACTAATATATCATATGTATATCCAAATGTTAGGTGACCAAAAGTGGGTCTTACATTAGGGTTACTGGTTTACGGGGTTATGTGGTTTTGGATTCTAGTGTTTTGGTGTTTAAGGTTTAGGTTTATTTGTTTTAGGTGTTATGATGTATTGGATTTTAGTATTTTGGGGTTTTAGAATTTAGAATCTTAGGGTTTTAGTGTTTACGGTTTACGGTTTTAGGGTTTTAAGGTTTTACAGTTTCCGATTTAGGGGTTACGGAAATTTAGGGTTTAGCATTTTATTTGGTGGGGTTTTCAGAAAGTTTTTGTTTAGGGTTTACCGTTATCTTTTTATTTTGAGTGTTTAGGCTAAATAATCATACATCTTTAAAACTTTATGAATTTAGGGTTATCGGTTTTGGGGGTTATGTGGTTTCGGATTCAAGTGTTTTTGGGTTTACTGTTTAGGTTTATTTGTTTTGGGTGTTATGATGTATTGGATTTTAGTATTTTTGGGTTTTAGAGTTTAGAATTTTAGGGTTTTACTGTTTACGGTTTACGATTTTAGGGTTTTAAGGTTTTACGGTTTTCGATTTAGGGGTTATGGAATTTAGGGTTTAGCGTTTTATTTGGTGGGGTGTTCAGGAACTTTTTGTTTAGGGTTTACCGTTATCTTTTGATTTTGAGTGTTTAGGCTAAGTAATCGTACATCTTTAAAACTTTATGATTTTAAGGTTACCGGTTTTGGTGGTTATGTGGTTTTGGATTCTAGTGTTTTGGGGTTTAGGGTTTACGTTTACTTGTTTTGGGTGTTATGATGTATTGGATTTTAGTATTTTGGGGTTTTAGAGTTTAGAATTTTAGGGTTTTACTGTTTACGGTTTGCAGTTTTAGGGATTTAATGTTTTACGGTTTTCGGTTTAGGTGTTATGGAAATTTAGGGTTTAGAGTTTTATTTGTTGGGGTTTTCGTGAAGTTTTAGTTTAGGGTTTACCGTTATCTTTTGATTTTGAGTGTTTAGGCTAAGTAATCATACATCTTTAAAATTTTATGATTTTAAGGTTGCCGGTTTTGGGGGTTATGTGGTTTTGGATTCTAGTGTTTTGGGGTTTTGGTTTACTTATTTTGGGTGTTATGTGGCACTGGATTTTAGTATTTTGGGGTTTTAGAGTTTCGAATTTTAGGGTTTTAGGGTTTACGATTTACGGTTTAACGGTTTTAAGGTTTTACGGTTTTCGGTTTAGGGGTTATGGAAATTTAGTGTTTAGAGTTTTATTTGTTGGGGTTTTCATGAAGTTTAGGTTTAGGGTTAACCATTATCTTTTAACTTTTAGTGTTTACGCTAAGTAATCGTACATCTTTAAAATTTTATAATTTTAGGGTTACCGATTTTGGGGGTTATGTGGTTTTGGATTCCAGTGTTTTGGGGTTTAGGGTTTAGGTTTATTTTTTTTTGGGTCTTATGTGGTATTGGATTTTAGTATTTGTGCGTTTTAGAGTTTAGAATTTTTTTTTAGGGTTTACGGTTTACGGTTTTAGGGTTCTAAGGTTTTACGGTTTTCGATTTCGGGGTTATGGAAATTTAGGGTTTAGAGTTTTATTTTTTATGGTATTCGGGAAGTTTAGGTTTAGGGTTAACCGCTATCTTTTTATTTTGAGTGTTTAGGCTAAGTAATCGTACATCTTTAAAATTTTATGATTTTAGGGTTACTGGTTTTGGGGGTTATGTGGTTTTTGATTCTAGTGTTTTGGCGTTTAGGGTTTAGGTTTACTTGTTTTGGGTGTTATGTGGTATTGGATTTTAGTATTTTGGGGTTTTAGAGTTTAGAGTTTTAGGGTTTTAGTGTTTACGGTTTTATGGTCTTAAGGTTTTACGGTTTTCGGTTTAGGGGTTATGGAAATTTAGGGTTTAGCTTTTTATTTGGTGGGGTTTTCAGGAAGTTTTTGTTTAGGGTTTACCGTTATCTTTTGATTTTGAGTGTTTAGGCTAAGTAATCGTACATCTTAAAAACGTTATGATTTTTGGGTTACCGGTTTTGGGGGTTATGTGGTTTTGAATTCTAGTGTTTTGGGGTTTAGGGTTTAGATTTATTTTTTTGGGTGTTATGATGTATTGAATTTTAATATTTTGGGGTTTTAGAGTTTAGAATTTTAGGGTTTTAGTGTTTACGGTTTACGGTTTTAGGGTTTTAAGGTTTTAGTGTTTTCGGTTTAGGTGTTATGGAAATTTAGGGTTTAGAGTTTTATTTGTTGGGGTTTTCGGGAATTTTAGGTTTAGGGTTAACCGTTATATTTTGATTTTTAGTGTTTACGCTAAGTAATCATACAACTTTAAAATTTTATGATTTTAGGGTTACCGATTTTGGGGGTTATGTGGTTTTGGATTCCAGTGATTTGGGGTTTAGGGTTTAGGTTTATTTTTTTTGGGTCTTATGTGGTATTGGATTTTAGTATTTGTGGGTTTTAGAGTTTAGAATTTTAGGGTTTCAGGGTTTACGGTTTACGGTTTTAGGGTTTTAAGGTTTTACGGTTTTCGATTTAGGGGTTATGGAAATTTAGGGTTTAGAGTTTTATTTGTTGGGGTTTTCGGGAAGTTTAGGTTTAGGGTTAACCCTTATCTTTTTATTTTGAGAGTTTAAGCTAAGTAATCGTACATCTTTAAAATTTTATTATTTTAGGGTTATTGGTTTACGGGGTTATGTGGTTTTGGACTCTAGTGTTTTGGTGTTTAGGGTTTAGGTTTATTTGTTTTGGGTGTTATGATGTATTGGATTTTAGTATTTTGGGGTTTTAGAGTTTAGAATTTTAGGGTTTTAGTGTTTACGGTTTACGGTTTTAAGGTTTTAAGGTTTTACATTTTTCGATTTCGGGGTTACGGAAATTTAGGGTTTAGCATTTTATTTGGTGGGGTTTTCAGAAAGTTTTTGTTTAGGGTTTACCGTTATCTTTTGATTTTGAGTGTTTAGGCTAAGTAATCGTACATCTTTAAAACTTTATGAAGTTAGGGTTACCGGTTTTGTGGGTTATGTGGTTTCGGATTCTAGTGTTTTGGGGTTTAGTGTTTAGGTTTATTTGTTTTGGGTGTTATGATGTATTGGATTTTAGTATTTTGGGGTTTTAGAGTTTAAAATTTTAGGGTTTTAGTGTTTACGGTTTACGGTTTTACGGTTTTAAAGTTTTACGGTTTTCGATTTAGGGGTTATGGATATTTAGGGTTTAGCGTTTTATTTGGTGGGGTGTTCAGGAATTTTTTGTTTAGGGTTAACCGTTATCTTTTGATTTTGAGTGTTTAAGCTAAGTAATCATACATCTTTAAAATTTTATGATTTTAAGGTTACCGGTTTTAGGGGTTATGTGGTTTTGGATTCTAGTGTTTTGGGGTTTAGGTTTACTTATTTTGGGTGTTATGTGGCACTGGATTTTAGTATTTTGGGGTTTTAGAGTTTCGAATTTTAGGGTTTTAGGGTTTACGATTTACGGTTTAACGGTTTTAAGGTTTTACGGTTTTCGGTTTAGGGGTTATGGAAATTTAGTGTTTAGATTTTTATTTGTTGGGGTTTTCATGAAGTTTAGGTTTAGGGTTAACCGTTATCTTTTAATTTTTAGTGTTTACGCTAAGTAATCGTACATCTTTAAAATTTTATAATTTTAGGGTTACCGATTTTGGGGGTTATGTGGTTTTGGATTCCAGTGTTTTGGGGTTTAGGGTTTAGGTTTATTTTTTTTTGGGTCTTATGTGGTATTGGATTTTAGTATTTGTGGGTTTTAGAGTTTAGAATTTTTTTTTATGGTTTACGGTTTACGGTTTTAGGGTTTTAAGGTTTTATCGTTTTCGGTTTAGGTGTTATGGAAATTTAGGGTTTAGAGTTTTATTTGTTGGGGTTTTCGGGAAGTTTTAGTTTAGTGTTTACCGTTATCTTTTGATTTTGAGTGTTTAGGCTAAGTAATCATACATCTTTAAAATTTTATGATTTTAAGGTTAACGGTTTTAGGGGTTATGTGGTCTTGGATTCTAGTGTTTTGGGGTTTAGGTTTATTTGTTTTGGGTGTTATGTGGTATTGGATTTTAGTATTTTGGGGTTTTAGAGTTTCGAATTTTAGGGTTTTAGGATTTACGATTTACGGTTTTAGGGTTTTAAGGTTTTACGATTTTCGGTTTAGGGGTTATGGAAATTTAGGGTTTAGAGTTTATTTGTTGGGGTTTTCAGGAAGTTTAGGTTTAGGGTTAACCGTTATCTTTTAATTTTTAGTGTTTAAGCTAAGTAATCGTACATCTTTAAAATTTATTATTTTAGGGTTACTGGTTTACGGGGTTATGTGGTTTTGGACTCTAGTGTTTTTGTGTTTAGGGTTTAGGTTTATTTGTTTTGGGTGTTATGATGTATTGGATTTTTGTATTTTCGGGTTTTAGAGTTTAGAATTTTAGGGTTTTACTGTTTACGGTTTACGGTTTTAGGGTTTTAAGGTTTTACAGTTTTCGATTTAGGGCTTACAGAAATTTAGGGTTTAGCATTTTATTTGGTGGGGTTTTCAGAAAGTTTTTGTTTAGGGTTTACCGTTATCTTTTGATTTTGAGTGTTTAGGCTAAGTAATCTTACATCTTTAAAACTTTATGAATTTAGGGTTACCGGTTTTGGGGGTTATGTGGTTTCGGATTCTAGTGTTTTGGGGTTTAGTGTTTAGGTTTATGTGTTTTGGGTGTTATGATGTATTGGATTTTAGTATTTTGGAGTTTTAGAGTTTAGAATTTTAAGGTTTTAGTGTTTACGGTTTACGGTTTTAGGGTTTTAAGGTTTAACGGTTTTCGATTTAGTGGTTACGGAAATTTAAGGTTTAGCGTTTTATTTGGTGGGGTGTTCAGGAATTTTAGGTTTAGGGTTAACCGTTATATTTTGATTTTTAGTGTTTACGCTAAGTAATCATAAAACTTTACAATTTTATGATTTTAGGGTTACCGATTTTGGGGGTTATGTGGTTTTGGATTCCAGTGTTTTGGGGTTTAGGGTTTAGGTTTATTTTTTCTGGGTCTTATGTGGTATTGGATTTTAGTATTTGTGGGTTTTAGAGTTTAGAATTTTAGGGTTTTAGTGTTTACGGTTTATGGTTTTAAGGTTTTAAGGTTTTACAGTTTTCGATTTAGGGGTTAGCATTTTATTTGGTGGGGTTTTCAGAAAGTTTTTGTTTAGGGTTTACCGTTATCTTTTGATTTTGAGTGTTTAGGCTAAGAATCGTACATCTTTAAAACTTTATGAATTTAGGGTTACCGGTTTTGCGGGTTATGTGGTTTCGGATTCTAGTGTTTTGGGGTTTAGTTTTTAGGTTTATTTGTTTTGGGTGTTATGATGTATTGGATTTTAGTATTTTGGGGTTTTAGAGTTTAGAATTTTAGGGTTTTAGTGTTTATGGTTTACGGTTTTAGGGTTTTAAGGTTTTACGGTTTTCGATTTAGGGGTTATGGAAATTTAAGGTTTAGCGTTTTATTTGGTGGGGTGTTCAGGAATTTTAGGTTTAGGGTTAACCGTTATATTTTGATTTTTAGTGTTTACGCTAAGTAATCATACAACTTTAAAATTTTATGATTTTAGGGTTACCGATTTTGGGGGTTATGTGGTTTTGGATTCCAGTGTTTTGGGGTTTAGGGTTTAGGTTTATTTTTTTTGGGTCTTATGTGGTATTGGATTTTAGTATTTGTGGGTTTTAGAGTTTAGAATTTTAGGGTTTCAGGATTTACGGTTTATGGTTTTAGGGTTTTAAGGTTTTACGGTTTTCGATTTAGGGGTTATGGAAATTCAGGGTTTAGAGTTTTATTTGTTGGGGTTTTCGGGAAGTTTAGGTTTAGGGTTAACCGTTATCTTTTGATTTTAAGTGTTTAAGCTAAGTAATCGTACATCTTTAAAATTTTATTATTTTAGGGTTACTGGTTTACGGGGTTATGTGGTTTTCTACTCTAGTGTTTTGGAATTTAGGGTTTAGGTTTATTTTTTTTGGGTGTTATGATGTATTGGATTTTAGTATTTTGGGGTTTAGAGTTTAGAATTTTAGGGTTTTAGTGTTTACGGTTTACGGTTTTAAGGTTTTAAGGTTTTACAGTTTTCGATTTAGGGGTAACGGAAATTTAGGGTTAGCATTTTATTTCGTGGGGTTTTCAGAAAAATTTTGTTTAGGGTTTACCGTTATCTTTTGATTTTGAGTATTTAGGCTAAGTAATCGTACATCTTTAAAACTTTATGAATTTAGGGTTACCGGTTTTGGGGGTTATGTGGTTTTGGATTCTAGTGTTTTGGGGTTTAGTTTTTAGGTTTATTTGTTTTGGGTGTTATGATGTATTGGATTTTAGTATTTTGGGGTTTTAGAGTTTAGAATTTTAGGGTTTTAGTGTTTGCGTTTTACGGTTTTAGGGTTTTAAGGTTTTACGGTTTTCAATTTAGGGGTTATGGAAATTTAAGGTTTAGCTATTTATTTGGTGGGGTGTTCAGGAATTTTAGGTTTAGGGTTAACCGTTATATTTTGATTTTTAGTGTTTACGCTAAGTATTCATACAACTTTAAAATTTTATGATTTTAAGGTTACCGGTTTTAGGGGTTATGTCGTTTGGGATTCTAGTGTTTTGGGGTTTAGGTTTACTTGTATTGGGTGTTATGTGGTATTGGATTTTAGTATTTTGGGGTTTTAGAGTTTCGAATTTTATGGTTTTAGGGTTTACGGTTTACGGTTTTAGGGTTTTAAGGTTATACGGTTTTCGGTTTAGGGGTTATAGAAATTTAGGGTTTAGAGTTTTATTTGTTGGGGTTTTCAGGAAGTTTAGGTTTAGGGTTAACCGTTATCTTTTAATTTTTAGTGTTTACGCTAAGTAATCGTACATCTTTAAAATTTTATAATTTTAGAGTTACCGATTTATGGGGTTATGTGGTTTTGGATTCCAGTGTTTTGGGGTTTAGGGTTTAGGTTTATTTTTTTTGGGTCTTATGTGGTATTGGATTTTAGTATTTGTGGGTTTTAGAGTTTAGAATTTTTTTTTTTTAGGGTTGACGGTTTACGGTTTTAGGGATCTAAGGTTTTACGGTTTTCGATTTAGGGGTTATGGAAATTTAGGGTTTAGAGTTTTATTTGTTGGGGTATTCGGGAAGTTTAGGTTTAGGGTTAACCGTTATCTTTTGATTTTGAGTGTTTAGGCTAAGTAATTGTACATCTCTAAAATTTTATTATTTTAAGGTTACTCGTTTACGGGGTTATGTGGTTTTGGATTCTAGTGTTTTGGTGTTTAGGGTTTAGGTTTATTTGTTTTTGGTGTTATGATGTATTGGATTTTAGTATTTTGGGGTTTTAGAGTTTAGAATTTTAGGGTTTTAGTGTTTACGGTTTACGGTTTTAGGGTTTTAAGGTTTTACGGTTTTCGATTTAGGGGTTATGGAAATTTAGGGTTTAGCGTTTTATTTGGTCGGGTGTTCATGAATTTTTTGTTTAGGGTTTACCGTTATCTTTTGATTTTGAGTGTTTAGGCTAAGTAATAGTACATCTTTAAAACTTTATGATTTTAAGGTTACCGGTTTTTGGGGTTATATGGTTTTGGATTCTAGTGTTTTGGGGTTTAGGGTTTACGTTTATTTGTTTTGGGTGTTATGATGTTTTGGATTTTAGTATTTTGGGGTTTTAGAGTTTAATATTTTAGGGTTTTACTATTTACGGTTTACGGTTTTAGGGTTTTAAGGTTTTACGGTTTTCGGTTTAGGTGTTATGAAAATTTAGGGTTTAGAGTTTAATTTGTTGGGGTTTTCGGGAAGTTTTAGTTTAGGGTTTACCGTTATCTTTTGATTTAGAGTGTTTAGGCTAAGTAATCATACATCTTTAAAATTTTATGATTTTAAGGTTAACGGTTTTAGGGGTTATGTGGTTTTGGATTCTAGTGTTTTGGGGTTTAGGTTTACTTGTTTTGGGTGTTATGTGGTATTGGATTTTAGTATTTTGTGGTTTTAGAGTTTCGAATTTTAGGGTTTTAGGATTTACGATTTACGGTTTTAGGGTTTTAAGGTTTTACGGTTTTCGGTTTAGGTGTTATGGAAATTTAGGGTTTAGAGTTTTATTTGTTGGGGTTTTCAGGAAGTTTAGGTTTAGGGTTAACCGTTATCTTTTAATTTTTAGTGTTTACGCTAAGTTATCGTACATCTTTAAAATTTTATAATTTTAGGGTTACCGATTTTGGGGGTTATGTGGTTTTGGATTCCAGTGTTTTGGGGTTTAGGGTTTAGGTTTATTTTTTTTTGGGTCTTATGTGGTATTGGATTTTAGTATTTGTGGGTTTTAGAGTTTAGAATTTTTTTTTTTAGGGTTTACGATTTACGGTTTTAGGGTTTTAAGGTTTTATGGTTTTCGGTTTAGGTGTTATGGAAATTTAGGGTTTAGAGTTTAATTTGTTGGGGTTTTCGGGAAGTTTAGGTTTAGGTTTAACCGTTATATTTTTATTTTTAGTGTTTACGCTGAGTAATCATACAACTTTAAAATTTTATGATTTTAGGGTTACCGATTTTAGGGGTTATGTGGTTTTGGATTCCAGTGTTTTGTTGTTTAGGGTTTAGGTTTACTTGTTTTGGGTGTTATGTGGTATTGGATTTTAGTATTTTGGGGTTTTAGAGTTTAGAGTTTTAGGGTTTTAGTGTTTACGGTTTCGGTTTTAGGGTCTTAAGGTTTTACGGTTTTCGGTTTACAGGTTATGGAAATTTAGGGTTTAGCGTTTTATTTGGTGGGGTTTTCAGGAAGTTTTTGATTAGGGTTTACCGTAATCTTTTGATTTTGAGTGTTTAGGCTAAGTAATCGTACATCTTAAAAACTTTATGATTTTTGGGTTACCGGTTTTTGGAGTTATGTTGTTTTGGATTCTAGTGTTTTGGGGTTTAGGGTTTAGGTTTATTTTGTTTGGGTGTTATGATGTATTGGATTTTAGTATTTTGGGGTTTTAGAGTTTAGAATTTTAGGGTTTTAGTGTTTACAATTTACGGTTTTAGGGTTTTAAGGTTTTATGGTTTTCGGTTTAGGTGTTATGGAAATTTAGGGTTTAGAGTTTTATTTGTTGGGGTTTTTAGAAGTTTAGGGTTAGGGTTAACAGTTATATTTGATTTTGAGTGTTTACGCTAAGTAATCATACATCATTAAAATTTTATGATTTTAGGGTTACCGATTTTGGGGGTTATGTGGTTTTGGATTCCAGTGTTTTGGGGTTTAGGGTTTAGGTTTATTTTTTTTGGGTCTTATGTGGTATTGGATTTTAGTATTTGTGGGTTTTAGAGTTTAGAATTTTAGGGTTTCAGGGTTTACGGTTTACGGTTTTAGGGTTTTAAGGTTTTACGGTTTTCGATTTAGGGGTTATGGAAATTTAGGGTTTAGAGTTTCATTTGTTGGGGTTTTCGGGAAGTTTAGGTTTAGGGTTAACCGTTATCTTTTGATTTTTAGTGTTTAAGCTAAGTAATCGTACATCTTTAAAATTTTATTATTTTAGGGTTACTGGTTTACGGGGTAATGTGGTTTTGGATTCTAGTGTTTTGGTATTTAGGGTTAAGGTTTATTTTTTTTGGGTGTTATGATGTATTGGATTCTGGTATTTTGTGGTTTTAGAGTTTAGAATTTTAGGGTTTTAGTGTTTACCGTTTACGGTTTTAGGGTTTTAAGGTTTTACAGTTTTCGATTTAGGGGTTACAGAAATTTAGGGTTTAGCATTTTATTTGGTGGGGTTTTCAGAAAGTTTTTGTTTAGGGTTTACTGTTATCTTTTTATTTTTAGTGTTTAGGCTAAGTAATCGTACATCTTTAAAACTTTATGAATTTCGGGTTACCAGTTTTCGGGGTTATGTGGTTTTGGATTCTAGTGTTTTGGGGTTTAGTGTTTAGGTTTATTTGTTTTGGGTGTTATGATTTATTGGATTTTAGTATTTTGGGGTTTTAAAGTTTCGAAATCTAGGGTTTTAGTGTTTGCGTTTTACGGTTTTAGGGTTTTAAGGTTTTACGGTTTTCGATTTAGGGGTTATGGAAATTTAGGTTTTAGCGTTTTATTTGGTGGGGTGTTCAGGAAGTTTTTTTTTTGGGTTTACCGTTATCTTTTGATTTTGATTGTTTAGGCTAAGTAATCGTACATCTTTAAAACTTTATGATTTTAGGGTTACCGATTTTGGGGGTTATATGGTTTTGGATTCTTGTGTTTTGGAGTTTAGGGTTTAGGTTTATTTGTTTTGGGTGTTATGATGTATCGGATTTTAGTATTTTGGGGTTTTAGAGTTTAGAATTTTAGGGTTTTACTTTTTACGGTATACGGTATTAGGGTTTTAAGGTTTTACGGTTTTCGGTTTAGGGGTTATGGAAATTTAGGGTTTAGAGTTTTATTTGTTGGGGTTTTCGTGAAGTTTTACTTTAGGGTTTACCGTTATCTTTTGATTTTGAGTGTTTAGGCTGAGTAATCATACATCTTTAAAATTTTACGATTTTAAGGTTACCGGTTTTAGGGGTTATGTGGTTTTGGATTCTAGTGTTTTGGGGTTTAGGGTTTAGGTTTACTTGTTTTGGGTGTTATGTGGTATTGGATTTTAGTATTTTGGGGTTTTAGAGTTTCGAATTTTAGGGTTTCAGTTTTTACGGTTTACGGTTTTAGGGTTTTAAGGTTTTACGGTTTTCGATTTAGGGGTTATGGAAATTTAGGGTTTAGAGTTTTATTTGTTGGGGTTTTCGGGAAGTTTAGGTTTAGGGTTAACCTTTATCTTTTGATTTTGAGTGTTTAAGCTAAGTAATCGTACATCTTTAAAATTTTATTATTTTAAGGTTACTCGTTTACGGAGTTATGTGGTTTTGGATTCTAGTGTTTTGGTGTTTAGGGTTTAGGTTTATTTTTTTTGGGTGTTATGATGTATTGGATATTTGTATTTTCGGGTTTTAAAGTTTATAATTTTAGGGTTTTAGTGTTTACGGTTTACGGTTTTAGGGTTTTAAGGTTTTACACTTTTCGATTTAGGGGTTACGGAAATTTAGGGTTTAGCATTATATTTGGTGGGGTTTTCAGAAAGTTTTGTTTAGGGTTTACCGTTATCTTTTGATTTTGAGTGTTTAGGCTAAGTAATCATATATCTTAAAATCTTTATGATTTTTGGGTTACCGGTTTTGGGGGTTATGTGGTTTTGGATTCTAGTGTTTTGGGGTTTAGGGTTTAGGTTTATTTGTTTTGGGTGTTATGATGTATCGTAATTTTGTATTTTGGGGTTTTCGAGTTTAGAATTTTGTTTTTTTAGTGTTTACGGTTTACGGTTTTAGGGTTTTAAGGTTTTCGGTTTACGGGTTATGGAAATTTAGGGTTTAGAGTTTTATTTGTTGGGGTTTTCGGGAAGTTTTTGTTAAGGGTTTACCGTTATCTTTTGATTTTGAGTGTTTAGGCTAAGTAATCATACATCTTTAAAATTTTATGATTTTAAGGTTACCGGTTTTAGGGGTTATATGGTTTTGGATTCCAGTGCTTTGGGGTTTAGGGTTTAGGTTCACTTGTTTTGGGTGTTATGTGGTATTGGATTTTAGTATTTTGGGGTTTTAGAGTTTCGAATTTTAGGGTTTTAGGGTTCACGGTTTCGGTTTTAGGGTTTTAAGGTTTTAGGTTTTCGGATTAGGGGTTATGGAAATTTAGGGTTTAGAGTTTTATTTGTTGGGGTTTTCGGGAAGTTTAGGTTTAGGGTTAACCGTTATCTTTTGATTTTGAGTGTTTAAGCTAAGTAATCGTACATCTTTATAATTTTATTATTTTAGGGTTACTGGTTTACGGGGTTATGTGGTTTTGGACTCTAGTGATTTGGTGTTTAGGGTTTAGGTTTATTTGTTTTTGGTGTTATGATGTATTGGATTTTAGTATTTTGGGGTTTTAGAGTTTAGAATTTTAGGGTTTTACTGTTTACGGTTTACGGTTTTAGGGTTTTAAGGTTTTACAGTTTTCGATTTAGGGGTTACGGAAATTTAGGGTTTAGCATTTTATTTGGTGGGGTTTTCAGAAAGTTTTTGTTTAGGGTTTACCGTTATCTTTTGGTTTTGAGTGTTTAGGCTAAGTAATCGTACATCTTTAAAATTTTATGATTTTAGGGTTACTGGTTTTGAGGGTTATGTGGTTTTTTATTCTATTGTTTTGGCGTTTAGGGTTTAGGTTTACTTGTTTTGTGTGTTATGTGGTATTGAATTTTAGTATTTTGGGGTTTTAGAGTTTAGAATTTTAGGGTTTTAGTGTTTACAGTTTACGGTTTTAGGGTCTTAAGGTTTTACGGTTTTCGGTTTAGGGGTTATGGAAATTTAGGGTTTAGCGTTTTATTTGGTGGGGTTTTCAGGAAGTTTTTGTTTAGGGTTTACCGTTATCTTTTGATTTTGAGTGTTTAGGCTAAGTAATCATACATCTTAAAAACTTTATGATTTTTGGGTTGCCGGTTTTGCGGGTTATGTGGTTTTGGATTCTAGTGTTTTAGGGTTTAGGGTTTAGGTTTACTTTTTTTGGGTGTTATGTGGTATTGGATTTTTGTTTTTTGGGGTTTTAGAGTTTCGAATTTTACGGTTTTAGGGTTTACGGTTTCGGTTTTAGGGTTTTAAGGTTTTACAGTTTTCGGTTTTGGGGTTATGGAAATTTAGGTTTTAGAGTTTTATTTGTTGGGGTTTTCGGGAAGTTTAGGTTTAGGGTTAACCGTTATCTTTTGATTTTGAGTGTTTACGCTAAGTAATCATACATCTTTAAAATTTTATAATTTTAGGGTTACCGATTTTGGGGGTTATGTGGTTTTGGATTCCAGTGTTTTGGGGTTTGGGGTTTAGGTTTATTTTTTTTGGGTCTTATGTGGTATTGGATTTTAGTATTTTTTGGTTTTAGAGTTTAGAATTTTAGGGTTTTATAGTTTACGGTTTACGGTTATAGGGTTTTAAGGTTTTACAGTTTTCGATTTAGGGGTTATGGAAATTTAGGGTTTAGAGTTTTATTTATTGGGGTTTTCGAGAAGTTTAGGTTTAGGATTAACTGTTATCTTTTGATTTTTAGTGTTTACGCTAAGTAATCGTACATCTTTAAAATTTTATAATTTTAGGGTTACAGATTTTGGGGGTTATGTGGTTTTGGATTCCAGTGTTTTGGGGTTTAGGGATTAGGTTTATTTTTTTTGGGTCTTATGTGGTATTGGATTTTAGTATTTTTTTTTTGGTTTTAGAGTTTAGAATTTTAGGGTTTTAGGGTTTACGGTTTACGTTTATAGGGTTTTAAGGTTTTACGGTTTTCGATTTAGGGGTGATGGAAATTTAGGGTTTAGAGTTTTATTTATTGGGGTTTTTTGGAAGTTTAGGTTTAGGGCTAACGGTTATCTTTTGATTTTTAGTGTTTACGCTAAGTAATCGTACATCTTTAAAATTTTATAATTTTAGGGTTACAGATTTTGGGGGTTATATGTTTTTGAATTCCAATGTTTTGGGGTTTAGGGTTTAGGTTTATTTTTTTTGGGTCTTATGTGGTATTGGATTTTAGTATTTGTGGGTTTTAGAGTTTAGAATATATGGTTTTAGGGTTTACGGTTTACAGTTTTAGGGTTTTAAGGTTTTACGGTTTTCGATTTAGGGGTTATGGAAATTTAGGGTTTAGAGTTTTATTTGTTGGGGTTTTCGGGAAGTTTAGGTTTAGGGTTAACCGTTATATTTTGATTTCTAGTGGTTAGGCTAAGTAATCGTACATCTTTAAAATTTTATGATTTTAGGGTTACTTGTTTTGGGGGTTATGTGGTTTTTGATTTTAGTGTTTTGGCGTTTAGGGTTTAGGTTTACTTGTTTTGGGTGTTATGTGGTATTGGATTTTAGTATTTTGGGGTTTTAGAGTTTAGAGTTTTAGGGTTTTAGTGTTTACGGTTTACTGTTTTAGGGTCTTAAGGTTTTACGGTTTTCAGTTTAGGGGTTACGGAAATTTAGGGTTTAGCGTTTTATTCGGTGGGGTTTTCAGGAAGTTTTTGTTTAGGGTTTATCGTTATCTTTTGATTTTGAGTGTTTAGGCTAAGTAATCGTACATCTTAAAAACTTTATGATTTTTGGGTTACCGGTTTTGGGGGTTATGTTGTTTTGGATTCTAGTGTTTTGGGGTTTAGGGTTTAGGTTTATTTGGTTTGGGTGTTATGATGTATTGGATTTTAGTATTTTTGGGTTTTAGAGTTTAGAATTTTAGGGTTTTAGTGTTTACGGTTTACGGTTTTAGGGTTTTAAGGTTTTATGGTTTTATAGTTTTCGGTTTAGGTGTTATGGAAATTTAGGGTTTAGAGTTTTATTTGTTGGGGTTTTTTGGAAGTATAGGATTAGGGTTAACCGTTATATTTTGATTTTGAGTGTTTACGCTAAGTAATCATACATCTTTAAAATTTTATGATTTTAGGGTTACCGATTTTGGGGGTTATGTGGTTTTGGATTCCAGTGTTTTGGGGTTTAGGGTTTAGGTTTATTTTTTTTGGGTCTTATGTGGTATTGGATTTTAGTATTTGTGGGTTTTAGAGTTTAGAATTTTAGGGTGTCAGGGTTTACGGTTTACGGTTTTAGGGTTTTAAGGTTTTACGGTTTTCGATTTAGGGGTTATGGAAATTTAGGGTTTAGAGTTTCATTTGTTGGGGTTTTCGGGAACTTTAGGTTTAGGGTTAACCGTTATCTTTTGATTTTTAGTGTTTAAGCTAAGTTATCGTACATCTTTAAAACTTTATTATTTTAGGGTTACTGGTTTACGGGGTTTGTGGTTTTTGATTCTAGTGTTTTGGTGTTTAGGGTTTAGGTTTATTTGTTTTTGGTGTTATGATGTATTGGATTTTGGTATTTTGGGGTTTTAGAGTTTAGAATTTTAGGGTTTTAGTGTTTACGGTTTACGGTTTTAGGGATTTAAGGTTTTACAGTTTTCGATTTAAGGGTTACGGAAATTTAGGGTTTAGCATTTTATTTGGTGGGGTTTTCAGAAAGTTTTTGTTTAGGGTTTACTGTTATCTTTTGATTTTGAGTGTTTAGGCTAAGTAACCGTACATCTTTAAAACTTTATGAATTTCGGGTTACCAGTTTTGGGGGTTCTGTGGTTTTGGATTCTAGTGTTTTAGGGTTTAGTGTTTAGGTTTATTTGTTTTGGGTGTTATGATGTATTGGATTTTAGTATTTATGGGTTCTAAAGTTTAGAAATCTAGGGTTTTAGTGTTTACGGTTTACGGTTTTAGGGTTTTAAGGTTTTACGGTTTTCGATTTAGGGGTTATGGAAATTTAGGGTTTAGCGTTTTATTTGGTGGGGTGTTCAGGAAGTTTTTTTTTAGGGTTTACCCTTATCTTTTGATTTTGAGTGTTTAGGCTAAGTAATCGTACATCTTTAAAACTTTATGATTTTAGGGTTACCGGTTTTGGGGGTTATATGGTTTTGGATTCTAGTGTTTTGGAGTTTAGGGTTTAGGTTTATTTATTTTGGGTGTTATGATGTATCGGATTTTAGTATTTGGGGGTTTTCTAGAATTTAGAATATTAGGGTTTTACTGTTTACGGTTTACGGTTTTAGGGTTTTAAGGTTTTACGGTTTTACGATTTTCGGTTTAGGGGTTATGGAAATTTTGGGTTTCGAGTTTTATTTGTTGGGGTTTTTGTGAAGTTTTAGTTTAGGGTTTATCGTTATCTTTTGATTTTGAGTGTTTAGGCTGAGTAATCATACATCTTTAAAATTTTACGATTTTAAGGTTACCGGTTTTAGGGGTTATGTGGTTTTGGATTCTAGTGTTTTGGGGTTTTGGGTTTAGGTTTACTTGTTTTTGGTGTTATGTGGTATTGGATTTTAGTATTTTGGGGTTTTAGAGTTTAGAGTTTTAGGGTTTTAATGTTTACGGTTTACGGTTTTAGGGTCTTAAGGTTTTACGATTTTCGGTTTAGGGGTTTTGGAAATTTAGGGTTTAGCGTTTTATTTGGTGGGGTTTTATAGTTTAGAATTTTAGGGTTTTAGGGTTTTAGAGTTTTAAGGTTTTAGGGTTTTCGGTTTAGGGCTAATGGACATTTAGGGTTTCGAGTTTTATTTGTTGGTCTTTTCGGGAAGTTGAGGTTTAGGGTTTACCGTTATCTTTTGATTTTTAGTTTTTAGGCGAAGTAATCATACAACTTCAAAATTTTAAAATTTTAGGGTTACCGATTTTGTTGGTTATGTGGTTTTGGATTTTAGTGTTTTGGGGTTTAGGGGTTAGGTTTACGGGTTTTTGGGGTTATGTGATTTTGGATTTTAGTATTTTGGGGTTTTAGAGTTTAAAATTTTAGGGTTTTAGGGTTTACGGTTTATGGTTTTATGGTTTTAGTGTTTAAAGGTTTTAGGGTTTTCGGTTTAGGGGTTATGGACATTTAGGGTTTAGAGTTTTATTTGTTAGGGTTTTCGGGAAGTTTAGGTTTAGCGTTTACCGTTATCTTTTGATTTTGAGTGTTTAGGCTATGTAATCACATACATCTTCAAAATTTTAAAAGTTTAGGGTTAAGGTTTATGGTTTTCGGGATTTAGGGTTTTAAGGTTTTAGGGTTTTCGGTTTAGGGGTTATGGACATTTAGGGTTTAGAGTTTTATTTGTTGGGATTTTCGGGAAGTTTTGGTTTAGGGTTTACTGTTATCTTTTGATTTTGAGTGTTTAGGCTAATTGATCGTACAACTTCAAAATTCTAAAATTTTAGGGTTACGTGTTTTGTGAGTTATGTGGTTTTTGATTTTAGTGTTTGTGGGTTTTGGAGTTTAGAATTATAGGGTTTTAGGGTTTACGGTTTATGTTTTTAGGGTTTTAGTTTTTTCGGTTTAGGGGTTATGTACATTTAGGGTTTCGAGTTTTATTTTTGGGCTTTTCGGGAAGTTTAGGTTTAGGGTTTACTGTTATCTTTTGATTTTGAGTGTTTAGGCTAAGTAATCATACAACTTCAAAAATTTAAAATTTTCGGGTTACCGATTGTTTGGGTTATGTGGTTTTTTATTTTAGTGTTTTGTGGTTTAGGGGTTAGGTTTACGGGTTTTGGGGGTTATGTGGTTTTTGATTTTAGTATTTTGGGGTCTTAGAGTTTAAAATTTTAGGGTTTTAGGGTTTATGGTTTTAGGGTTTTAGGGTTTTCGGTTTAGGGGCTATGGACATTTAGGGTTTCGAGTTTTATTTGTTGTTCTTTTCGGGAAGTTTAGGTTTAGGGTTTACCGTAATCTTTTGATTTTGAGTGTTTTTGCTAAGTAATCATACAGCTTCAAAATTTTAAAATTTTATTGTTACCGGTTTTGGGGGTTATGTTGTTTTGGATTTTGGTGTTTTGGGGTTCAAGGGTTAGGTTTATGGGATTTGGGCGTTATGTGGTTTTTTATTTTAGTATTTTGGGGTTTTATAGTTAAAAATTTTAGAGTTTTAGGGTTTTAGGGTTTTAAGGTTTTAGGGTTTTCGATTTAGGGGTTATGGACATTTACTTTTTCGAGTTTTATTTGTTGGTCTTTTCGGGAAGTTGAGGTTTAGGGTTTCCCGTTATCTTTTGATTTTTAATGTTTAGGGGAAGTAATCATACAACTTCAAAATTTTAAAATTTTAGGGTTACCGATTTTGTGGGTTATGTGTTTTTGGATTTTAGTGTTTTGGGGTTTAGGGGTTAGGTTTACGGGTTTTTGGGGTTATGTGGTTTTGGATTTTAGTATTTCAGGGTTTTAGAGTTTAGAATTTACGGTTTTAGGGTTTGGTTTATGGTTTTGGGGTTTTAGGGTTTTAAGGTTTTAGGGTTTTCGGTTTAGGGGTTATGGACATTTAGGGTTTAAAGTTTTATTTGTTGGGGTATTCGGGAAGTTTACGTTTAGGGTTTACCGTTATCTTTTGATTTTGAGTGTTTAGGCTAAGTAATCGTAAGCTTCAAAATTTTAAAATTCTAGGGTTACCGATTTTTTGGGTTATGTGGTTTTGGATTTTAGTGTTTTGGGGTTTTGGGGTTAGGTTTACGGGTTTTGGGGGTTATGTGGTTTTGGATTTTAGTATTTTGGGGTTTTAGAGTTTAGAATTTACGGTTTTAGGGTTTGGTTTATGGTTTAAGGGTTTTAAGGTTTTATGGTTTTCGCTTCAGGGGTTATGGACATTTAGTGTTTAAAGTTTTAGTTGTTGGGGTATTCGAGAAGTTTAAGTTTAGGGTTTACCGTTATCTTTTGATTTTGAGTGTTTAGGCTAAGTAATCGTACAGCTTTAAAATTTTAAAATTCTAGGGTTACCGATTTTTTGGGTTATGTGGTTTTGGATTTTAGTGTTTTGGGGTTTAGGGGTTAGGTTTACGGGTTTTGGGGGTTATGTGGTTTTGGATTTTAGTATTTTGGGGTTTTAGAGTTTAAAATTTTAGGGTTTTAGGGTTTACGGTTTATGGTTTTGGGGTTTTAGGGTTTTAAGCTTTTAGGGTTTTCGGTTTTGGGGTTATGAACATTGAGGGTTTCGAGTTGTATTTGTTGGCCTTTTCGGGAAGTTTAGGTTTAGGGTTTACCGTAATCTTTTTTATTTTGAGTGTTTCAAAATTTTAAAATTTTAGGGTTACCGATTTTGAGGGTTATGTGGTTTTGGATTTTAGTGTTTTGGGGTTTAAGGGTTAGGTTTACGGGTTTTGAGGGTTATGTGGTTTTGGATTTTAGTATTTTGGGGTTTTAGACTGTAGAATTTTAGGGTTTTAGGGTTTACGGTTTATGGTTTTAGGGTTTTAGGGTTTTAAGGTTTTAGGGTTTTCGGATTAGGGGTTATGGACATTTAGGATTTAGAGTTTTATTTTTTGGGGTTTTAAGGAAGTTTAGGTTAGGGGTTTACCGTTATCTTTTTATTTTGAGTTTTTAGGCTAAGTAATCGTACATCTTCAAAATTTTAAAATTTTAGGGTTACGGGTTTTGGTGGTTACGTGGTTTTGGATTTTAGTTTTTTTGTGTTTTAGAGTTTAGAAATTTAGGGTTTTAGGGTTTGAAGGTTTTAGGGTTTTCGGTTTAGGGGTTATGGACATTTAGGGTTTAGAGTTTTATTTGTTGGTGTTTTAGGGAAGTTTAGGTTTAGGGTTTACCGTTATCTTTTGATTTTGAGTGTTTAGGCTAAGTAATCGTACATCTTCAAAAATTTCAAATTTTAGGGTTACGGGTTTTGGTGGTTACGTGGTTTTGGATTTTAGTTTTTTTGGTTTTTAGAGTTTAGAATTTTAGGGTTTTAGGGTTTGAAGGTTTTAGGGTTTTCAGTTTAGGGGTTATGGACATTTAGGGTGTAGAGTTTTATTTGTTGGGGTTTTAGGGAAGTTTAGGTTTAGGGTTTACCGTTATTTTTCTATTTTGAGTGTTTAGGCTAAGTAATCGTACATCTGCAAAATTTTAAAATTTTAGGGTTACGGGTTTTGGGGGTTATGTGGTTTAGAATTTTAGTGTTTTGGGGATTTAGAGTTTAGAATTTTAGGGTTTTAGGGTTTAAGTGTTATGGTTTTTAGGTTTTAGGGTTTAGGGTTTTCGGTTTAACGGTTATGGACATTTAGGGTTTAGAGTTTTATTTGTTGGGGTTTTCGGGAAGTTTAGGCTTATCTTTGGATTTTGAGTGTTTAGGCTAATTAAATGTGCATCTTCAAAATTTAAAAAATTTTGGGTTACGGGTTTTGGGGTTATGTGGTCTTGGATTTTAGTGTTTTGTGATTTTAGTGTTTTGGGGTTTTAGAGTTTAGAATTTTAGGGTTTTAGGGTTTATGGCTTTAAGGTTTTGGGTTTTAGGGTTTTCAGTTTAGGGGTTATGTACATTTAGGGTTTAAAGTTTTATTTGTTATGGTTTTGGCGAAAATTAGGTTTAGGGGTTACCGTTATCTTTGGATTTTGAGTGTTTAGGCTAATTAATCGTGCATCTTCAAAGATTTAAAATTTTTGGGTTATGGGTTTTGGGGGTTATGTGGTTTTTTATTTTAGTGTTTTGGGGTTTAGAGTTTAGAATTTTTGGGTTTTAGGGTTTACGGTTTATGGTTTTAGGGTTTTGAGGTTTTAGGGTTTTCGGTTTAGGGGTTATGGACTTTTAGGGTTTAGAGTTTTATTTGTTGGGTTTTTCGAGAAGTTTAGGTTTAGGGTTTACCGTTTTCTTTGGAATTTGAGTGTTTAGGCTAAGTAATCGTGCATCTTCAAAATTTTAAAATTTTAGGGTTACGGGTTTTGGGGGTTATGTGGTTTTGGATTTTAGTGTTTTGGGGTTTTAGAGTTTAGAATTTTAGGGTTTTAGGGTTTACGGTTTTTGGTTTTAGGGTTTTAGGGTTTTCGGTTTAAGGGTCATGGACATTTAGAGTTTAGAGTTTTATTTGTTGGGGTTTTAGGGATATTTAGGTTTAGGGTTTACCGTTATCTTTTGATTTTGAGTGTTTAGGCTAAGTAATCGTACATCTGCAAAATTTTAAAATTTTAGGGTTACGGGTTTTGGGGGTTATGTGTTTTAGCATTTTCGTGTTGTGGGGTTTTAGAGTTTAGAATTTTAGGGTTTTTGGGTTTATGGTTTATGGTTTTAAGGTTTTATGATTTTAGGGTTTTCGGTTTAAGGGCTATGGACATTTAGGGTTTAGAGTTTTATTTGTTGGGGTTTTCTGGAAGTTTAGGCTTATCTTTGGATTTTGAGTGTTTAGGCTAATTAATCATGCATCTTCAAAATTTAAAAATCTTTGGGTTACGAGTTTTGGGGGTTATGTGGTCTTGGATTTTAGTGTTTTGATGTTTTAGAGTTTAGAATTTTAGGGTTTTAGGATTTACGGTTTATGGTTTTAGGTTTTAGGGTCTTCGGTTTAGGGTTACGGGTTTTGGGGGTTATTTGGTTTAGGATTTTAGTGTTTTGGGGTTTTAGAGTTTAGAATTGTAGGGTTTTAGGGTTTACGGTTTATGGTTTTAGGGTGTTAGGGTTTTAATGTTTTACGGTTTTCGGTTTAGGGTTTATGGATATTTATGGTGTAGAGTTTTATTTGTTGGGGTTTTAGGGAAGTTTAGGTTTGGGGTTTACCGTTATCTTTTGATTTTGTATTAGGCTAAGTAATCGTACATCTTCAAAATTTTAAAATTTTAGGGTTACGGGTTTTGAGGGTTATGTTGTTTAGGATTTTAGTGTTTTGGGGTTTTAGAGTTTAGAATTTTAGGGTTTTAGGGTTTAAGGTATATGGTTTTAAGGTTTTAGGGTTTAGGGTTTTCGGTTCAGGGGTTATGGACATTTAGCGTTTAGAGTTTTATTTGTTGGGGTTTTCGAGAAGTTTAGGTTTAGGGTTTACCGTTTTCTTAGGAATTTGAGTGTTTAGGCTAAGTAATTTGAGTGTTTTAGGGTGTTAGGGTTTTAAGGTTTTACGGTTTTCGGTTTAGGGGTTATGGATATTTAGGGTGTAGAGTTTTATTTGTTGGGGTTTTAGGGAAGTTTAGGTTTGTGGTTTACCGTTATCTTTTGATTTTGTATTAAGCTAAGTAATCGTACATCTTCAAAATTTTAAAATTTTAGGGTTACGGGTTTTGGGGTTTATGTTGTTTTGGATTTTAGTGTTTTGGGGTTTTAGAGTTTAGAACTTTAGGGTTTTAAGGTTTACGGTTTATGGTTTTAGGGTTTTTGGGTTTTCGGTTCAGGGGTTATGGACATTTAGGGTTTAGAGTTTTACTTGTTGGGGTTTTAGGGAAGTTTAGGTTTAGGGGTTACTGTTATCTTTTGGTTTTGAGTGTTTAGGCTAAGTAATTGTACATCTTCAAAATTTTAAAATTTTAGGGTTACTGGTTTTGGGGGTTATGTGGTTTTGGATTTTAGTGTTTTGGGGTTTTAGAGTTTTGATTTTTAGGGTTTTTGGATTTACGGTTTATGGTTTTAGGGTTTTAAGGTTTTAGGGTTTTCGGTTTAGGGGTTATGGACATTTAGGATTTAGAGTTTTATTTGTTGGGGTTTTAGGGAAGTTTAGGTTTAGGGTTTACCGTTATCTTTTGATTTTGAGTGTTTAGGCTAAGTAATCGTACATCTTCAAAATTTTAAAATTTTAGGGTTACGGGTTTTGGGGGTTATGTGGTTTAGGATTTTAGAATTTTAGGATTTTAGTGTTTTAAAGTATATGGTTTTAAGGTTTTAGGGTTTTAAGGTTTTCGATTTAGGGGTTATGGACATCAATGATATCTAAAATATTTGTTCAAAAATTAAACAAAATTCTTCTATTTATTTATTTAGTATAAATTTTAAACATGAGATGAATATTTGTTACTCTTTTTTTTTGAAAAAGAATATTTGTTACTCTTTAAATTTCCAATAAAGTTATGAAAGTCCTATTGATTATATATATATATATATAAATATAAATTCGTCAAACTTATCTTAAAGATTTACATTTGTTGCAATATATAAAATAAAATATTTGTCAACTTATCTTGTTATATAAAATATATAATCATCTAAATTTCAAAATACAATGATTTAGCTAAAGATCTTTTTTTTACGAGAAGATTTATCTAAAGATTTACGGTTGCAATATACAATGCAATTACACAAATTCATATATTTATGGTTCCACTGAGTATATTATGCAAGATTTAACAATGAAGGAGGGTTTTTGTTCAAAAGAAAAAAAAAAAAAAAAACAATGAAGGAGGGTTTCAATTCAACTTCATTCAAGCTTCAAAAGAAAAAAAATCAACATTTATCTGTTAAAAAAAAAAAGTCATATTTCATTTATCTTTGTAAAAAAAAAAATCAACTTCATTTATTATTATAAAAAAAACCAACTTCATTTTTTTTTAAAGAACTTCGTTTATTATTAATAAAAAGAAACCAACTTCATTTATTTATCAAAAAAATGGATTTTTTTTTTCTTTTTTTGAAAAGGAAAAAAAAAACTTCCTTTAAGTTTTTTTTTTTTTTTTATAATAACTTCTTTTAAGAAGTATCAGCCAGTCAATAAAAAAAAATTATATATATATATATATTAGCTGGAAAGTAAAAAAAAAAAAAAATCGGAGTAAGTTTTTATTTTTTTGAAAATTACAGCAAGTATCATTAAGTATCATTTAATGACGTAATCAGGGATTTGATTCTATTTTCAAAACTGTAACCGTAAGTAATTAATTTCCACACGCTCCCCACGCTCCAACGGATCTTTTTACAACCTATTAATCCCAATTTCCTTTTGCGATCGAAGACTCACTCCATTTTTCCTCCTTAGGCTTCAGGGCTCTGCGAAATCGCGTCTCTCATGGCGACTGCCGGCACCACCGTCTCTCCGCCGTCAACTCCGCCGCTCTATGGGATCTCCGGAATGACCCTGCTTCGGTATGTTTTCTACTCTCGTTTTCTGTTTTCAATCACTAACCCTAGAAAATCAGGGTTTTTTCAATCACTAACCCTAGAAAATCAGGGTTTTAAAATCGATTTCTCTCTGACTTCAGGGCTCTGCGAAATCGCGTCTCTCATGGCGACTGCCGGCACCACCGTCTCTCCGCCGCTCTATGGGATCTCCGGAATGACCCTGCTTCGGTATGTTTTCTACTCGTCCTGTTTTCAATTACTAACACTAGAAAATCAGGGTTTTAAAATCGATTTCTCTCTGACTTCATCAGGGCTCTGCGAAATAGCGTCTCTCATGGCGACTGCCCGCACCACCGTCTCTCCGCCGTCAACTCCGCCGCTCTATGGGATCTCCGGAATGACCCTGCTTCGGTATGTTTTCTGCTCTCGTTTTCTATTTTCAATCACTAACCCTTGAAAACCAGGGTTTTTTCAATCACTAACCCTAGAAAATCAGGGTTTCTTCAGGGCTCGCGAAGTCAGCGAAGTCATCTCTCATGCACCATTGGAGATCTCTGAAATGATCCACGGTATGTTTTTCTACTCTGTCTTTTGTGAAAATCACCAAACCCTAGAAAATTAGGGGTTTAAATTGATTTCTACTCTGTCTTTGGTGATATTGTTGTTTAAATGTGAGTGTTAGATTAGAACACTGATGTTGAAGAACAAAATAAGTAATTGCTTGTGAATAACCCTGTTAATTACTTTACATTATTTATGTGTTGATCGAAAGAGAGTATATAATGATGTAAACTTTGTGTGTGCTGTTTGGACTGCAGGTGAACAAGTATGATATTGATGCTGTTTTGTTTTGGGGTGTATCTCCTCTAAATTACCTATCTTGGAGGTTAGTATAGTAACTATATATCTATGTTTTCTAATTTTAAAGCAAATAACTATATTTGAATTCCTGGTTAATGGTTTTTTTAAGTACAAACAGTTAATGATTGACATTTTATTAATTTGTTCATGAAAATTTCAGATAACCAAATTCTGGAGTTCATGGAATATTATGATATTAGAATGTATTAAAGCTTCAATCAGAATTGGTACGTTCTCAAACTCCAATCGCTTTACATTATTTATGTTAGAACTGCATATGGAATGAAAGCACCTAGTTATGATCTTAACAAACCCTTCCAATTTTTTTTCTCTTCAAAATTTGACTTTCTAACTTCTTTTATCTCCTAAATTCCCTCTTCTTTCATCATACAATTTGTATTTTTCACTCCCGAAACTTTTCCTCTGGAATTCCTTTTCTAGAATTTATCTAAAGATTTTCAAAAACTCTTTTTGATCTTTTCTTGATTTTTATCTCTTCAAGAAAACTTTTTTTAAGCGTTTTTCTTCAAAATTTTTTAAACCACTTTTGTCTAATTTTTATTTCAAACATTTTCTCTTCAAAGATTTTTTCTCTTTCTAACTTCTGTTATCTCCAAAATGCTCTTTCCAAAGATTTTTCTAATTTATTTTTTACTTCCTAAATTGTTTTCTCTTAGAATTTATCCCTCACACATTTACTTTTATTCAAAAGTTGTCTCTTTTCCACTCAAAAAGTTTTGTTTCAAATCTTTTGTTCTTCAAATTAGTCTCTCTGGTTCCAACTTCTTTTATCTCATGATTTTTTCACGAAAACTTTTTCTTTACATCGTCTCGTTTTTATCTCTTTAAAATAGCTTTCATAAATTCTTTTGTTTTGCCTCCAAATGCTTCTCTGTTTAAGGGTTTTTTTTATTCTTAAAATGTTACTTAAAACTTTTTCTGATTTAAAATTGTTTGTTCGAAATTTGCGTTTTCTTGATTTTTCTCACTTTCTAATGTTTTCTTAAAAATTTCTCTGTTTTCCGACCTTGGTTTTCTAAAAAATATATCTTCAAAATTTTGCTTTCCACCTTTTCAAAATGCATCTCTTTTTAATATTTTCAATTAAAAGTTTTTATTTTATCTTTTTTCTAGAATTTATCACCTTTTTTCAAACTTCTCTCCAAAAAGTTTTACTTTTTCCTTATTCAAATGTTTCAAATGTTTTCATTTTCCGAATGCTTCTCTTTTTAAGGTTTCTTTTCTTTAATTTGTCCGTAAAACTTTTTCCTCTTTAAAACTGTTTATTCAAAATTTTCAAATATTTTCTTAAAAATTCCTCTGTTTTCCTTAAAAAAAAAAATCCTCTGTTTTCCAACCTCAGTTTTCTAAAAACTATCTCTTCAAAATCTTTTTAATATTTTTTATTAAAAGTTTTTACTTAACTTTTTTTCAACTTCAATTTTTTAAAAAATATCTCTTGAAAATGTTTATCTCTTTTTAATATTTTTTATTAAATGTTTTTACTGATTTTTTTGGCTAGAATTCATCTCAAAACCCTTTTTCAAATATTTCCCTATTTTAACTTCATTTCAAACGCTTACATTTTCCAAATGCTTATCTTTTTTAAGTTTTTTTTTTTCTTTAAAACTTTTTTCGGTTTAAAATTGTTTCTTCAACATTTGCGTTTTCTTGATTTCTCACTTTTCTTAAAAACTTCTCTTTTTTCCAACCTCAGTTTTCTTCACCTTTTTTCAAATTTTTTTCTCCGAAAATTTTTCCTTTTTCAAATGTTTCCCTCTTTTAACTTCCATTTCAAATGTTTTCATTTTCCAAATGGCCTCTCTTTTTAAGTTTTGTTTTTCCTTAAAACTTTTTCCTGTTTAAAATTGTTTCTTCAAAATTTTCGTTTATTTTTTCTCCCTTTCAAAATGTTTTCTTATTAATTTCTCATTTTTCATCCTCAGTTTTCTAAAAAAATCTCTTAAAAACTTGTCTTTCCAACTTTTTATTTTCAAAAGTTTTCCTTTTCAAAATGCATATCTTTTAAATAATTTTTTCTTAAATGTTTTTACTTAAAAGTTTTCTCTCCAAAATTTTTACTTTTTCCTTTTTCAAATGTTTCCCTCTGTTTTAACTTCAGCTCAAAATTTTCTTTTTAAGGTTTTTTTTCTTAAATTTTCCTGAAAACTTTTTCCTTTAAATTGTTTCTTCCAAATTTGCGTTTTCTTTATTGATCTCACTTTCGAAAAATTTCTCTGTTTTCCAATTTCAGTTTTCTAAAAAATATCTCTTGAAAAATTGTCTTTCCAACTTCTTTTTATCTTTCAAAGGTTTTCCTTTTCAAAATGTCATCTCTTTTTAATACTTTTTTTTTATTAAAAGTTGTTACTTTTTTTTTCTAGAATTTTTTTCAAAACCTTCTTTCAACTTTTCTCTCCAAAATGTTTAGTTTTTCCTTTCTCAAATGTTTCGTTTTTTTCTTAAATTTTTCCTTTATTTTTTTTCTGTTTAAAATTGTTTTCTTAAAAATTTCTCAACCCCAGTTTTCTAAAAAAAATATCTCTTGAAAACGTGCCTTTCCAACCTCTTTTTATCTTCAAATGTTTTCCATTTCAAAATGCTCATGTCTTTTTAATATTTTTTTATTAAATGTTTTTATGTAATTTTTTTTATAGAATTTATCTCGAAACTCTTTTTATTAAAAATTTTTTCTCCAAAATTTTTTCCCTTTTTTCAAATATTTTTCAAATATTTCCTTCTTTTAACTCCATTTCAAACTTTTTCATTTTCCAAATGCTTATCTTTTTAAAGTTTTTTTTGTTAACGCAAATTTTTTCTAATCATGATTTCTCACTTTCTAATGTTTCTTCAAAATTTGTGTTTTCTTGTTTTTTCTCACTTTCAAAATGTTTTCTTAAAAATTTCTTATCTTTCCATCCTCGATTTTCTTAAAAATCTCTTCAAGACTTATCTTTCCAACTCCTTTTTTTCTTCAAATGTTTTCCTTTTCAAAATGCATCTCTTTTTAATAATTTTTTATTTAATGTTTTTACTTAAAAGTTTTCTCTCCAAAATTTTTACTTTTTCCTAAATGTTTCCCTCTTTTTTTATCTTCATCCAAAAATTTTCTTTCAAATGTTTTCATTTCCCAAATTAAGGTTTTTTTTTTCCCTTCAATTTTCCTTAACTTTTTCCTTCAAAATGTTTTCTTAAAAATTTCTTATTTTGTCCATCCTCGGTTTTCTAAAAAATCTCTTCAAAACTTGTCTTTCCAATCCTTTTTATCTTCAAATGTTTTCCTTTTAAAAATGCATATCTTTTTAATATTTTTTATTAAATGTTTTTACTTAAAAGTTCTCTCCAAAATTTTTTCTTTTTCCTTTTTCAAATGTTTCCTCTTTTAACTTCACTCAAAATTTTCTTTCAAAAGTTTTCATTTCCCAAATGCTTTTCTTTTAAAGTTTTTTTTTTTTAAAAAAATTCCTTAACTTTTTCCTTCAAAATGTTTTCTAAAAATTTCTCATTTTTCCATCCTCAGTTTTCTAAAAAATCTCTTCAAAACTTGTTTTTCCAACTTCTTTTTATCTTCAAATGTCTTCCTTTTCAAAATGAATCTCTTTTTAAAATGTTTTGACTTAAAAGTTCTCTCCAAAATTTTTAGACCCCGTTTGATAACCATTTGGTTTTTAGTTTTTGGTTTTTCAAAATTATGCTTGTTTTCTCTTAATTTATTTTTAATGATTTTCTCTTAATTATAAAATGATTTTCATCTTTAAAACATGGACATGGGGAGGGAAGTAGGTAACAAACCAAATAAATGTATAGGTAGAAGGAGGGTTTATAAGCTTAATTTTCAAAAACTAAAAACTAAAAGTGAAATGGTTATCAAATGGGGCCTTACTTTTTCCTTTTTCAAAATTTTCCCTCTTTTAACTTCATCCCAAAATTCTTTCAAATGTTTTCATATCCCAAATGCTTTTCTTTTTAATGTTTTTTTTCTTAAATTTTCCTTAAAACTTTTTCCTTCAAAATGTTTTCTTAAAAATTTATTATTTTTCCATCCTAAGTTTTCTAAAAAATCTCTTCAAAACTTGTTTTTCCAACTTCTTTTTATCTTCAAATGATTTCCTTTTCAAAATGCATCTCTTTATTAAATGTTTTTACTTAAAATTTTCTCTCCAAAAATTTTACTTTCAAATGTTTTTTCCCTCTTTTAACTTCACTCAAAATTTTCTTTCAAATGTTTTCATTTCCCAAATGCTTTTCTTTATAAGGTTTTTTTTCTTAAATTTTTTCCATAAAACTTTTTCCTTCAAAATGTTTTCTTAAAAATTTCTCAATTTTCCATCCTCTGTTTTCTAAAAAAATCTCTTCAAAACTTGTTTTTCCAACTTCTTTTTATTTTCAAATGCTTTCCTTTTCAAAATGCATGTCTTTTTAATAATTTTTTATTAAATGTTTTTACTTAAAAGTTCTCTCCAAAATTTTTACTTTTTCCTTTTTCAAATGCTTCCCTCATTTAACTTCATCCCAAAAGTTTCTTTGAAATGTTTTCATTTCCCAAATTTTCCTTAAAACCCTTTCCTTTAAAATGTTTCTTCAAAATTTGTGTTCTTTATTTTTTTCACTTTCAAATGTTTTCTTAAAAGTTCTCTGTTTTCCAACTTCCGTTTTCTAAAAAATATCTCTTGAAAACTTGTTTTTCCAACTTCTTTTTATCTTCAAATATTTTTCTTTTGAAAACATTCATCTCTTTTTAATATTTTTTATCAAATGTTTTTACTTTTTTTTTCTAGAATTTATCTCAAAACCTTTTTTCAAATTTTTTTTTCTCCAAAAATGTTTTCCTGTTTTAATTTCCTCCATTTCAAATGTTTTCATCTTCCAATTGCTTCTCTTTTTAAGTTTTTTTTTTCCTTGAAACTTATTCCTGTTTAAAATTATTTCTTCAAAATTTGTGTTTTCTTTATTTTTCTAACTTTCAAATTGTTTTCTTAAAAAATTCTCATTATTTCTTCAAAACTTGTCTTTCCAACTCATTTTTATCTTCAAATTTTTTCCTTTTCAAAATGCATCTCTTTTTAATAATTTTTTATTAAATGTTTTTACTTAAAAGTTCTCTCCAAATGTTTCCCTTTTTAACTTCACTCAAAATTTTCTTTCAAATGTTTTCATTTCCCAAGTGCTTTTCTTTTCAAGGTTTTTTTTCCCTTAAATTTTCCTTAAAACTCTTTTTTTTTTTTTTTTTTTTTTTTATCTTCCAAGTGTTTTCGTTTTCAAAATGCATCTCTTTTTAAGATTTTTTTTATTAAATGTTTTTACTTAAAAGTTTTCTCTCCAAAATTTTTACCTTTGTCCTTTTTCAAATGTTTCCCTCTTTTAACTTCAACTCAAAATTTTCTAAATGTTTTCATTTCCCAAATTCTTTTCTTTTTAAGGTTTTTTTTCTTAAATTTTCCTTAAAACTTTCATAAAACTTTCTCCTTTAAATTGTTTCTTCAAAATTTGTGTTCTCTTTATTTTTCTCACTTTCAAATGTTTTCTTAAAATTTCTCTGTGTTCCAACTTCCGTTTTCTAAAAACATCTCTTGAAAACTTGTCTTTCCAACTTCTTTATCTTCAAATCTTTTCCTTTTGAAAATGTTCATCTCTTTTTAATATTTTAAAACTTTTTTATTTTTCTCACTTTCAAATGTTTTCTTAAAATTTCTCTGTTTTCCAACTTTCGTTTTCTAAAAGCATCTCTTGAAAACTTGTCTTTCCAACTTCTTTATCTTCAAATGCTTTCCTTTTGAAAATGTTCATCTCTTTTTAATATTTTAAAACTTTTTCCTTTAAAGTGTGATAGATCATTGTTGCTTCGCTCTCTCTCTCAATTTTGACATATCATGGATTTCTATAGAAACTTATTTCTTGTATTGTTTAATTTAATATAATATATTTTTTTTTTGTATCTTTTTTTACATTTTTATCTTGTTCTCTTTAAGATTCTTTGGTTGTTTGATTTTCATTTTATTTGGTATTTGTCACTTAGAACTATGCTTTTTAAAGCAGGGGTACTTATTGCTTGGTTTTAGATTCAATTTTTTTAGTAAAGTTTGTTAGTTTTATATAGAGTATTATATTATAGTTCTTCATTGCTTGGTTCACATTATACTTTTCAAAGTGTGATAGATCATTGTTGCTTCGCTCTCTCTCTCAATTTTGACATATCATGGATTTCTATAGAAACTTATTTCTTGTATTGTTTAATTTAATATAATATTTTTTTTTTTTATCTTTTTTTACATTTTTATCTTGTTCTCTTTAAGATTCTTTGGTTGTTTGATTTTCATTTTATTTGGTATTTGTCACTTAGAACTATGCTTTTTAAAGCAGGGGTACTTATTGCTTGGTTTTAGATTCAATTTTTGTTAGTAAAGTTTGTTAGTTTTATATAGAGTATTATATTATAGTTCTTCATTGCTTGGTTCACATTATACTTTTCAAAGTGTGATAGATCATTGTTGCTTCGCTCTCTTTCTCAATTTTGACATATCATGGATTTCTATAGAAACTTATTTCTTGTATTGTTTAATTTAATATAATATATTTTTTTTTGTATCTTTTTTTACATTTTTATCTTGTTCTCTTTAAGATTCTTTGGTTGTTTGATTTTCATTTTATTTGGTATTTCTCACTTAGAACTATGCTTTTTGCAGGGGTACTTATTGCTTGGTTTTAGATTCAATTTATTTTTAGTAAAGTTTGTTAGTTTTATATAGAGTATTATATTATAGTTCTTCGTTGCTTGGTTCACATTATACTTTTCAAAGTGTGATAGATCATTGTTGCTTCGCTCTCTCTCTCAATTTTGACATATCATGGATTTCTATAAAAACTTATTTCTTGTATTGTTTAATTTAATATAATATATTTTTTTTGTATCTTTTTTTACATTTTTATCTTGTTCTCTTTAAGATTCTTTGGTTGATTGATTTTCATTTTATTTGGTATTTCTCACTTAGAACTATGTTTTTTAAAGCAGGGGTACTTATTGCTTGGTTTTAGATTCAATTTTTTTAGTAAAGTTTGTTAGTTTTATATAGAGTATTATATTATAGTTCTTCATTGCTTGGTTCACATTATACTTTTCAAAGTGTGATAGATCATTGTTGCTTCGCTCTCTCTCTCTCAATTTTGACATATCATGGATTTCTATAGAAACTTAATTCTTGTATTGTTTAATTTAATATAATATATTTTTTTTTTTGTATCTTTTTTTACATTTTTATCTTGTTCTCTTTAAGATTCTTTGGTTGTTTGATTTTCATTTTATTTGGTATTTGTCACTTAGAACTATGCTTTTTAAAGCAGGGGTACTTATTGCTTGGTTTTAGATTCAATTTTTTTAGTAAAGTTTGTTAGTTTTATATAGAGTATTATATTATAGTTCTTCATTGCTTGGTTCACATTATACTTTTCAAAGTGTGATAGATCATTGTTGCTTCGCTCTCTCTCTCAATTTTGACATATCATGGATTTCTATAGAAACTTATTTCTTGTATTGTTTAATTTAATATAATATTTTTTTTTTTATCTTTTTTTACATTTTTATCTTGTTCTCTTTAAGATTCTTTGGTTGTTTGATTTTCATTTTATTTGGTATTTGTCACTTAGAACTATGCTTTTTAAAGCAGGGGTACTTATTGCTTGGTTTTAGATTCAATTTTTTTTAGTAAAGTTTGTTAGTTTTATATAGAGTATTATATTATAGTTCTTCGTTGCTTGGTTCACATTATACTTTTCAAAGTGTGATAGATCATTGTTGCTTCGCTCTCTCTCTCAATTTTGACATATCATGGATTTCTATAGAAACTTATTTCTTGTATTGTTTAATTTAATATAATATTTTTTTTTTTTGTATCTTTTTTTACATTTTTATCTTGTTCTCTTTAAGATTCTTTGGTTGTTTGATTTTCATTTTATTTGGTATTTGTCACTTAGAACTATGCTTTTTAAAGCAGGGGTACTTAATTGCTTGGTTTTAGATTCAATTTTTTTTAGTAAAGTTTGTTAGTTTTATATAGAGTATTATATTATAGTTCTTCATTGCTTGGTTCACATTATACTTTTCAAAGTGTGATAGATCATTGTTGCTTCGCTCTCTCTCTCAATTTTGACATATCATGGATTTCTATAGAAACTTATTTCTTGTATTGTTTAATTTAATATAATATTTTTTTTTTATCTTTTTTTACATTTTTATCTTGTTCTCTTTAAGATTCTTTGGTTGTTTGATTTCCATTTATTTGGTATTTGTCACTTAGAACTATGCTTTTTAAAGCAGGGGTACTTATTGCTTGGGTTTAGATTCAATTTTTTTTTAGTAAAGTTTGTTAGTTTTATATAGAGTATTATATTATAGTTCTTCGTTGCTTGGTTCACATTATACTTTTCAAAGTGTGATAGATCATTGTTGCTTCGCTCTCTCTCTCAATTTTGACATATCATGGATTTCTATAGAAACTTATTTCTTGTATTGTTTAATTTAATATAATATATTTTTTTGGTATCTTTTTTTACATTTTTATCTTGTTCTCTTTAAGATTCTTTGGTTGATTGATTTTCATTTTATTTGGTATTTCTCACTTAGAACTATGTTTTTTAAAGCAGGGGTACTTATTGCTTGGTTTTAGATTCAATTTTTTTAGTAAAGTTTGTTAGTTTTATATAGAGTATTATATTATAGTTCTTCATTGCTTGGTTCACATTATACTTTTCAAAGTGTGATAGATCATTGTTGCTTCGCTCTCTCTCTCAATTTTGACATATCATGGATTTCTATAGAAACTTATTTCTTGTATTGTTTAATTTAATATAATATATATTTTTTTTGTATCTTTTTTTACATTTTTATCTTGTTCCCTTTAAGATTCTTTGGTTGTTTGATTTTCATTTTATTTGGTATTTGTCACTTAGAACTATGCTTTTTAAAGCAGGGGTACTTATTGCTTGGTTTTAGATTCAATTTTTTTAGTAAAGTTTGTTAGTTTTATATAGAGTATTATATTATAGTTCTTCATTGCTTGGTTCACATTATACTTTTCAGAGTGTGATAGATCATTGTTGCTTCGCTCTCTCTCTCAATTTTGACATATCATGGATTTCTATAGAAACTTATTTCTTGTATTGTTTAATTTAATATAATATTTTTTTTTTTTTATCTTTTTTTACATTTTTATCTTGTTCTCTTTAAGATTCTTTGGTTGTTTGATTTTCATTTTATTTGGTATTTGTCACTTAGAACTATGCTTTTTAAAGCAGGGGTACTTATTGCTTGGTTTTATATAGAGTATTATATTATAGTTCTTCGTTGCTTGGTTCACATTATTCTTTTTAAAGTGTGATAGATCATTGTTGCTTCGCTCTCTCTCTCAATTTCGACATATCATGGATTTCTATAGAAACTTATTTCTTGTATTGTTTAATTTAATATAATATATTTTTTTGTATCTTTTTTTACATTTTTATCTTGTTCTCTTTAAGATTCTTTGGTTGTTTGATTTTCATTTTATTTGGTATTTCTCACTTAGAACTATGCTTTTTAAAGCATGGGTACTTATTGCTTGGTTTTAGATTCAATTTTTTTTAGTAAAGTTTGTTAGTTTTATAGAGTATTATATTATAGTTCTTCATTTCTTGGTTCACATTATACTTTTCAAAGTGTGATAGATCATTGTTGCTTCGCTCTCTCTCTCAATTTTGACATATCATGGATTTCTATAGAAACTTATTACTTGTATTGTTTATTTTATTCTATATTTTATATCTCCTAGTTTTTTTTTTTTTTTTTTTTTTTTTTTTTTTTTTTTATGAGAATCACCGAATGGCCTTCTTTTAGATTCAATTTTTTTAGTAAATTTTAGTTATAACTTTTTTTTTTTTTTTTGTTGTATTGTTTAGTTTGAAAATTGTAGAGTTTGGTTTTTTTCCTGTTGGCATGTTTATCTTCTACGGACAAATTAGGAGTTTTGTATTGTTCACTAATCTCATAGCAATACGTACTATGCTTTCAAAGCATGGATATAAATTTTTAAAGAAACCTTTGAATTCTCACTTTCTAACTCTTTAATTTATTTCTCACTCTTTAAAAATTGCATCCCTCTCTAACTCTTTAATTTATTTCTCACTCTAATTTTTTATCTTATAATTCTTTTTTATGAATTTGAGAGAACTTTTTTAACAAAAAGAATTTCAAGAAAATTTGTGTAATGGGGTATTGCATTTATTTCAAAATATGGCCATTTTAATCATTTTTTATGATTATCATTTTACCCCTGCATTTCACTATATACTATTGGGTGTAATTTATAAACCTTAAATATATTATCTCATAAAACCCTAATCATTAGACTCTAAAATCTAGAAACTCGAAAGGGATTCATTTCTAGCATATATTAAACAAACTGAGTTAGGATTGAGATTGGTCAACTCCAAAGTGAGGAACCTGAATTTTTTATGAATTTGAGAGAACTTTTTTAACAAAAAGAATTTCAAAAAAATTTGTTTAACGGGGTATTGCATTTATTTCAAAATATGGCCACTTCATTTTTTAGGATTATCATTATCATTTTTCCACTACATTTCATTATTTACCGTTGGGTGTAATTTATAACATTAGACCAGAAAGTTGTAAAACGATAAACCTTAACTATATAACCTCATAAAACCTTGATCATTAGACCCTAAAATGTAGAAACTCGAAAGGGATTCATTTCTAGCATATATTAAACAAACTGAGTTAGGATTGAGATTGGTCAACTCCAAAGTGAGGAACCTGAATTTTTTATGAATTTGAGAGAACGTTTTTAACAAAAAGAATTTCAAAAAAAATTGTGTAACGGGGTATTGCATTTATTTCAAAATATGGCCACTTTCTTCATTTTTTAGGATTATCATTTTTCCACTACATTTCATTATTTACTGTTGGGTGTAATTTATAACAATAGACCAGAAAGTTGTAAAACGATAAACCTTAACTATATAACCTCATAAAACCTTGATCATTAGACCCTAAAATGTAGAAACTCGAAAGGGATTCATTTCTAGCATATACTAAACAAACTAAGTTAGGATTGAGATGTGTCAACTCCAAAGTGAGGAACCTGATTTTTTTATGAATTTGAGAGAACTTTTTTAACAAAAAGAATTTCAAAAAAATTTGTGTAACGGGGTATTGCATTTATTTAAGAATATGGTCATTTTCTTCATTTTTTAGGATTATCATTTTTCCCCCAACATCATTATATACACTCTTCGGTGTAATTTATAACATTAGACCAGAGAGTTGTAAAACAATAAACCTTAACTATATAACCTCATAAAACCTTGATCATTAGACCCTAAAATGTAGAAACTCGAAAGGGATTCATTTCTAGCATATTTTAAACAAACTGAGTTAGGATTGAGATTGGTCAACTCCAAAGTGAGGAACCTTAATTTTGTATGAATTTGAGAGAACTTTTTTAAGAAAAAGAATTTAAAAAAAAAAAATTGTGTAACGGGGTATTGCATTTATTTTAAAATAGGGCCATTTTTTTTCATTTTTCGGAATTATCCTTTTTCCCCTACATTTCATTATATACTTTTGGGTGTAATTTATAACATTAGCCCCGAAAGTTGGAAAACGATAAACCTTAACTATATAATCACATAAAACCCTAATCATTAGACCCTAAAATGTAGAAACTCGAAAGGGATTCATTTCTAGCATGTATTAAACAAACTGAGTGAGGATTGAGATTGGTCGACTCCAAAGTGAGGAACCTGAATTTTGTATGAATTATAGGGAATGTTTTTAAGAAAAAGAATTTCAAAAAAATTTGTGTAACGGGGTACTGCATTTATTTTAAAATATGGTCATTTTCTTCATTTTTTAGGATTATCATTTTTCCCCAACATTTCACTATATCCTGTTGGGTGTAATTTATAAAATTAGACAGGAAAGTTGTAAAACAATAAACCTTAACTATATAACCTGATAAAACCTTGATCATTAGACCCTATAATGTAGAAACTCGAAAGGGGTTCATTTCTAGCATATATTAAACAAACTGAGTTAGAATTGAGATTGGTCAACTCCAAAGTGAGGAATCTGAATTTTTTATGCATTTGAGAGAACGTTTTAAACAAGAATAATTTCAAAAAAATTTGTTTAACGGGGTATTGCATTTATTTCAAAATATGGCCATTTTCTTGATTTTTTTGAATTATCATTTTTCCCCTACATTTCACTATATACTATTGGGTGTAATTTATAACATTAGACCAGAAAGTTGTAAGGTTTTAGGGTTACGGGTTACGGGTTTTGGGGGTTATGTGGTTTTGGATTTTAGGGTTTTGGGGTTTCAGAGTTTAGAATTTTAGGGTTTTAGGGTTTTCGATTTATGGTTTTAGGGTTTTAAGGTTTTAGGGTTTTCGGTTTAGGGGTTATGGACATTTAGGGTTTTGAGTTTTATTTGTTGGCGTTTTCAGGAAGTTTAGATTTAGGGGTTATGGACATCTTTGGATTTTCAGTGTTTTGGCTAATTAATCGTACATCTTAAAAATTTAAAATTTTAGGGTTACAGGTTTTGGGGGTTAAGTGGTTTTGGATTTTAGTGTTTTGGGGTTTTAGAGTTTAGAATTTTAGGGTTTTAGGGTTTACGATTTATGGTTTAAGGGTTTTACAGTTTTAAGGTTTTAGGGATTTCGATTTAGGGGTTATTGACATTTAGGGTTTAGAGTTTTATTTGTTGGGGTTTTCAGGACGTTTTAGTTTAGGGTTTACCGTTATCCTTTGATTTTGAGTGTTTAGGCTAAGTAATCGTACATCTTCAAAATTTTAAAATTTTTGGGTTACGGGTTTTGGGGGTTATGTGGTTTAGGATTTTAGTGTTTTGGGGTTTTAGAGTTTAGAATTTTAGGGTTTTAGGGTTTACGGTATATGCTTTTAAGGTTTTGGGGTTTTAGGGTTTTCGAGTTTACGGTTTAGGGGTTATGGACATTTAGGGTTTAGAGTTTTATTTGTAGGGGTTTTTGGGACGTTTTGGTTTAGGGTTTACCGTTATCTTTGGATTTTTAGTGTTTAGGTTAATTAATCGTACATCTTCAAAATTTTAAAATTTTAGGGTTACGGGTTTTGGGGGTTATGTGGTTTTGGATTTTAGTGTTTTGCAGTTTTAGAGTTTAGAATTTTAGGGTTTAGGGTTTACGGTTTATGGTTTTAGGGTTTTAAGGTTTTAGGGTTTTCGGTTTAGGGGTTATGGACTTTTAAGGTTTAGTGTTTTCTTTGTTGGGGTTTTAGGGAAGGTTGGGTTTAGGGTTTACAGTTATCTTTGGATTTTGAGTGTTTAGGCTAAGTAATCGTACGTCTTCTACATTTTAATATTTTAGTGTTAAGGATTTTAGGGGTTTTGTGGTTTAGGATTTTAGTGTTTTGGGGTTTTAGAGTTCAGAGTTTTAGGGTTTAGGATTTATGGTTTTAGGGTTTTGGATTTAGGTGTTATGGACTTTTAGGGTTTTAGGGAAGGTTAGGTTTAGGGTTTAAAGTTATCTTTTGATTTTGAGTGTATAGGCTAAGTAATCGTACTTCATCAAAATTTGTTGGGGTTTTAGGGAAGGTCTAGCGGTTACTATTATCTTTGGATTTTGAATGTTTTGGGGTTTTAGAGTTTTGAATTTTTCGGGGTTTAGGGTTTAGGGTTTAATGTTTTAGGCTTTTAGGGTTTTAAGATATTAGGGTTTTGTGTTTAGGGGTTATGGACTTTTAGGGTTTAGTGTTTTCTTTGTTGGGGTTTTAGGGAAGATTCAGTTTAGGGTTTAGGGTTTAGGGTTTTAGAGTTTTAGGTTAGTAAGGTTTTCGGGTTTTGGGTTTAGGGGTTATGGACTTTTAGGGTTTAGAGTTTTCTATGTTGGGGTTTAGGGTTTACCGTTATCTTTGGATTTTGAGTGTTTAGGCTAAGTAATCGTACATCTTCAAATCTTTACAATTTTAGGGTTGAGGGTTTTGGGGGTTTTGTGGTTTAGGATTTTAGTGTTTTGGGGTTTTAGAGTTTAGCATTTTTGAGTTTAAGGGTTTAAGGTTTATGGTTTTAGGGTTTTATGGTTTTGGAATTAGGTGTTATGGACTTTTAGGGTTTAGAGTTTTCTTTGTTGGGGTTTTAGGGAATGTTAGGTTTAGGGGTTACCGTTATCTTTGGATTTTTAGTGTATAGGCTAAGTAATCGTATATCTTCAACATTTGACAATTTTAGGGTTAATGGTTTTTGTGGTTTTGTGGTTTAGGATTTTAGTGTTTTGGGGTTTTAGAGTTTAGAATTTTAGGGTTTACCGTTAACTTTGGATTATTAGTGTTTAGGCTAAGTAATCGTACATCTTCAAATCTTTACCATTTTAGGGTTATGGGTTTTTGGGGTTTTGTGGTTTAGGATTGTAGTGTTTTGGGGTTTTAGAGTTTAGAATTTTAGGGGTTTAGGGTTTAGGGTTTCTAGTTTTAGGGTTTTAAGGTTTTAGTGTTTTGGGTTTAGGGGTTATGGACATTTAGGGTTTAGTGTTTTCTTGGTTGGGGTTTTAGGGAAGGTTTATCGTTTACTATTATCTTTGGATTTTGAGTGTTTAGGCTAAGTAATCGTACATCTTCAAATATTAACTATTTTAGGGTGAACGTTTTTTTGGGGTTTTGTGGTTTAGGAATATAGTGTTTTTGGGTTTTAGAGTTTAGAATTTTAGAGTTTTAGGGTTTAGGGTTTTAGAGTTTTAGGTTAGTAAGGTTTTCGGGTTTTGGGTTTAGGGGTTATGGACTTTTAGGGTTTAGAGTTTTCTATGTTGGGGTTTAGGGTTTACCGTTATCTTTGGATTTTGAGTGTTTAGGCTAAGTAATCGTACATCTTCAAATCTTTACAATTTTAGGGTTAAGGGTTTTTGGGATTTTGTGGTTTAGGATTTTAGTGTTTTGGGGTTTTAGAGTGTTGAAATTTAGGGGTTTAGGGTCTTAGGGTTTTAAGGTTTTATGGTTTTGTGTATAGGGGTTATGGACTTTTAGGGTTTAGAGTTTTCTTTGTTGGGGTTTTAGGGATGATTAGATTTAGGGTTTACCGTTATCTTTGGATTTTGAGAGTTTAGAATAAGTAGTCGTACATCTTCAAATCTTTACAATTTTATGGTTAAGGGTTTTTGGCGTTTTGTGGTTTAGGATTTTAGTGTTTTGGGGTTTTAGAGTTTGGAATTGGGTTTAGGGTTTTAGGGTTTTAGAGTTTTAAGGTTTTAGGGTTTTTGGTTAAGGGGTTATGGACATTTACGGTTTAGAGTTTTATTTGTTGGGGGTTTTCGGGAAGTTTAGGTTAAGGGTTTACCGTTATCTTTTGATTTTGAGTGTTTAGGCTAAGTAATCGTATATCTTAAAAATTTTAAAATTTTAGGGTTACGGGTTTTGGGGGTTATGATGTTTTGGATTTTAGTATTTTGGGGTTTCAGAGTTTAGAATTTTAGGGTTTAGGGTTTACGGTTTATGGTTTTAGGGTTTAAGGGTTTTAAGGTTTTAGGGTTTTCGGTTTAGGGTTTAGGGTTTAGGGTTTAGGGTTTAGGGTTTAGGGTTTAGGGTTTAGGGTTTTGGAGTTTAGGAATATAGTGTTTTTGGGTTTTAGAGTTTAGAATTTTAGAGTTTTAGGGTTTAGGGTTTTAGAGTTTTAGGTTAGTAAGGTTTTCGGGTTTTGGGTTTAGGGGTTATGGACTTTTAGGGTTTAGAGTTTTCTATGTTGGGGTTTAGGGTTTACCGTTATCTTTGGATTTTGAGTGTTTAGGCTAAGTAATCGTACATCTTCAAATCTTTACAATTTTAGGGTTAAGGGTTTTTGGGATTTTGTGGTTTAGGATTTTAGTGTTTTGGGGTTTTAGAGTGTTGAAATTTAGGGGTTTAGGGTCTTAGGGTTTTAAGGTTTTATGGTTTTGTGTATAGGGGTTATGGACTTTTAGGGTTTAGAGTTTTCTTTGTTGGGGTTTTAGGGATGATTAGATTTAGGGTTTACCGTTATCTTTGGATTTTGAGAGTTTAGAATAAGTAGTCGTACATCTTCAAATCTTTACAATTTTATGGTTAAGGGTTTTTGGCGTTTTGTGGTTTAGGATTTTAGTGTTTTGGGGTTTTAGAGTTTGGAATTGGGTTTAGGGTTTTAGGGTTTTAGAGTTTTAAGGTTTTAGGGTTTTTGGTTAAGGGGTTATGGACATTTACGGTTTAGAGTTTTATTTGTTGGGGGTTTTCGGGAAGTTTAGGTTAAGGGTTTACCGTTATCTTTTGATTTTGAGTGTTTAGGCTAAGTAATCGTATATCTTAAAAATTTTAAAATTTTAGGGTTACGGGTTTTGGGGGTTATGATGTTTTGGATTTTAGTATTTTGGGGTTTCAGAGTTTAGAATTTTAGGGTTTAGGGTTTACGGTTTATGGTTTTAGGGTTTAAGGGTTTTAAGGTTTTAGGGTTTTCGGTTTAGGGGTTATGGACATTGAGGGTTTAGGGTTTATGAGGGTTTAGAGTTTTATTTGTTGGGGTTTTCTGGAAGTTTAGGTTTAGGGTTTACCGTTATCTTTTGATTTTGAGTGTTTATGCTAAGTAATCGTACATCTTCAAAATTTTCAAATTTTAGGGTTACGGGTTTTGGGGGTTATGTGGTTTAGGATTTTAGTGTTTTGGTGTTTTAGAGTTTAGAATTTTAGGGGTTTAGGGTTTACGGTTTGTGGTTTTAAGGTTTTAGGGTTTTAGGGTTTTCGATTTAGGGTTTATAGCTATTTAGGGTTTAGAGTTTTATTTGTTGGGGTTTTGAGGAAGTTTAGGTTTCGGGTTTACCGTTATCTTTTGATTTTGAGTGTACATCTTCAAAATTTTAAAATTATAGGGTTACGGGTTTTGGGGGTTATGTGGTTTAGGATTTTAGTGTTCTGGGGTTTTAGAGTTTAGAATTTTAGGGGTTTAGGGTTTAGGGTTTGTGGTTTTAAGGTTTTATGGTTTTAGGGTTTTCGATTTAGGGGTTATGGATATTTAGGGTTTAGAGTTTTATTTGTTGGGGTTTTCAGAAGTTTTTGTTTAGGGTTTACCGTTATCTTTTGATTTTGAGTGTTTAGGCTAAGTAATCGTACAAATTCAAAATTTTAAAATTTTAGGGTTACAGGTTTTGGGGGTTAGGTGGTTTAGGATTTTAGTGTTTTTGGGTTTTAGAGTTTAGAATTTTAGGGTTTATGGTTTTAAGGTTTTAGGGTTTACGGTTTAGGGGTTATGGACATTTAGGGTTTAGAGTTTTATTTGTTGCGGTTTTCAGGAAGTTTAGGTTTAGGGTTTATTGTTATCTTTTGATTTTGAGTGTTTAGGCTAAGTAATCGTATATCTTAAAAATTTTAAAATTTTAGGGTTACCGGTTTTAGGGGTTATGTGGTTTTTTATTTTAGTGTTTTGGGGTTTTCGAGTTTAGAATTTTAGAGTTGTAGGATTTACGGTTTATGGTTTTAGGGATTTAGGGTTTTAAGGTTTCAGATTTTCGGTTTAGGGGTTATGGACATTTAGGGTTTAGAGTTTTATTTGTTGGGGTTTTCGGGAAGTTTAGGTTTAGGGTTTACCGTATCTTTGGATTTTGAGTGTTTAGGCTAATTAATCGTACATCTCCAAAATTTTAAAATTTTAGGGTTACGAGTTTTGGGGGTTATGTGGTTTTGGATTTTAGTATTTTGGGGTTTTAGAGTTTAGAATATTAGGGTTTTAGGGTTTACGGTTTATGGTTGTAGGGCTTTAGAGTTTTAAGGTTTTAGGGTTTTCGGCTTAGGGGTTATGGACATTTAGGGTTTCGAGTTTTAGTTGTTGGGCTTTTCGGGAAGTTTTGGTTTAGGTTTTACCGTTATCTTTGGATTTTGAGTGTTTAGGCTAATTAATCGTACATCTTCAAAATTTTCAAATTCTAGGGTTACGGGTTTTGGAAGTTATGTGGTTTGGATTTTAGTGTTTTGGGGTTTTAGAGTTTAGAATTTTAGGGTTTTAGGGTTTTACGGTTTTAAGGTTTTCAATTTTTCGGTTTAGGGGTTTCGAGTTTTATTTGTTGGGTTTTTCAGGAAGTTTAGGTTTAGGGTTTACCTTTACCTTTTTATTTTGAGTGTTTAGGCTAAGTATTCATACAGCTTAAAAATTTTAAAATTTTTGGGTTACCGGTTTTGGGGGTTATGGGGTTTTGGATTTTAGGGTTTTGGGGTTTAGATTTTAGGTTTACGGGTTTATGGGGTTATGATGTTTTGGATTTTAGTAGCTTGGGGTTTTAGAGTTTAGAATTTTAGGGTTTTAGGGTTTACGGTTTTTCGTTTTAGGGATTTAGGGTTTTAAGGTTTTAGGGTTTTCGATTTAGGGGTTATGGACATTGAGGGTTATGGGGTTTTGGATTTTAGGGTTTTGGGGTTTAGATTTTAGGTTTACGGGTTTATGGGGTTATGATGTTTTGGATTTTAGTAGCTTGGGGTTTTAGAGTTTAGAATTTTAGGGTTTTAGGGTTTACGGTTTTTCGTTTTAGGGATTTAGGGTTTTAAGGTTTTAGGGTTTTCGATTTAGGGGTTATGGACATTGAGGGTTTAGAGTTTTATTTGTTGGGGTTTTCTGGAAGTTTAGGTTTAGGGTTTACCTTTATCTTTTGATTTTCAATGTTTAGGCTAAGTAATCATACAGCTTCAAGATGACGATGATTATGACGACGACGACGATGATGACGATGATTATGACGACCCCTCAAAAATCCTTAGTTTTTCTATCTCTTGCCCCTCAGAATGGCCACATTTTATGATGAAGCTCACCTAAGTTCTGGGAGACAGAAAAACTGTTGGATCATCATTCATCCTTCAAAACTTTTGCTCCATGAATTTTCTCAGCAAAATTTTCAACAAACAATTTTTTCAACAAATAATTTTTCTCATTTTTTTTCACATTTCCTAGGTCATTGTTGCCTTGTGCAAAGTGATTCTAAATATGCAAGAAAAACTCACAAACACACGTGCAAGTGCACACGATCAGCAGCAAGTGATAAGTATTTTTATATCGTTCTCCACAGGGATTGATGCACGAAAATCACTATTCTTAAGCCTATTTCCAGTGAAATTCAAAGTAACCAAGAACCAAATATTTTTTCTTAACTAAGTGCAAGAGATTAAAATGGTATACAAGCTTAAAATGACAAGAACTAAAGTAGAATTCAATAAAAACAGCAGATTAGCACAGAGAAGGTAAGGTTCAGATTAGGGGCTGTCTACTCTCACAAGCTGCTTGCTGTAGCAGAACTCTAAATTTACAACTCACCCAGTATTTTCTACGGGAATTTTCCAATTCTCCTATAGGTAAGGTGATTAAACTCCCATTTAACCCCTTCTTTTTAGCCCAACTGATTTAGTGCCTTAGGTGGTTATTTATCCCTAAATACCCACTCATTTTCATGATCATTAAAGACTAAGGTAAAGCAAAGTAGTCGGTTATCTATTGTTTTCCCAAACACTAAATAACAATGCTAGAAAATGGTTGGCCAAACGAAATTCCAGCTTTAAGCATGAAGAACACTTTGCTTTAAGTTGCAATATATAAAGTTCCACAAAAACAAACAACAAGTTCAAGCTTAAGCACCCTAATCCTCACCTAAGAGGATTTAGCTCATGTTCAAGGTGAAAATAATGAAAATACAGCAGCCAACAACCATATCAGTCATGATTACAACCTTAAATACCAACTAATCACTAGGAGAAAGAAGAATAAAAGAAGAGGAGTGAAGAGAAGAAGCTTCCAAGGGAGATTCCAGCTTTCCCAAGCTGGAAATTCCTCCAAACAGCAGCCTCCTTGTCCTTTTTCCCCTTCAATGACAGCAGCAACTCCTAGGTCAACTTCTCCAACTTTTTTCTCATTCTTTTTGGGCAAAAGAACATTTATACCCTCTCTTTTCATTGAATTCAGGGTTGATTAGACATATAACTCCACATGGACCTTCCCCAATTGGTTGAGATGGGACAAATCAGCTCCACATGGCTGCCAGATCAATTAATGAAGGCTTACACGGATTTGGCACGTGCAGAATTTTATTACCCAGACTTTCTGCCTTCTGTTTGTGAAATCAGTTGCTGCAGCAAAACCTGAGTGCCCCTATACCAGAAAAATCAGCTTAAACATAAGAAATCTGCACCAAATTTAGTTCAAGCCTTGCCTACTGATATGTTAAAAAATGTTCATCAAAGAATACTCATTTTCAAGCACAAACCAAAGCTCAAACACATCAAAGAATAGAGTTTTTAAGCCTAAAAGAGAACCAATAGCTCTTATTTCTAAGAGCTATCAAACCCCCAAACTTGAATCATTGCTCGTCCCTGAGCAATGCTAGCCTACAAAAACTCTAACTCATCATCCCATATCCAGCTTGCAGTCAAAATGGCCTACTAAAGCACCTAGCTACTTCTTGACAAGCCTACCTCTCTGAATGCATACAACAACTCAACAAAACATTCCTTTTTTAAAATACCCTTTCAACTCGGCATTCTCAAATTTTTAGCGCTCTTCTAATGATCCTCTAGCTCAACCTATTTACAAAAGGCATCATATCAAATTATACCAGCCTATTGACATCAAGGAAGCCACTAACCTTCAAGCCTAAACTTAGCACAAATCTCAATCCTAAAGCTTGCAAAGCAATCCTATAGTCTCTTTGCCTAGCCTCTAAAGCTTCTAAGCTCAACCTAAAATTCTCTCTTAACTTTTTATTCTCCTTTTTTTTTTACCAACTTAGAAAGTCTCATAGGTCATAGCTTTTTGGTCCAAGAATGGCAACACTTTATGGTGAAACTCACCTTAGCCTCCAAGCTCATCACCTAACGAGAACTACACTCATTTCCCTTAGAGTTGACTGAGATTTGCTCTCTAGCAACCACTTCCTTGCTTCTTAGAATGGCGACACTTTTTGGTGAAGCTCACCTAAGCCCTGGGGAAGATTGTAACCTTCAAGCTAACACTCATCCCTTTTTCATCTCATTTGAACTTTTCTTTTCTGCTCATTTTTTTTTTTAACGTTTTCTCTTCCCTTGAGCTACTTTTTGACGCAGGGGCAAACTATGGGTATCATAAATCCCCCTGGTTACTAGGCAAGCTCAAGGAGAACAGAAAATCTTCAAAAAGGGAGAGGAGTGCATCTTAGGCAAAACTAAGACAAAGAGGAATGCTTTCTAAGTTGCCTTTTCTATTTCTTTTTCATGCTTTCTTTTTTTTTTTTCAAGGGTTACCTCACCCCCAAACTTAATCCATTCATTGTCCCCAATGAGTGAGAAAGCAAGGCAAGGACCCCCAAACTTATTTTTTAGAGGAGCTTAGGCTTGTTGCTTAGGAGGATTATAAGGTTTGGGCAAAAGGACTAGGAACAAGCTTTCCTAAGATTTGCGCTAAGCTAAGGAGGAAAATTAGGAAGCTTCCTATCCACCTAAGGACTTAAAGCACAACAAGATAATCAAACTAAGCAAATAGGCTAGGCTGTTGGGGATCATTACCCAAAACACTTTCGTTTCAAGCAAAACAGATTTTTTTTTTCACAGTTGCTGCTGCAGCATTCAGCAAGGCTAAGCTTAACCAAAAGAACAGCCTAGAGCTACAGCTAGGCCTTACCTACTTCCACACAAGCTGGACAATCCATATTTCAAAGCAGAACACAATATACCAGCTGCAACATGCTAAAAATCAGCATTCAAAATTCTCTAACAGAAAATTTATGCACCAGATGGCTACTCTAGCTTATTTAGCATTTTAAACAAGCTTAGTATTGCTGAACATCAACAATTTCAGCAGCTCACCAATCTTAAAATCTTTCATGAAATGACTTTTCTAACTTAAAATATCAATTCAAGCAAAAATGGCACTATCTAAGATTTAGATGTATATCACATAACATTTGAAACAGAAAAGAACATGCGCATTTTTTGCGTTACTAAGCTTTCCCAATTTCAGATTTTTGGTACTTATGCATTTTCCAACACTCAAAGGACATGATTTCATTAAAACAGATGCATTGCACACAAATGAGCAGCTACGTGTTCTAACTAAGCCCTTAAAACAGCACCTAGGCAAGCTGAATTCATGCTCACACTACCATTGCCTTACCATTTGGCTCAAGTAAACCTAAAAGTCCCCATTTAGCATATCAGATGCTTGCACGAGCTAGATAGCTTTCAGAAACAATGTTAGCCAAGATTTTGCACCACATGGAAATATTACACACTATCACAATGGCTAATAACTTGCAAAAACAACAGGCCTATTTTTAATTTCAACTCCTATTCTTAAATGTGAATTGATACTTCCTAGGAGATAATTTACCAAATTCTTCAAGAATGAATCCCAGGCCAAGCATTAAGCCACAATGAACTCTCACAAAGGCACAAATTCATAAAATAGAATTGAAATCAGCACACAAACATTTTGCTAAAATAAAAGATATGTTGTTCATTGATGTAACTTTTAGTACCAGCACAAATTTTTTCAGATAACGCCCAACAAAGCCACTTAAAGACAAAAGATAAACACAACAGACTTGAACAAAAGTGAAAAAGAAATCAACAAGATAAACCAGCAGCAGACCACACAACAAACATAATTTTTTTTTCAGAAAAGCAGACAATATCAGCAGAAAGCAAGCAACAGCAACCACTCCCCTTCAATCTTCATCAATCTTCTTGATCATCATCAGCATCATTTTCATTCCCGCTGGGAGATGGGGAAGGGCACCACGGGTCAAATAAACCTGTTGGGAAATGAGGAAATGGCTGAGGAAGCTCCTCAAAGCCGAATTCGAATGTTTTCTCCATGGCAGAGTCCCTAAGATGAGCATATTGCCAATAAGTCTTTTGCTGACTTTCACTGTGTTCCATTTGCCTCATCAACCTTCTCTGCTGCCTTAAAATCTCCTCAACCCACAAACCATATTTGTGCTTGACCTTCCCTTCTTCTCCCCATGTAATCTTGTTATAGATGCTGAATCTATGATTCCTTTGTCCATTAGAATTTCTTCATTCTCATCCACCTCGACTTGAGCCCTCAAACATAATGCTGTAATCAGATTTGGAAAAAACAATCTTCCTACCTTCCTTTTTGAACATGCCACAATCTCTTTTGCCAAGAGCTTTCCCACGTCAATGCTCAGGATTTTTAAGATGGAAAAAATTAAGAGAACTCTCTCTTTAGACACCGTGGTGTCATGAGTAGTGGGGAGCAACCTACTCCTTGCAAAGGTGTGCCAAACGTTTGCTTCGGGCTTAAGGTATGCAGCCAATAGTGTTCGAACTGAGTTCCTTCCCATTTTCCAGCTTGCTCCTTCAACAGCACAAGTGACAAGAGCTGAATGGAGCTGCTCTTCAGATGGAGCAATCTCCATTGAGTTGAAAACAGCATAGGGGAAATTAGGAAGGTTGTAGAATTCGTTGATGGCTAATGGCGACCAGTCCACCCATTTTCCCCTTACTTTGGTTCTGAAAAGCTCGTTGTCTTGGACATTTGCATAGAATTCCCTCACCAAGGGAATAACAGCTGGTTCCGGCTTTTGGCAAAGTAATTGCCATCCAAGCTTGACGATCACTCCTGAAACATATGAGGGAAGCTTTTCAAAATCTGCCTCAAATCCTCTTTCAGGAAGAGGATCTCTTTAGAGCATGACTTCAAATTTTTTCTTAGCGGCAGCATTAACAAACTTTTCCATAGGGCTCTCATCAAATTCCAGCATTGGCTCTTTTCCCTTTTTCTTTAGGCTCTTCTTTCTTGTTGGAGGACTTCTTGGGGGAGGTGCAATTTCTTCCTCAACTTCTTGCTCTTGAACTTGAGTCACAATTACTTCTTCATGAAGTTCTTCTTGCTCCACCACTTGCTTTCCCTTTCCTTTGTTTCTAGGACTCCTTCTTATGGCCTTAGATTGCCCAACTTCACCTAAAACAACTATTTCTTTATCTTGAGATTTGCTTGATGGTGCTGAAGACTCAGCAACCTTTGGCCTGAATAGCTTTTTTAGAACTTTGGGAGCCATAGGTAAAGGAGAAGCAAGCTTCGGTTTAGGGGAAGAAAGCAGTTTTTTTTTTCTCTTTTCAGAAGAATTGCTACGGTTTGCTTGATGGTTGAAAGGCTACCCTCATTGTTTAAATAAGCCATAAAAGATCTTCTCATTGAATAAGCAAATTCAGGTTGTTGAGGGGAATCACGGGCCTTCAAGTGCTGCCACCAGCTCACTGCCCCAAAAAAAAAATTAAGTCTGCTGCTATGGCTGCACCAAATCTGCTGCTATGGGACTGCAAGGATTCTGCTGCAGCTTCCAGATTTCACCTTTTTAGACAAACAGCATCTTGAATGCAAATTCCCATCAAATCCACCTTTTCAAATCTAATGATAGCAATCTCATCAGCTGGCTTTTTCTCCCAAGACTAACAAGCTCACTGCCCAAGGAAATCTTTTTCCAAGATTCATACTTCACCTTTTGCATGAGGACTCCTACCAAATAAAAGCTTGCTTGCACTAAAGAAACTATATTGTCAGCAACTAAATACTGAAATTAAAGGCAAAACAAATTGAATAAAATGAAAGAAACTAGCTACAACTAAACACTACCAACGGCAAATCAAAAGACAGAAAAATTAAAGCTAAAGACTGCTGCAAATTGAAATAAAACAGTAAATTTGAATGCACTTTACCACCTTTAGGGACCAAAAGAGTATTCAATAGAACTTAAAACACATTGTCCCTAACTTCTCCTTCCACTTATCAAATTTCTAACAAATTGCAAGAGGCAAAACACCTCTGGAATTCTTCACCCCAGTAGTGCTTTAATCTCTGACCATTGACCTTGAATTCTCTTCCATCACTTTCATCCCTTAATAACACAGCTCCATGACTGTAGGCTTCTAACACAGTGAAGGGTCCCGACCACCTAGATTTGAGCTTGCCAGGAAAAAGCTTTAGCCTAGAGTTAAACAACAAGACCTTTTGCCCCCTTTCAAATTGTTTAGGCACCAACCTCTTATCATGCCAAGCCTTTGTCTTTTCTTTGTACATCTTTGCATTTTCATAGGATAGTTGCCTAAACTCCTCCATCTCTATAAGTTGAAATTTTCTCAATTCACCCGCTGCTTTATGATCAAAATTGAGCTTTTTAATGGCCCAAAAAGCTTTATGTTCTAACTCCAAAGGCAGATGGCAAGATTTTCCAAAAACTAACCTATATGGAGACATGCCCAAGGGAGTTTTAAATGCTGTCCTATAGGCCCATAATGCATCATCAAGCCTAATAGACCAATCCTTTCTATTTGGGCTGACCATTTTTTCCAAAATACTTTTAATTTCCCTATTGGAGATCTCGGCTTGCCCGTTAGCTTGTGGATGGTAAGGGGTTGAGACTCTATGCTTAACATTGTACTTAACCAACATGTTGTTCATCATTCTATTCACGAAATGAGTCCCCTCATCACTTATTAAAGCTCTAGGAGTACCAAAACGAGTAAAAATGTTCTTGTGCAAAAATTTTAACACTATTTTGGCATCATTTAAGGGACAAGCAATAGCTTCCACCCATTTTGACACATAATCTACAGCCAAAAGTATGTATAAATTCCCAAAGGAAGGTGGGAAAGGTCCCATAAAATCCAAACCCCAAACATCAAAGAGTTCTACCTCTAAAATGTAGGTGAGAGGCATTTCATCTTTTTGGCTCAGATTTCCCTTCCTTTGACACTTGTCACACACTTTACTAAACAAATGAGCATCTTTAAACACCAAGGGCCAATAATAACCTGACTGAAACACTTTTGCAGCTGTTCTTTGACCACCAAAATGTCCACCATAAGGGGATGAGTGACAGTGAGCTAAAATGGACTGAACTTCACTTTCAGCAACACATCTTCTAAAAATTCCATCTGCACAATGCCTATACAAGAATGGTTCATCCCAAAAATAAAATCTCACCTCATAGTGGAATTTTTTTAGCTGCTGCTTGGTCATATCAGGGGGCACAACTCCACAGGCTAGGTAATTTGCAAGGTCTGCAAACCAAGGAGTGTCAATTTCCTTCACTTGAGCTACTGTAAGCAGTTGCTCATCAGGAAATGAATCATTAATTTCACTCTGCTGTAACAGTTTCTCATTGCCTTCCAGCCTTGATAAATGATCAGCAACAAGATTTTCAGAACCCTTTTTATCCTTAATCTCCAAGTCAAACTCTTGGAGCAAAAGCACCCACCTAATTAGCCTTGGTTTAGCATCTTTCTTGGCCAAAAGATATTTAATGGCAGCATGGTCAGTAAAAACTGTTACCCTTGTTCCCACTAAATAAGGTCTAAATTTTTCAAAGGCAAACACTACAGCTAAAAGCTCTTTTTCAGTGGTGGTGTAGTTCTTTTGGGCCTCATTTAGAGTTTTGCTAGCATAGTAGATAGGGTGGATCAGCTTCCCTATTCTTTGTCCCAACATAGCCCCAACAGCGAAATCACTTGCATCACACATCAACTCAGATGGCAGTAGCCAATTGGGTGAGGAGACGATAGGTGCAGTGACTAATGTTGTTTTTAGGGTGTTGAAAGCCTTCAAACACTCAGCATCAAACTCAAAGGGGCGGTTCACTTCTAACAATAGGCAAAGGGGCTTGGAAATTTTTGAGAAATCCTTGATAAATCTCCTGTAAAATCCAGCATGCCCAAGAAAGCTTCTAACTCCTTTCACTGTGGTTGGAGGCTCTAGCTTTTCAATGATCTCTACCTTGGCTCTATCCACTTCAATGCCTTTCCTCGAGATTTTGTGCCCAAGAACTATGCCTTCTTTGACCATAAAGTGGCATTTCTCCCAGTTGAGCACCAAATTGGTTTCTACACATCTTTGCAATACTTTTCCCAAATTAGTGAGGCAAGCTTGAAATGACTCCCCAAAAACCGAAAAGTCATCCATGAATACTTCCATTGTTGTCTCCACTAAATCAGAAAAAATGGCCATCATACACCTTTGAAAAGTGGCAGGGGCATTACAAAGACCGAATGGCATTCTCCTAAATGCAAAAGTACCATAGGGACAAGTGAAGGTGGTTTTCTCTTGATCTTGAGGGGCTATGGTGATTTGGTTATATCCTGAATAACCATCCAAAAAGCAATAATAATCTTGCCCAGCTAGCTTATCCAACATTTGGTCAATGAAAGGTAAAGGGAAATGGTCTTTTCTTGTGGCCTTGTTCAAACGCCTATAATCCATACATACCCTCCATCCTGTCACTGTTCTAGTGGGAACTAGCTCATTTGCCTCATTCATCACCACGGTCATACCTCCCTTTTTAGGCACACATTGGACCGGACTAACCCAATTACTATCAGCTATAGGGTATATAATTCCAGCATCTAGCCACTTGATTATCTCCTTTTTCACTACTTCTTTCATGGCCGGATTAAGCCTCCTTTGTTGCTCAATCGATTTGAAGTTTCCTTCCTTCAAAATTTTAAAATTTTAGGGTTACCGGTTTTAGGGATTATATTGTTTTGGATTGTAGTGTTTTTGGGTGTAGGGTTAAGGTTTACGGAATTTGGGGGTTATGTGGTCTTGGATTCTAGTATTTTGGGGATTTAGAGTTTAGAATTTTAAGGTTTTAGGGTTTACGGTTTACGGTTTTAGAGTTCTAAGGTTTTACGGTTTTCGGTTTAGGGGTTATTGAAATTTAGGGTTTGGAGTTTTATTTTTTGGGGTTTTCAGGAAGTTTAGGTTTAGGGTTTATCGTTATCTTTTGATTTTTAGTGTTTAGGCTCAATAATCGTACACCTTTAAAATTTTAAAATTTTAGGGTTACTGGTTTTAGGGATTATATTGTTTTGGATTGTAGTGTTTTGGGGTTTAGGGTTTAGGTTTATGGGATTTGGGGGTTATGTGGTCTTGGATTCTAGTATTTTGGGGTTTTAGAGTTTCGAATTTTACGGTTTTAGGGTTTACGGTTTATGGTTTTAGGGTTTTAAGGTTTTACGGTTTTCGGTTTAGGGGTTATGGATATTAAGGGTTTAGAGTTTTATTTGTTGGGGTTTTCAGGAAGTTTAGGTTTAGGGTTTTCCGTTATCTTTTGATTTTGAGTGTTTAGGCTCAATAATCGTACACCTTTAAAATTTTACAATTTTAGGGTTACCGGTTTTAGGGGTTATGTTGTTTTGGATTGTATTGTTTTGGGGATTAAGGTTTAGGTTTACGGGATTTGGGGGTTATGTGGTCTTGGATTCTAGTATTTTGGGGTTTTAGAGTTTCGAATTTTACGGTTTTAGGGTTTACGGTTTATGGTTTTAGGGTTTTAAAGTTTTACGGTTTTCGGTTTAGGGGTTATGGAAATTTAGGGTTTAGAGTTTTATTTGTTAGGGTTTTTAGGAAGTTTAGGTTTAGGGTTTACCGTTATCTTTTGATTTTGAGTGTTTAGGCTCAGTAATCGTACACCTTTAAAATTTTAAAATTTTAGGGTTACCGGTTTTATGGGTTATATTGTTTTGGATTGTAGTGTTTTGGGGTTTAGGGTTTAGGTTTACGGGATTTGGGGGTTATGTGGTCTTGGATTCTAGAATTTTTGGGTTTTAGAGTGTCGAATTTTACGGTTTTAGGGTTTACGGTTTATGGTTTTAGGGTTTTAATGTTTTACGGTTTTCAGTTTAGGGGTTATGGAAATTTAGGGTTTAGAGTTTTATTTGTTGGGGTTTTCAAGAAGTTTAGGTTTAGGGTTTACCGTTATCTTTTGATTTTGAGTGTTTAGGCTCAGTAATCGTACACCTTTAAAATTTTAAAATTTTAGGGTTACCGGTTTTAGGGGTTATATTGTTTTGGATTGTAGTGTTTTGGGGTTTAGGGTTTAGGTTTACGGGATTTGGGGGTTATGTGGTCTTGGATTCTAGTATGTTGGGGTTTTAGAGTTTCGAATTTTACGGTTTTAGGGTTTACGGTTTATGGTTTTAGGGTTTTAAGGTTTTACGGTTTTCGGTTTAGGGGTTATGGAAATTTAGGGTTTAGAGTTTTATTTGTTAGAGTTTTCAGGAAGTTTAGGTTTAGGGTTTACCGTTATCTTTTGATTTTGAGTGTTTAGGCTCAGTAATCGTACACCTTTAAAATTAAAAATTTTAGGGTTACCGGTTTTATGGGTTATATTGTTTTGGATTGTAGTGTTTTGGGGTTTAGGGTTTAGCTTTACGGGATTTGGGGGTTATGTGGTCTTTGATTCTAGTATTTTTGGGTTTTAGAGTGTCGAATTTTACGGTTTTAGGGTTTACGGTTTATGGTTTTAGGGTTTTAATGTTTTACGGTTTTCGGTTTAGGGGTTATGGAAATTTAGGGTTTAGAGTTTTATTTGTTGGGGTTTTCAGGAAGTTTAGGTTTAGGGTTTACCGTTATCTTTTGATTTTGAGTGTTTAGGCTCAGTAATCGTACACCTTTAAAATTTTAAAATTTTAGGTTTACCGATTTTAGGGGTTATATTGTTTTGGATTGTAGTGTTTTGGGGTTTAGGGTTTAGCTTTACGGGATTTTGGGGTTATGTGGTCTTGGATTCTTGTATTTTTGGGTTTTAGAGTGTCGAATTTTACGATTTTAGGGTTTACGGTTTATGGTTGTAGGGTTTTAATGTTTTACGGTTTTCGGTTTAGGGGTTATGGAAATTTAGGGTTTAGAGTTTTATTTGTTGGGGTTTTCAGGAAGTTTAGGTTTAGGGTTTACCGTTATCTTTTGATTTTGAGTGTTTAGGCTCAGTAATCGTACACCTTTAAAATTTTAAAATTTTAGGGTTACCGGTTTTAGGGGTTATATTGTTTTGGATTGTAGTGTTTTGGGGTTTAGGGTTTAGGTTTACGGGATTTGGGGGTTATGTGGTCTTAGATTCTAGTATTTTTGGGTTTTAGAGTGTCGAATTTTACGGTTTTAGGGTTTACGGTTTATGGTTTTGGGGTTTTAAGGTTTTACGGTTTTTGGTTTAGAGGTTATGGAAATTTAAGGTTTAGAGTTTTATTTGTTGGGGTTTTCAGGAAGTTTAGGTTTAGGGTTTACCGTTATCTTTTGATTTTGAGTGTTTAGGCTCAGTAATCGTATACCTTTAAAATTTTAAAATTTTAGGGTTACCGGTTTTAGGGGTTATATTGTTTTGGATTGTAGTGTTTTGGGGTTTGGGGTTTAGGTTTACGGGATTTGGGGGTTATGTGGTCTTTGATTCTAGTATTTTTGGGTTTTAGAGTGTCGAATTTTACGGTTTTAGGGTTTACGGTTTATGGTTTTAGGGTTTTAAGGTTTTACGGTTTTCGGTTTAGGGGTTATGGAAATTTAGGGTTTAGAGTTTTATTTGTTGGGTTTTCAGGAAGTTTAGGTTTAGGGTTTTCCGTTATCTTTTGATTTTGAGTGTTTAGGCTCAATAATCGTACACCTTTAAAATTTTACAATTTTAGGGTTACCGGTTTTAGGGGTTATGTTGTTTTGGTTTGTATTGTTTTGGGGTTTAGGGTTTAGGTTTACGGGATTTGGGGGTTATGTGGTCTTGGATTCTAGTATTTTTGGGATTTAGAGTTTAGAATTTTAAGGTTTTAGGGTTTACGGTTTACGGTTTTAGAGTTCTAAGGTTTTACGGTTTTCGGTTTAGGGTTTATGTAAATTTAGGGTTTTGAGTTTTATTTGTTGGGGTTTTCAGGAAGTTTAGGTTTAGGGTTTACCGTTATCTTTTGATTTTGAGTGTTTAGGCTCAGTAGTCGTACACCTTTAAAATTTTAAAATTTTAGGGTTACCGGTTTTAGGGGTTATATTGTTTTGGATTGTAGTGTTTTGGGGTTTAGGGTTTAGGTTTACGGGATTTGGGGGTTATGTGGTCTTGGATTCTAGTATTTTAGGGTTTTAGAGTTTCGAATTTTACGTTTTTGGGTTTACGGTTTATGGTTTTAGGGTTTTAAGGTTTTACGGTTTTCGGTTTTGGGGTTATGGAAATTTATGGTTTAGAGTTTTATTTGTTGGGGTTTTCAGGAAGTTTAGGTTTAGGGTTTACTGTTATCTTTTGATTTTGAGTGTTTAGGCTCAGTAATCGTACACCTTTAAAATTTTAAAATTTTAGGGTTACCGGTTTTAGGGGTTATATTATTTTGGATTGTAGTGTTTTGGGGTTTAGGGTTCAGGTTTACGGGATTTGGGGGTTATGTGGTCTTGGATTCTAGTATTTTTGGGTTTTAGAGTGTTGAATTTTACGGTTTTAGGGTTTACGATTTATGGTTTTAGGGTTTTGATGTTTTACGGTTTTCGGTTTAGGGGTTATGGAAATTTAGGGTTTAGAGTTTTATTTGTTGGGGTTTTCAGGACGTTTAGGTTTAGGGTTTACCGTTATCTTTTGATTTTTATTGTTTAGGCTCAGTAATCGTACACCTTTAAAATTTTAAAATTTTAGGGTTACCGGTTTTAGGGATTATATTGTTTTGGATTGTAGTGTTTTGGGGTTTAGGGTTTAGGCTTACGGAATTTGGGGGTTATGTGGTCTTGGATTCTAGTATGTTGGGGTTTTAGAGTTTCGAATTTTACGGTTTTAGGGTTTACGGTTTATGGTTTTAGGGTTTTAAAGTTTTACGGTTTTCGGTTTAGGGGTTATGGAAATTTAGGGTTTAGAGTTTTATTTGTTAGGGTTTTTCAGGAAGTTTAGGTTTAGGGTTTACCGTTATCTTTTGATTTTGAGTGTTTAGGCTCAGTAATCGTACACCTTTAAAATTTAAAATTTTAGGGTTACCGGTTTTATGGGTTATATTGTTTTGGATTGTAGTGTTTTGGGGTTTAGGGTTTAGCTTTACGGGATTTGGGGGTTATGTGGTCTTGGATTCTAGTATTTTTGGGTTTTAGAGTGTCGAATTTTACGGTTTTAGGGTTTACGGTTTATGGTTTTAGGGTTTTAATGTTTTACGGTTTTCTTTTTAGGGGTTATGGAAATTTAGGGTTTAGAGTTTTATTTGTTGGGGTTTTCAGGAAATTTAGGTTTAGGGTTTACCGTTATCTTTTTATTTTGAGTGTTTAGTCTCAGTAATCGTACACCTTTAAAATTTTAAAATTTTAGGGTTACCGGTTTTAGGGGTTATATTGTTTTGGATTGTAGTGTTTTGGGGTTTAGGGTTTAGGTTTACGGGATTTTGGGGTTATGTGCTCTTGGATTCTAGTATTTTTGGGTTTTAGAGTGTCGAATTTTACGGTTTTAGGGTTTACGGTTTATGGTTTTAGGGTTTTAATGTTTTACGGTTTTCGGTTTAGGGGTTATGGAAATTTAGGGTTTAGAGTTTTATTTGTTGGGGTTTTCAGGAAGTTTAGGTTTAGGGTTTACCGTTATCTTTTGATTTTGAGTGTTTAGGCTCAGTAATCGTACACCTTTAAAATTTTAAAATTTTAGGGTTACCGGTTTTAGGGATTATATTGTTTTGGATTGTAGTGTTTTGGGGTTTAGGGTTTAGGTTTACGGGATTTGGGGGTTATGTGGTCTTGGATTCTAGTATTTTGGGGTTTTAGAGTTTCGAATTTTACGGTTTTAGGGTTTACGGTTTATGGTTTTTTAGGGTTTTAAGGTTTTACGGTTTTCGGTTTAGGGGTTATGGAAATTTAGGGTTTAGAGTTTTATTTGTTAGGGTTTTCAGGAAGTTTAGGTTTATGGTTTACCGTTATCTTTTGATTTTGAGTGTTTAGGCTCAGTAATCGTACACCTTTAAAATTTTAAAATTTTAGGGTTACCGGTTTTAGGGGTTATATTGTTTTGGATTGTAGTGTTTTGGGGTTTAGGGTTTAGGTTTACTCGTATTGGGTGTTATGTGGTATTTGATTTTAGTATTTTGGGGTGTTAGAGTTTAGAATTTTAGCGTTTTAGGGTTTACGGTTAACGGTTTTAGGGTTTTAAGATTTTACGGTTTTCAGTTTAGGGGTTATGGAAATTTAGGGTTTAGAGTTTTATTTGTTGGGGTTTTCAGGAAATTTAGGTTTAGGGTTTACCGTTATCTTTTGATTTTGAATGTTTAGGCTCAGTAATCGTACACCTTTAAAATTTTACAATTTTAGGGTTACCGGTTTTAGGGGTTATGTTATTTTGGATTATATTGTTTTGGGGTTTAGGGTTTAGGTTTACGGGATTTGGGGGTTATGTGGCCTTTGATTCTAGTTTTTTTTTGTTTTAGAGTTTAGAATTTTAAGGTTTTAGGGTTTACGATTTACGGTTTTAGAGTTTTAAGGTTTTACGGTTTTCGGTTTAGGGGTTATGGAAATTTAGGGTTTGGAGTTTTATTTGTTGGGGTTTTCAGGAAGTTTAGGTTTTGGGTTTACCGTTATCTTTTGATTTTGAGTGTTTAGGCTCAGTATTTGTTTCGAAAAAAATACACTTTTATACGTCGTCGTCATCATCATTATCATCATCATCATCATCATTGCCATCGTCATCATCATCACCGCTATCATCGTCATTGTCATCATCCCATGTTCATCATCATCATCATCATCTTCATCTTCATATACATCATCATTGTCATTTTCATCATTTTCATATACATTATCATCTTCATCTTCATCATCATCGCCATCGCCATCTTCATCATGTCATTTCATCTCATCATCATCATTATAGTAGTATCGTCATCTTTATTATTAAAATCATCATCGTCGTCATCATTATCACCATCATCATCATCATCGTCAACGTTATCATCATTGTCGTCGCATCATCATCATCATTGTCATGGTCGTCATCATCGTCATATTCGTCAACGTCATCATCTCAACATCATCTCCATCTTCATCATCGTCATATCATCTTCTACATCTCATGTCATCTCATCGTCATCATTGTCGTCGTTAGATCGTTACATTTATGATCGAAATCATCATCGTCATCGTCATCGTCATCGTCATCAACATCATCATCATCGCCGTCATCATCATCATCATCATCATCATTGTCGTCGTCGTCGTCATCATCGTCATTATCGTCATCGTCATCATCTCATGTTCATGTTCATCTTATCATCATCATCATCTTCATATACATCATCATCGTTAACGTCATCATCATCATCATCATCATCATCATCATCTCATGTCCTCGTCATCGTCATCATCATCGTCATATCGTCATCCCCATCATCAACATCAAAATCATCATCGTCGTCATCATCATCCCCATCATCATCGTCATCGTCATCATCATCATATCTTTATCATTTTCAGATATTTGAGATTGAGAGCTTAAGGATTTTTGTTTTAAGATAGTTTGAGAGTTTTGTTATCGGGTTTAGCGTATATAAGGTGTGGAGCTAAGGCCTATGTCCAGTTTTTAGGGTTTTTGAATGTATGGTTTAAGATTTGTTTCGGAAAAAATACACTTTTATATGTCGTTGTCATCATCATTATCATCATCATCATCATCATTGTCGTCGTCGTCGTCATCACCGCTATGATCGTCATTTTCATCATCCCATGTTCATTATCATCATCATCATCATATACATCATCATCTTCATCATAATTATCATCGTCATTTTCATCATTTTCATATGCATCATCATCTTCATCTTCATCATCATCGCCATCCTCATTTTCATCATATCATGTTATCTCATCATCATCATTATCGTCGTATCGTCTTCTTTATCATTGAAGTCATCATCGTCGTCGTCATCATCCCCATCATCGTCGTCATCATCATCATCATCATAATCATCACCATCATCATCATCATTGTCATCGCATCATCAGCGTCAACGTCGTCATCATTGTAGTCGCATCATCATCATCATCATCATCGTCATGTTCATCATCTCATGTCATCGTCATCATTATCGTCATATTCGTCAACGTCATCATTTCATCATCATCATCATCTTCATCTTCATCATCATCATGATCATCTTCTCTCATGTCATCTCATCGTCACATTGTCGTCCTTATATCGTTACATTTATGATCGAAATCATCATCGTCGTCATCGTCATCATCATCGTCATCAATATCATCATCGTCGTCGTCGTCGTCATCATCATCATCATCATCATCATCATCATAATCATCATTGTCGTCGTCATCGTCATCTTCGCCATTATCGTCATCGTCATCATCTCATGTTCATGTTCACCTCATCATCATCATAAACTTCATATACATCATCATCGTTAACGTCGTCATTATCATCAGCATCATCATCGTCATCTTCATCATCTCATGTCCCCGTCATCGTCATCATCATCGTCATATCGTCATGCCCATCATCAACATCGAAGTCATCATCGTCCTCATCATCATCGTTATCATCATCATCATCATCATTGTCTTCATCATCATCATTATCATCATTGTCTTCATCATCATCATCATCATCATTTTCTTCATCGTCATCATCAATATCTTTATCATTTTCAGATATGTGAGGTTGAGAGCTTAAGGAATTTTGTTTTAAGATAGTATGAGAGTTCTGTTATTGGGTTTAGCGTATATAAGGTATGGAGCTAAGGCCTATGTCCAGTTTTTAGGGTTTTTGAATGTTTGGGTTAGGATTTGTTTCGAAAAAAATACACTTTTATACGTCGTCGTTATCATCATTATCATCATCATCATCATCATTGTCGTCGTCGTCGTCATCACCGCTATCATCGTCATTGTCATCATCCCATGTTCATCATCATCATCATAATCATCATCATCATCTACATCTTCATATACATCATCATCGTCATTTTCATCATTTTCATATACATCATCATCTTCATCTTCATCATCATCGTCATCGCCATCTTCATCATGTCATTTCATCTCATCATCATCATTATCGAAGTATCGTCATCTTTATTATTAAAATCATCATCGTCGTCGTCATCATCATCATTATCACCACCATCATCATCATTGTCATCGCATCATCATCGTCAACGTTATCATCATTGTCGTCGCATCATTATCATCATCATCGTCATGTTTATCATCTTATGTCATCGTCGTCATCATCGTCATATTCGTCAACGTCATCATCTCAACATCATCTTCATCTTCATCATCGTCATATCATCTTCTACATCTCATGTCATCTCATCGTCATCATTGTCGTCGTTAGATCGTTACATTTGTGCTCGAAATCATCATCGTCATCATCATCGTCATCGTCATCAACATCATCATCGTCGTCGTCGTCATCATCATCATCATCATCATCATCATCATCATCATCATCATCATCATCATTGTCGTCGTCGTCGTCATCATCATCATTATCGTCATCGTCATCATCTCATGTTCATGTTCATCTTATCATCATCATCATCTTCATATACATCATCATCGTTAACGTCATCATCATCCTCATCATCATTATCGTCATCTTTATCATCTCATTTCCTCGTCATCGTCATCATCATCGTCATATCGTCATCCCCATCATCAACATCAAAATCATCATCATCATCATCATCATTGTCTTCATCATCATCATCGTCATCATCATCATATCTTTATCATTTTCAGATATTTGAGGTTGAGAGCTTAAGGATTTTTGTTTTAAGATAGTTTGAGAGTTCTGTTATCGGGTTTAGCATATATAAGGTATGGATCTAAGGTCTATGTCCAGTTTTTAGGGTTTTTGAATGTATGGTTTAAGATTTGTTTCGGAAAAAATACACTTTTATATGTCGTTGTAATTATCATTATCATCATCATCATAATCATTGTCGTCGTCGTCGTCATCACCGCTATCATCGTCATTTTCATCATCCCATGTTCATTATCATCATCATCATCATATACATCATCATCTTCATCATAATTATCATCGTCATTTTCATCATTTTCATATGCATCATCATCTTCATCTTCATCATCATCGCCATCCTCATTTTCATCATCTCATGTCATCTCATCATCATCATTATCGTCGTATCGTCTTCTTTATCAATGAAGTCATCATCGTCGTCGTCACCATCCCCATCATCGTCGTCATCATCATCATCATCATAATCATCACCATCATCATCATCATTGTCATCGCATCATCAGCGTCAACTTCGTCATCATTGTCGTCGCATCATCATCATCATCATAATCATCACCATCATCATCATCATTGTCATCGCATCATCAGCGTCAACTTCGTCATCATTGTCGTCGCATCATCATCATCGTCATGTTCATCATCTCATGTCATCGTCATCATTTTCGTCATATTCGTCAACGTCATCATTTCATCATCATCATCATCATCTCCATCTTCATCATCATCATGATCATCTTCTCTCATGTCATCTCATCGTCACATTGTCGTCCTTATATCGTTACATTTATGATCGATATCATCATTGTCTTCATCATCGTCGTCATCGTCATCATCGTCAACATCATCATCGTCGTCGTCATCATCATTATCATCATCATCATCATAATCATCATTGTCATCGTCGTCGTCATCTTCGCCATTATCGTCATCGTCATCATTTAATGTTCATGTTCACCTCATCATCATCATCATCTTCATATACATCATCATCGTCATCTTCATCATCTCATGTCCCCATTATCGTCATCGTCATCGTCATATCGTCATCCCCATCATCAACATCGAAATCATAATCGTCCTCATCATCATCGTCATCATCATCATCATTGTCTTCATCATCATCATTATCATCATTGTTTTCATCATCATCATCATCATCATCATTTTCTTCATCATCATCATCATAATCATCATCATCATCAATATCTTTATCATTTTCAGATATGTGAGGTTGAGAGCTTAAGGATTTTTTTTAAGATAGTCTGAGAGTTCTGTTATTGAGTTTAGCGTATATAAGGTATGGAGCTAAGGCCTATGTCCAGTTTTTAGGGTTTTTGAATGTATGGGTTAGGATTTGTTTCGAAAAAAATACACTTATACGTCGTCGTCATCATCATTATCATCATCATCATCCTCATTGTCGTCGTCATCCTCATCACCGCTATCATCGTCATTGTCATCATCCCAGTTTCATCATCATCATTATCATCATCATCATCATCATCTTCATCTTCATATACATCATCATCTTCATCTTCATCATCATCGCCATCGCCATCGCCATCTTCATCATCTCATCATCATCATTATCGTCGTATCGTCATCTTTATTATTAAAATCATCATCGTCGTCATCATCATCATCATCATCATCATCATCATTATCATCATCATTATCACCATTATCATCATCATTGTCATCGCATCATCATCGTCAACGTTATCATCATTGTCGTCGCATCATCATCATCATCATCATCGTCATTTCATCATCTCATGTCATCGTCGTCATAATCGTCATATTCGTCAACGTCTTCATCTCATCATCATCTTCATCTTCATCATCGTCATATCATCTTCTACATCGTATGTCATCTCATCGTCATCATTGTCGTCGTTAGATCGTTACATTTATGATCGAAATCATCATCGTCATCATCATCGTCATCGTCATCAACATCATCATCGTCGTCGTCGTCATCATCATCATCATCATCATCATCATCATCATTGTCATCGACGTCGTCACCATCGCCATTATCGTCATCGTCATCATCTCATGTTCATGTTCATCTTATCATCATTATCATCTTCATATACATCATCATCGTTAACGTCATCATCATCATCATCATGATCATCGTCATCTTCATCATCTCATGTCCTCGTCATCGTCATCATCATCGTCATATCGTCATCTTCATCATCAACATCGAAATCATCATCGTCGTCATCATCATCGTCATCATCATCATCATTGTTTTCATCATCATCATCGTCATCATCATCAATATCTTTATCATTTTCAGATATTTGAGGTTGAGAGCTTAAGGATTTTTGTTTTAAGATAGTTTGAGAGTTCTTTTATCAAGTTTAGCGTATATAAGGTATGGACCTAAGGCCTATGTCTAGTTTTTAGGGTTTTTGAATGTATAGTTTAAGATTTGTTTCGAAAAAAATAAACTTTTATACGTCGTTGTCATCATCATTATCATCATCATCATCATTGTCGCCGTCGTTGTCATCACCGCTATTATCGTCATTTTCATCATTCCATGTTCATCATCATCATCATCTTCATATACATCACCATCTTCTCTTCATCATCATCATCATCGTCATAGTCATTTTCATCATCTCATGTCATCTCATCATCATCATTATCGTCGTATCGTCATCTTTATCATTGAAATCATCATCATCGTCATCATCATCATCACCATCATCATCATCATTGTCATCGCATCATCATCGTCAACGTCATTATCATTGTCGTCGCATCATCATCATCGTCGTCATGTTCATCATCTCATGTCATCGTCATCATCATCGTCATATTTGTCAACGTCATCATCTCATCATCATCATCATCTTCATCATCATCATGATCATATTCTACATCTCATGTCATCTCATCATCATTATTGTCGTCGTCATATCGTTATATTTATGATATGATCAAAATCATCGTCGTCATTATCGTCATCGTCATCATTATCGTCATCGCCATCAACATCATCATCGTCGTCGTCGTCGTCATCATCGTCATCATCATCATTATTGTCGTCGTCGTCGTCATCATCGCCATTATCGTCATCCTCATCATCTAATGTTCATGTTCATCTCATCATCATCATCATCTTCATATACATCATCATCGTTAACGTCGTTATCATCATCATCATCATCGTCATCTTCATCATCTCATGTCCTCGTCATCGTCATCGTCATCGTCATCCCCATCATCAACATCGAAATCATCATCGTCGTCATCATCATCCCCATCATCGTCGTCGTCGTCATCATCATTGTCTTCATCATCATCATCAGCATCATCATCATCATCATCATCATCATCATCATCATCAACATCTTTATCATTTTTCAGATATTTGAGGTTGAGAGCTTAAGTATTTTTGTTTTAAGATAGTCTGAGAGTTCTTTTATTGGGTTTAGCGTATATAAGGTATGGAGCTAAGGCCTATGTCCAGTTTTTAGGGTTTTTGAATGTATGGTTTAAGATTTGTTTCGGAAAAAATAGACTTTTATTTGTGTTCGTCATCATCATTATCATCATTGTCGTCGTTGTTATCATCACCGCTATCATCGTCATTGTCATCATCTCATGTTCATCATCATCATCTTCATATACATCATCATCTTCATCATCATCATCTTCACCATCTCCATATATATCATCTTCATCATTATCGTCATCATCATTATCTCATGTCATCTCATCATCATCATTATCGTCGTATCGTCATCTTTATCATTGAAATCGTCATCGTCATCATCATCATCATTGTTGTCGCATCATCATCATCAACGTCATCATCCGTCGCATCATCATCATCATCATCATCTCATGTCATTGTCATCATCATCGTCAATCGTCATCTTTATCATCGAAATCATGATCGTCGTCATCATCATCATCATCGTCTCCATCATCATCATCATTATCTACACTTATATACGTCGTCGTCATCATTATTATCATCATCATCATCACCATCATTGTCGTCGTCGTTATCATCGTAATCGTCATCATTAGGGGTGTTCAAAAAAAGACCGAAAACCGATCCGACCGAACCGACATCGGTCAGTCAGTATTTTGTTACGTCCGGTCAGTATTTTGTTACTGTCGGTCGGAGTCAGTTTTACCCATTGGTAAAACCGACGGTCGGTCGGTCGGTCCAAAAAGAAAAGGAAAAACCGACCGACCGACCGATATTTAATCAGTTATGTTTTTTTAAAAAAATATATAAATATATATGCAAGTACACGTTTTTAAATGTCCACACTCCACCATTTACATTTGGAATGACTAATGTGACACATGCAATGTTGGGATTGGTGTCCTAAAACTCGTAGATAGTGAATGTTAAACGAATTATATACTTATTCGATAAAGGTGTTATTGAGATTGATTCAGTAAAAGTCATTACTGAATAAAGTAAATTGCACTTATAATAACCCAAATCCAATAATCTAAGATCCATGGCTATAGGATGAACACTTGAGCTTTATGTAGAGACATAAAAGTGGATCAAGCTTGAGTAATAGACAAAACGGTCTATAGTATAGGAATAGGGTTGGGTACCTTATTCTGGAGACACTATGAGATGCGGCCCACTTTATAGATGGTATAGACGATGTGATCCTAAATCGTCCATGTAGAGACATGCGAGTGGGGGCGTCCTATGCAATGAGTTTGCATAAGATCAGGACCGAGAAATAAGTCGTTCTCGCTTTATAACACCGTTTACTGACGAGACTGACTATTTCATGTGATGACCTAGGTAACTCGATCTTAATCCTGAGCTAACTATGAACTCCTGTTTATTCGGGCTTATCCTTAGATCTGCATAGGTGAGAGTGGCTCAGTATCGCCGACTCAATAAGCCTCCCATTTCAGGGATAGGAACGGGTAGATAGCTGGGGACATAGTAGTGCAAGAAGGAATTCACTCGTACCCGAATTAGGGATAGTAGAGAGGTTGTTCCCTTAAGTGCTGACTCCGGGGCTTGAACAAAGGGATCCCGCCCTCTCATTGGCCCGAGAGGGACTCGGTTTATTGGTTGGACCACAAACCAATTGTTCATTAGAGGATCAGTGGGACTTAAGAAACTAGAAGTACTATAGGGGTAAAACGGCTTATTGACCTAGCTATAGCTACGAACAACCTGTGAATGATCGACTTACTAATCATGGTTAAATCAAGTGGACGGAAATATATCTATAGTGAGGGGAGTGCAACTATCGGGCTATAGTAGAGTGTCTCGATAGTTAACGAATGTTGGCTAGCTTGGACAATGAGATTAGTCGGTTAGCCTCGAATCGTTGGAGCCCATGATCTATAGGTCCATTAGGTCCCCCTACTAGCTCATATCGGAATTAAGCCTAGAACAAAAGATAGGAAGCTTTGAATCGTTCAAAATCAGGAAAAAGGGTATTATCGTAAATTGTGTTTGACACAATTATTTAATTATGAATTAAATTAGAAAATGAGAGATGAAGTATTTAGAAGTGTTTTGAATACTATATATATGTATTAGGAATCATATATATGGAATTGCACAAGATAACAAAGATTAATTAGATTAATCATATCAAAATTAATTTGAAAATTTTCAAATTAATTACCAAGCAATCAATTTCAATTTAGAATTGAAATTGGGGATAATTTGCAAGATTGAAATTTTATTTCAATTTGAATTTAGTGGATTTAGTTGGAAATCCATTTAATGCATGATCATTCAAAGTGGAAAGGCAACTCATTCATGCATGTGTAATGTACACCTAGAATCCACTTGAGCTTGCAAATACACCATGTGTCTTGTGTCTTGAGGCTTGGCTTTGCATGGAGAATGTCTTTAAAAGGAGTTTGAATCAGATTCAAACATGAGAGAGCCATTTCCTTAATGTTATGCTGCTGGAATTTGGACTCAAAGTTCTCTCAGCTCTCATTCTTCTCCATTGTTTGATGCTTCAAGCATTCCCTTCCCATTCCCTATCTTATATAGACTCCCACAAGTCGTTCTTGGCCCGGAGTATAGTAGGGAAGACTCTAGAGGTTGTCCAAGGAGCATAGGAGAGGCAAACACCACAAGGAGTTCAACATAAGTGAGCTACAAAGGTTGGTGTTTTCTAAACTCTCTATTCTGTCTTTTCTAGAACATGCATGCTTTAGGAGTAAAATTGAATGTCTTAAGTGCTTTCGATCTTCAATTGCTTCCGCATGTGTAATATGTACACCTTCATTTGGTATCAGAGCATGATTAGAGCACTTAATTCGTTTTAATTTTGCTTTGGTGGGTACCATTTTGAAATTGAATTTTCTGTGTGCTAAAATGGAAGTGTTCTGGTTTGGCAATTTTTTTAGCATTCAAACCTTCATGAAATTGTAATTGCTCGGATATGTAAGAGCGTTAATGTGTGTACTATAGTATGTAATTTTTATAGTCATTAGAGTCCATATAGGCTGTAAAATCGAAGAAAAACCGGAGAAGACGCAGCAGAAAATGAAAATTCCAGCAAGCTGTTTTTTTAATTCCAGCAGCAGTTTTTTTTTTCCTTCTTCTATTCCAGAATTTTTGTCCGGCTCGGTCTGTTGCAGCCTCATTTCACTCATTGCATGACTAGTTCATTGCTTGGATGAGCGGTTCGGGATGGTTCGTGAAGCTCAGGCGTGTTGCAAGTTTATTTATTAATTATTATTGTAATAATTAGTGAAATTGCTTTTGTTTTTTTTTTTTAATTTCCAAACCATTCCATTTTAGCCTTATTTAATTACTTTATGCATTGTGAATGTATGATTTAATTAAATGGATGTATGTGCATTATGAGCATGTCATATAGATTAAAATCCCACCATAGGAAAGCATGTTCATGCATTTGTTTAATTTGAATAAGTGTTATTGATTAATTCAAATGCATGAGGGAAATTTCATGTTTAATTAATATAAGTGTTGTATTAATTTAAGGAGATTCATGCTTGAATGGTTAATTAAAATTGATTATTCTTATAATAGTTATAATTATTAATTGATAAAATTAACCAAGCATGAAGCATGAAATTTCATTAGTTTGATTATAAGTGTTATTCTCAAATTAGGCTTGTTATGGATTGTTTTTATAACTATTATAAAAAGAGATAGAAATCTAAAATCTATAACAAGATTAAGTGCATGCTCACTTAGGTTAATGAACCTTCAATGATTCGATCAACTTGCATAGTTTAGGTCGATATCTTGTAAAACAATGGTTACGAGAGAACTCACCCGACAAGATGCTGTCTAAGGCTGGAGGTATTTAAGTTGACGGTTTACGGAACACCTCCTACCTAGGCATCGAGTCGGTTCTTGAGTTAAGTTAACTCGAGTTTTATGAGCATGCGTGAGCGGTGTGAGGTTTTAAAGTGTTATCACCTAGACATCGTAGTATAAAGCGTTATACAAACCTAGACATAGGTTGTTTCTAAATGGTGCTTTTCTTATAACTTGAATGATTGATTGTTATATGCTTTTAAACACCATTAGAAAGCATGTTATAGGGTTAATTCATTAAAAGTTATAAGAGTTATAATAGTTAATGAATAGAATCCATAAAACCTATAACAAAGAGTTGCATGCTAACATAGGATCTTAGGATCTTATCATTCTTTAAATGGTTTAAATTGAAATAGATATAAGATCACCTTTTCTAATAGGATTAGAAATATGTCTTACTTAGTTTTTTAAAATAGTTTTAAATTTTGAGTAAGTAGGACATAAGACCTTGGTTATAAGGGAACTCTCCCGGCAAATGGTTCGGAACCTGAGTTGAATTAACCAAAGTCTTACTAGCATGCAATGTCACTAGGTTATTAAAAGAGTTTAATTCACCTAGACATTTAGTGTAAAGACCTTGTTTAATAAGGCATAGACTTAGATAGATTCATTTAGCCGGAATTTACCTAAGTAATAGACCCTAAAACTTTACGACACTTTAGTGGGAGGAAAAGTATAGAAACGAAATATTAATATTAAGTTTCTACTCTCACGTCCCCCTGAGTTCACACCGTGAGATCCATGCTTGGCCTCTAGGCGCCCTAGGAGCGTCCCCCTACGGATGGTGTTTGCATGGGTTAATATCAAGGTGAATGGGAAAAGTGTTCATAGTAAGTGGGAGAAAGAAACGTGTCAAACGTATCCTACGGTCTCCATCATTAGGTTGAACTGTGAGATTCCTATGCGCTGCCTGCGAGTCGCCCTGGGAACGATCACCCTACGGAGGGCTTGCGCATGGGATTCGAAACAACGCAAACTCAAAAAGATAGGGTTTCCTAGGGCCATTCCCAACATTATCTCTTCCCTACGGTGGCATTGTTGGGGCTGCCCTCTGCAATCTGAAAATGATGGGTAACACTTACAAGATGGTCTTGACCAAATTAACGTTAGCTAATAACTATTGGAGTAAGAGTTATTTTGGGAATAGTATTTGGCTGAGATTGTCTCGATTCAGAGGAGGAGTAGCTGACTGCCCTACGGTAGCGGTTATTCTAAACCCTTGAAGTATCGTTGCAAAATAAATCAATTGTATATATGGGTCGATGATTGCTTTTGCTAAATCTAATTGGATAAATGTGATTAATGGGTTTAGTGCATGTTTCTAATAGAGATTAATTTGTTGGTTTTAGCAATATGTCGAAAAACGTATGTGCTTTGTAAAATGCCAAATTAAACGGTTTAGTACATACAACTAAGAATACTTGCTTAAACGCTAAACACGTGGCAAAGAATTTAGGTTTGGTATCAACTTAGGAATGTCCTCAAACTAACTGCATAGCCAAGAAAAACATAATCCACGACTCTAAATGTGATTTATTACTCTTGGAAACGTGTTTAGTGGAAAACGACGATTCTGCCTGGATACTCGATTCAGGTGCCACTAATCACGTATGTTCTTCCTTTCAAGGAATGAGTTCCTGGCAACAGCTAATAGCTGGAGAGATGACTCTTAAAGTTGGAACAGGAGAAGTCATCTCGGCTATTGCAGTGGGAGACATAAAATTATTCTTCACCAAGGAACGCTACATGATATTAGATAATGTGTACATAGTTCCGAAGATTAAAAGAAATTTGATTTCTTTATCTTGTTTATTAGAACAAGGTTACTCAATTTCTTTTTCTATTAATGAAGCGTTCATAACTAAAAAAGGTATTGATGTTTGCTCTACAAACTTGAAGAATAAATTATATGTTTTGAGACCAATTGAGTCTAAAGCTATTTTAAATCACGAGATGTTTAAAACCGCTGAGACTCAACCTAAAAAGCGAAGAGTTTCTCAAGGTACCTATCTCTGGCACTTGAGGTTAGGTCATATCAACCTCAATAGGATTGGGAGATTGGTCAAGAGTGGACTTCTAAACAAGTTAGAAGACGACTCGTTGCCTCCTTGTGTGTCATGCCTTGAGGGCAAGATGACAAAACGACCTTTTACCAGAAAAGGTTATCGTGCCAAAGAGCCCCTAGAGCTCATTCATTCGGACCTCTGTGGACCAATGAACATTAGAGCTCGAGGAGGGTACGAATATTTCATCAGCTTCATTGATGATTATTCGAGGTATGGCTATCTCTACCTGATGCATCATAAGTCCGAAGTTTTTGAAAAGTTCAAGGAGTATAAGGCCGAGGTTGAGAACCTATTAGGTAAGACAATAAAAATACTTCGATCCGATCGAGGTGGAGAGTATATGGACTTAAGTTTTCAAGACTATTTGATAGAGCATGGAATTACGTCCCAACTCTCAGCCCCTAGTACACCTCAGCAAAACGGTGTATCAGAAAGGAGAAACAGAACCTTGTTGGACATGGTTCGTTCGATGATGAGTTATGCTCAGTTGCCTAACTCATTTTGGGGTTATGCAGTAGAGACTGCAGTTTATATCTTGAACGTAGTTCCCTCAAAGAGTGTTTCTAAAACACCATTTGAGCTCTGGAAAGGTCGTAAAGCTAGTTTACGACATTTTCAGAATTTGGGGATGCCCTGCATACCTGCTAGAAGCAAACTCAAAGAAATTGGAGCCTCGTTCTAGATTTTGCCTATTTGTAGGCTATCCCAAAAAAACGAGAGGTGGATACTTCTTTGATCCAGAGGAAAATAAAGTACTTGTATCGACAAATACTACATTCCTAAAAGAAGACCACCTCAGAGATCACAAGCCACGAAGTAAAGTCAATTTAAGTGAACTATCTAACGAAGCTACAGAAACATCAACAAGAGTTATTGATGATGCTGGCACCTCGAGTCAATCGTGTCCTTCTCAAGAAATAAGAGAACCTCGACGTAGTGGGAGGGTTGTTAGACAACCTGATCGCTATTTGGGTTTAACTGAAACTTCAGTCGTCATACCTGTTGACGGGATCGAGGATCCATTAACCTTTAAACAGGCAATGGATGACGTTGACAAGAACGAGTGGATTAAAGCCATGGACTTAGAGATCGAGTCCATGCATTTTAATTCAGTATGGGATCTTGTAGATCAACCTGAAAGGGTTAGACCCATAGGGTGCAAATGGATCTAAAAGAGAAAACGAGACGTTGCTGGAAAGGTACAGACCTTTAAGGCACGACTTGTGGCAAAGGGTTTTACCCAGCGGGAGGGGATTGACTATGAAGAAACCTTCTCCCCTGTTGCCACGTTAAAGTCGATCCGGATACTTTTATCCTTTGCCACGTTTTACGATTATGAAATATGGCAAATGGATGTCAAGACTGCCTTTTTGAACGGTAATCTTGAAGAAAGTATCTACATGTCTCAGCCAGAGGGGTTCATAGCTCAGGATCAAGAGCAAAAAGTTTGCAAGCTTAAACGATCCATTTATGGATTAAAACAAGCGTCTAGATCCTAGAATATGAGATTTGATACTGCGATCAAATCTTATGGCTTTGAACAAAACGTTGATGAGCCTTGTGTTTACAAAAGGATCATCAACAGCTCTATAGCTTTCTTAGTACTGTATGTGGATGATATCCTACTCATCGGGAATGATGTAGGTTATCTAACTGACATTAAACTATGGCTAGCAACTCAATTCCAAATGAAAGATTTGGGTGAGACACAATTTGTTCTAGGAATCCAAATTGTTCGAAACCGAAAGAACAAAACGCTAGCCCTGTCTCAAGCGTCTTATATCGACAAATTGTTGGTTAGATATAAAATGCAAAATTCCAAGAAAGGACTATTACCTTTCAGGCACGGAATTAACTTGTCTAAGGAACAGTGTCCTCAGACACCTCAAGAAGTTGAGGACATGAGACGTTTTCCCTATGCCTCTACAGTAGGTAGCCTAATGTATGCCATGTTGTGTACAAGGCCTGACATTTGTTATTCAGTAGGGATTGTCAGTAGATATCAATCAAATCCAGGATTCGATCACTGGACAGCCGTTAAAAGTATCCTCAAATATCTAAGGAGAACGAGAGACTATATGCTCGTGTATGGTTCGAAGGATTTGATCCTTACAGGATACACTGATTCTGACTTTCAAACCGATAAAGATTCGAGGAAATCTACATCGGGGTCAGTATTCACTCTAAATGGAGGAGCAATAGTATGGCGCAGCATCAAGCAAGGATGCATTGCAGACTCGACCATGGAGGCCGAATATGTAGCCGCTTGCGAAGCAGCAAAAGAGGCAGTATGACTCAGGAAGTTCCTAACTGACTTGGAAGTCATTCCAAATATGCATCTGCCTATCACCTTGTATTGTGATAATAGCGGCGCAGTTGCAAACTCAAAGGAACCTCGCAGCCATAATAGAGGCAAGCACATCGAAAGGAAATACCATCTCATTAGGGAGATTGTGCACCGAGGAGACGTGATCGTCAAGAAGATAGCGTCGGAGCACAACATTGCTGATCCATTCACGAAGGCTCTCACGGCTAAAGTGTTCGAGAGTCATCTAGAAGGTCTAGGTCTGCGAGATATGTACGAGAAATAATCTAGGTCAAGTGGGAGAATTGTAACCGGTATATCGATACCTCAGTATACTGGGTATTTAGATGTCCTAGGTTATTGTATTTTTACTCTGTTATTAATACAAGTATTTATTCATCCACTGCTGTTATAGATTATAGTACATCCCACTAAACTAGATGTCCTAGTTTATTTGAATTTAGTGGATTTAGTTGGAAATCTATTTTATGCATGATCATTCAAAGTGGAAAGACAACTCATTCATGCATTGTTGCATGTCTTGTGTAATGTACACCTAGAATCCACTTGAGCTTGCAAATACATCATGTGTCTTGTGTCTTGAGGCTTGGCTTTGCATGGAGAATGTCTTTAAAATGAGTTTGAATCAGATTCAAACATGAGAGAGTCATTTCCTTAATGTTATGCTGCTAGAATTTGGACTCAAAGTTCTCTCATCTCTCATTCTTTTCCATTGCTTGATGCTTCAAGCATTCCCTTCCCATTCCCTATCTTATATAGACTCCCACAAGTCGTTCTCGGCCCGGAGTATCATCATCATCATCATCATTGTCGTCGTCGTCGTCATCACCGCTATCATCGTCATTTTCATCATCTCATGTTCATTATCATCATCATCATCATATACATCATCATCTTCATCATCATTATCATCGTCATTTTCATCATTTTCATATGCATCATCATCTTCATCTTCATCATCATCGCCATCTTCATTTTCATCATCTCATGTCATCTCATCATCATTATCGTCGTATCGTCTTCTTTATCATTGAAGTCATCATCGTCGTCGTCATCATCCCCATCATCGTCGTCATCATCATCATAATCATCACCATCATCATCATCATTGTCATCGCATCATCAGCGTCAACGTCGTCATCATTGTCGTCGCATCATCATCATCTCATGTCATCGTCGTCATTATCGTCATATTCGACAACGTCATCATTTCATCATCATCATCATCTCCATCTTCATCATCATCATGATCATCTTCTCTCATGTCATCTCATCGTCACATTGTCGTCCTAATATCGTTACATTTATGATCGAAATCATCATCGTCATCATCATCGTCGTCATCGTCATCATCATCGTCATCAACATCATCATCTTCGTCGTCTTCATCATCATCATCATCATCATCATAATCATAATCATCATTGTCGTCGTCGTCGTCATCTTCGCCATTATCGTCATCGTCATCATCTCATGTTCATGTTCACCTCATCATCATCATAATATTCATATACATCATCATCGTTAACGTCGTCATTATCATCAGTATCATCATCGTCATCTTCATCATCTCATGTCCCCGTCATCGTCATCATCATCGTCATATCGTCATCCCCATCATCAACATCGAAGTCATCATCGTCCTCATCATCATCGTCATCATTGTCTTCATCATCATCATTATCATCATTGTCTTCATCATCATCATTTTCTTCATCATCATCATCAATATCTTTATCATTTTCAGATATGTGAGGTTGAGAGCTTAAGGATTTTTGTTTTAAGATAGTCTGAGAGTTCTGTTATTGGGTTTAGCGTATATAAGGTATGGAGCTAAGGCCTATGTCCAGTTTTTAGGGTTTTTGAATGTTTGGGTTAGGATTTGTTTCGAAAAAAATACACTTTTATACGTCGTCGTCATCATCATTATCATCAGCATCATCATTGTCGTCGTCATCGTCATCACCGCTATCATCGTCATTGCCATCATCCCATGTTCATCATCATCATCATCATCATCATCATCATCTACATCTTCATATACATCATCATCGTCATTTTCATCATTTTCATATACATCATCATCTTCATCTTCATCATCATCGCCATCACCATCTTCACACGTCATTTCATCTCATCATCATCATTATCGTAGTATCGTCATCTTTATTATTAAAATCATCATCGTCGTCATCATCATCATCATTATCACCATCATCATCATCATTGTCATCGCATCATCATCGTCAACGTTATCATCATTGTCGTCGCATCATCATCATCATCATCGTCATGTTCATCATCTTATGTCATCGTCGTCATCATCGTCATATTCGTCAACGTCATCATCTCAACATCATCTTCATCTTCATCATCGTCATATCATCTTCTACATCTCATGTCATCTCATCGTCATCATTGTCGTCGTTAGATCGTTACATTTATGATCGAAATCATCATCGTCGTCATCATCGTCATCGTCATCAACATCATCATCGTCGTCGTCATCATCATCATCATCATTGTCGTCGTCGTCGTCATCATTGTCATTATCGTCATCGTCATCATCTCATGTTCATGTTCATCTTATCATCATCATCATCTTCCTATACATCATCATCGTTAACGTCATCATCATCATCATTATCATTATCGTCATCTTCCTCATCTCATTTCCTCGTCATCGTCATCATCATCGCCATATCGTCATCCCCATCAAAAACATCAAAATCATCATCATCATCATCGTCATCATCATCATCATTGTCTTCATCATAATCATCGTCATCATCATCATATCTTTATCATTTTCAGATATTTGAGGTTGAGAGATTAAGGATTTTTGTTTTAAGATAGTTTCAGAGTTTTGTTATCGGGTTTAGCGTATATAAGGTACGGAGCTAAGGCCTATGTCCAGTTTTTAGGGTTTTTGAATGTATGGTTTAAGATTTGTTTCGGAAAAAATACACTTTTATATGTCGTTGTCATCATCATCATCATTGTCGTCGTCGTCGTCATCACCGCTATCATCGTCATTTTCATCATCCCATGTTCATTATCATCATCATCATCACATACATCATCATCTTCATCATCATTATCATCGTCATTTTCATCATTTTCATATGCATCATCATCTTCATCTTCATCATCATCGCCATCTTCATTTTCATCATCTCATGTCATCTCAATATCATCATTATCGTCGTATCGTCTTCTTTATAATTGAAATCATCATCGTCGTCATCATTCCCATCATCGTCGTCATCATCATCATCATCATAATCATCAGCATCATCATCATCATCATCATCATTGTCATCGCATCATCAGCGTCAACGTCAACGTCGTCATCATTGTCGTCGCATCACCATCATCATCATCATCGTCATGTTCATCATCTCATGTCATCGTCATCATTATCGTCATATTCGTCAACGTCATCATTTCATCATCATCATCTCCATCTTTATCATCATCATCATCATCTTCTCTCATGTCATCTCATCGTCACATTGTCGCCCTTATATCGTTACATTTATGATCGAAATCATCATCGTCATCATCATCGTCACATTGTCGTCCTTATATCGTTACATTTATGAACGAAATCATCATCGTCATCATCATCGTCATCATCATCGTCGTCGTCATCATCATCATTATCATCATAATCATCATTGTCGTCGTCATCTTCATCATCTCATCATCATTGTCGTCGTCGTCGTCATCTTCGCCATTATCGTCATCGTCATCATTTCATGTTCATGTTCACCTCGTCATCGTCATCATTTCATGTTCATGTTCACCTCATCATCATCATCATCTTCATATACATCATCATCGTTAACGTCGTCATTATCATTATCATCATATCGTCATCCCCATCATCAACATCGAAATCATCATCGTCATCATCATCATCATTGTCTTCATCATCATCATTATCATCATTGTTTTCATCATCATCATCATCATCATTTTCTTCATCATCATCATCAGCAATATCTTTATCATTTTCAGATATGCGAGGTTGAGAGCTTAAGGATTTTTGTTTTAAGATAGTCTGAGAGTTCTGTTATTGGGTTTAGCGTATATAAGGTATGGAGCTAAGGCCTATGTCTAGTTTTTAGGGTTTTTAAATGTATGGGTTAGGATTTGTTTAAATACACTTTTATACGTCGTCGTCATCATCATTATCATCATCATCATCATCATTGTGGTCGTCATCATCATCACCGCTATCATCGTCATTGTCATCATCCCATGTTCATCATCATCATCATCATCATCTTCATCTTCATCTTCATCATCATTGTCGTCGTCATCATCATCACCGCTATCATCGTCATTGTCATCATCTCATGTTCATCATTATCATCATCTTCATCTTCATCTTCATCATCATCGCCATCGCCATCTTCATCATGTCATTTCATCTCATCATCATCATTATCGTACTATCGTCATCTTTATTATTAAAATCATCATCGTCGTCATCATCATCACCATTATCACCATCATCATCATCATTGTCATCGCATCATTAGCGTCAACGTTATCATCATTGTCGTCGCATCATCATCATCATCATCGTCATGTTCATCATCTTATGTCATCGTCTTCATCATCGTCATATTCGTCAACGGTATCATCTCAACATCATCTCCATCTTCATCATCGTCATATTCGTCAACGGTATCATCTCAACATCATCTCCATCTTCATCATCGTCATATCATCTTCTACATCTCATGTCATCTCATCGTAATCATTGTCGTCGTTAGATCGTTACATTTATGATCGAAATCATCATCGTCATCATCATCGTCATCGTCATCAACATCATCATCGTCGTCGTCGTCGTCGTCATCATCATCATCATTGTCGTCGTCGTCGTCATCATCGTCATTATCGTCATCATCTCATGTTCATGTTCATCTTATCATCATCATCATCTTCATATACATCATCATCGTTAACGTCATCATCATCATCCTCATCATCATCATCATCATCATCGTCATCTTCATCATCTCATGTCCTCGTTATCGTCATCATCATCGTCATATCGTCATCCCCATCATCAACATCAAAATTATCATCGCCGTCATCATCATCCCCATCATTATCGTCGTCATCTTCATCATTGTCTTCATCATCATCATCGTCATCATCATCATATCTTTATCATTTTCAGATATTTGAGGTTGAGAGCTTAAGGATTTTTGTTTTAAGATTGTTTGAGAGTTCTGTTATCGGGTTTAGCGTATATAAGGTATGGAGCTAAGACCTATGTCCAGTTTTTAGGGTTTTTGAATGTATGGTTTAAGATTTGTTTCGAAAAAAATACACTTTTATATGTCGTTGTCATCATCATTATCATCATCATCATCATCATTGTCGTCGTCGTCGTCATCACCGCTATCATCGTCATTTTCATCATCCCATGTTAATTATCATCATCATTATCATCGTCATTTTCATCATTTTCATAAGCATCATCATCTTCATCTTCATCATCATCGCCATCCTCATTTTCATCATCTCATGTCATCTCATCATCACCATTATCGTCGTATCGTCTTCTTTATCATTGAAGTCGTCGTCGTCGTCGTCGTCATCCCCATCATCGTCGTCGTCATCATCATCATCATCATCATCATCATAATCATCACCATCATCATCATCATTGTCATCGCATCATCATCGTCAACGTCGTCATGATTGTCGTCGCATCATCATCATCGTCATGTTCATCATCTCATGTCATCGTCATCATTATCGTCATATTCGTCAACGTCATCATTTCATCATCATCATCATCTCCATTTTCATCATCATCATGATCATATTCTCTCATGTTATCCCATCGTCACATTGTCGTCCTTATATCGTTACATTTATGATCGAAATCATCATCGTCTTCATCATCGTCGTCATCGTCATCATCATCGTCATCAACATCATCATCATCATCATCATCATCATCATCATCATCATCATAATCATCATTGTCGTCGTCGTCGTCATCTTCGCCATTATCGTCATCGTCATCATTTCATGTTCATGTTCACCTCATCATCATCATCATCTTCGTATACATCATCATCGTTAACGTCGTCATTATCATCATAATCATCATCGTCATCTTCATCATCTCATGTCCCCGTCATCGTCATCATCATCGTTATATCGTCATCCCTATCATCAACATCGAAATCATCATCGTCCTCATCATCATCGTCATCATCATCATCATTGTTTTCATTATCATCATCATCATCATTGTTTTCATCATCATCATTATCATCATTGTTTTCATCATCATCATCATCATCATCATTTTCTTCATCATCATCATCATCATCATCATCATCATCATCATAAATTTCTTTATCATTTTAAGATATGTGAGGTTGAGAGCTTAAGGATTTTTGTTTTAAGATAGTCTGAGAGTTCTATTATTGGGTTTAGCGTATATAAGGTATGGAGCTAAGGTCTATGTCCAGTTTTTAGGGTTTTTGAATATTTGGGTTAGGATTTGTTTCGAAAAAAATACACTTTTATACGTCGTCGTCGTCATCATTATCATCATCATCATCATCATTTTCGTCGTCATCCTCATCACCGCTATCATCGTCATTGTCATCATCCCAGTTTCATCATCATCATCATCATCATCATCATCTTCTTCATCTTCATATACATCATCATCTTCATCTTCATCATCGCCATCGCCATCTTCATCATCATCATTATCGTCGTATCGTCATCTTTATTATTAAAATCATCATCGTCGTCATCATCATCCTCATCATCATCATCATCATCATCATCATCATCATCACCATCATCATCATCATTGTCATCGCATCATCATCGTCAACGTTATCATCATTGTCGTCACATCATCATCGTCAACGTTATCATCATTGTCGTCACATCATCATCATCATCATCATCGTCATTTCATCATCTTATGTCATCGTCGTCATAATCGTCATATTCGTCAACGTCATCATCTCATCATCATCTCCATCTTCATCATCGTCATATCATCTTTTATATCGTATGTCATCTCATCGTCATCATTGTCGTCGTTAGATCGTTACATTTATTATCGAAATCATCATCGTCATCGTCATCAACATCATCATCGTCGTCGTCATCATCATCATTATTATCGTCATCGTCATCATCTCATGTTCATGTTCATCTTATCATCATTATCATCTTCATATACATCATCATCGTTAACGTCATCATCATCATCATGATCATCGTCATCTTCATCATCTCATGTCCTCGTCATCGTAATCATCATCGTCAATCGACATCCTCATCATTAACATCGAAATCATCGTCGTCGTCGTCTTCTTCGTCATCATCATCATCATTGTCTTCATCATCATCATCGTCATCATCATCAATATCTTTATCATTTTCAGATATTTGAGGTTGAGAGCTTAAGGATTTTTGTTTTAAGATAGTTTGAGAGTTCTTATATCAAGTTTAGCGTATATAAGGTATGGACCTAAGGCCTATGTCTAGTTTTTAGGGTTTTTGAATGTATGGTTTAAGATTTGTTTCGAAAAAAATATACTTTTATACGTCGTTGTCATCATCATTATCATCATCATCATCATCATTGTCGTCGTCGTTGTCATCACCGCTATCATCGTCATTTTCATCATTCCATGTTCATCATCATCATCATCTTCATATACATCATCATCTTCTCTTCATCATCATCTTCATATACATCATCATCTTCTCTTCATCATCATCATCATTATCATCGTCATTTTCATCATTTCATATACATCATCATCTTCATCTTCATCATCATCGTCATAGTCATTTTCATCATCTCATGTCATCTCATCAACATCATTATCGTCGTATCGTCATCTTTATCATTGAAATCATCATCATCGTCATCATCATCATCATCACTATCATCACCATCATCATCATCATTGTCATCGCATCATCATCGTCAACGTCATTATCATTGTCATCGCATCATCATCATCGTCATGTTCATCATCTCATGTCATCGCCATCATCATCGTCATATTCGTCAACGTCATCATCTCATCATCTTCATCATCTTCATCATCATCATGATCATATTCTACATCTCATGTCATCTCATCATCATTATTGTCGTCGTCATATCGTTATATTTATGATATGATCAAAATCATCGCCGTCATTATCATCATCGTCATCATCATCATCATCGTCATCAACATCATCATCGTCGTCGTCGTCGTCATCATCATCATCATCATCATTATTGTCGTCGTCATCGTCGTCGTCGTCGCCATTATCGTCATCGTCATCATCTCATGTTCATGTTCATCTCATCATCATCATCATCTTCATATACATCATCATCGTTAACGTCGTTATCATCATCATCATCATCATCATCATCATCATCGTCGTCATCTTCATCATCTCATGTCCTCGTCAACGTCATCCCCATCATCAACATCGAAATCATCATCGTCGTCGTCATCATCATTGTCTTCATCATTATCATCAGCATCATTATCATCATCATCATCAACATCTTTATCATTTTCAGATATTTGAGGTTGAGAGCTTAAGGATTTTTGTTTTAAGATAGTCTGAGAGTTCTTTTATTGGGTTTAGCGTATATACGGTATGGAGCTAAGGCCTATGTCCAGTTTTTAGGGTTTTTGAATGTATGGTTTAGGATTTGTTTCGGAAAAAATACAGTTTTATACGTGCTCGTCATCATCATTATCCATTGTCGTCGTTGTTATCATCACCGCTATCATTGTCATTGTCATCATCTCATGTTCATCATCATCATCTTCATATACATCATCATCTTCATCATCATTATCGTCATCTTCATCTTCACCATCTTCATATATATCATCTTCATCATTATCGTCATCATCATTATCTCATGTCATCTCATCCTCATCATTATCGTCGTATCGTCATCTTTATCATTGAAATCATCATCGTCATCCCCATCATCGTCGTCATCGTCATCATCATCATCATCATCATCATTGTCGTCGCATCATCATCATCAACGTCATCATCCGTCGCATCATCATCATCATCATCATCTCATGTCATTGTCATCATCATCATCAATCGTCATCTTTATCATCGAAATCATGATCGTCGTCATCATCATCATCATCGTCTCCATCATCATCATCATTATCTACACTTATATACGTCGTCGTCATCATCATTATCATCATCATCATCACCATCATTGTCGTCGTCGTTATCATCGTAATCGTCATCATTAGGGGTGTTCAAAAAAAGATCGAAAACCGATCCGACCGACCGAAACCGATCGAACCGACATCGGTCGATCAGTATTTTGTTACTGTTGGTCGGAGTCGGTTTTACCCATTGGTAAAACCGACGGTCGGCCAGTCGGTCCAAAAAGAAAAGGAAAAACCGACCGACCGACCGATATTTAATCAGTTATGTTTTTTAAAAAAAATATATAAATATATATGCAAGTACACGTTTTTAAATGTCCACACTCCACCATTTACATTTGGAATGACTAATGTGACACATGCAATGTTGGGATTGGTGTCCTAAAACTCGTAGATAGTGAATGTTAAATGAATTATATACTTATTCGATAAAGGTGTTATCGAGATTGATTCAGTAAAAGTCATTACTGAATAAAGTAAATTGCACTTATAATAACCCAAATCCAATAAACTAAGATCCATGGCTATAGGATGAACACTTGAGCTTTATGTAGAGACATAAAAGTGGATCAGGCTTGAGTAATAGACAAAACGGTCTATAGTATAGGAATAGGGTTGGGTACCTTATTCTGGAGACACTATGAGATGCGGCCCACTTTATAGATGGTATAGACGATGTGATCCTAAATCGTCCATGTAGAGACATGCGAGTGGGGGCGTCCTATGCAATGAGTTTGCATAAGATCAGGACCGAGAAATAAGTCGTTCTCGCTTTATAACACCGTTTACTGACGAGACTGACTATTTCATGTGATGACCTAGGTAACTCGATCTTAATCCTGAGCTAACTATAAACTCCTGTTTATTCGGGCTTATCCTTAGATCTGCATAGGTGAGAGTGGCTCAGTATCGCCGACTCAATAAGCCTCCCATTTCAGGGATAGGAACGGGTAGATAGCTGGGGACATAGTAGTGCAAGAAGGAATTCACTCGTACCCGAATTAGGGATAGTAGAGAGGTTGTTCCCTTAAGTGCTGACTCTGGGGCTTGAACAAAGGGATCCCGCCCTCTCATTGGCCCGAGAGGGACTCGGTTTATTGGTTGGACCATAAACCAATTGTTCATTAGAGGATCAGTGGGACTTAAGAAACTAGAAGTACTATAGGGGTAAAACGGCTTATTGACCTAGCTATAGCTACGAACAACCTGTGAAGGATCGACTTACTAATCATGGTTAAATCAAGTGGACAGAAATATATCTATAGTGAGGAGAGTGCAACTATCGGGCTATAGTGGAGTATCCCGATAGTTAACGAATGTTGGCTAGCTTGGACAATGAGATTAGTCGGTTAGTCTCGAATCGTTGGAGCCCATGATCTATAGGTCCATTAGGTCCCCCTACTAGCTCATATCGGAATTAAGCCTAGAACAAAAGATAGGAAGCTTTGAATCGTTCAAAATCGGGAAAAAGGGTATTATCGTAAATTGTGTTTGACACAATTATTTAATTATGAATTAAATTAGAAAATGAGAGATGGAGTATTTAGAAGTGTTTTGAATACTATATATATGTATTAGGAATCATATATAGGAATTGCACAAGATAACAAAGATTAATTAGATTAATCATATCAAAATTAATTTGAAAATTTTAAAATTAATTACCAAGCAATCAATTTCAATTTAGAATTGAAATTGGGGATAATTTGCAAGATTGAAATTTTATTTCAATTTGAATTTAGTGGATTTAGTTGGAAATCTATTTAATGCATGATCATTCAAAGTGGAAAGGCAACTCATTCATCCATTGTTGCATGTCTTGTGTAATGTACACCTAGAATCCACTTGAGCTTGCAAATACACCATGTGTCTTGTGTCTTGAGGCTTGGCTTTGCATGGAGAATGTCTTTAAAAGGAGTTTGAATCAGATTCAAACATGAGAGAGTCATTTCCTTAATGTTATGCTGCTGGAATTTGGACTCAAAGTTCTCTCATCTCTCATTCTTCTCCATTGTTTGATGCTTCAAGCATTCCCTTCCCATTCCCTATCTTATATAGACTCCCACAAGTCGTTCTTGGCCCGGAGTATAGTAGGGAAGATTCTAGAGGTTTTCCAAGGAGCATAGGAGAGGCAAACACCACAAGGAGTTCAACATAAGTGAGCTACAAAGGTTGGTGTTTTCTAAACTCTCTATTATGTCTTTTCTAGAACATGCATGCTTTAGGAGTAAAATTGAATGTCTTAAGTGCTTTCGATCTTCAATTGCTTCCGCATGTGTAATATGTACACCTTCATTTGGTATCAGAGCATGATTAGAGCACTTAATTCGTTTTAATTTTGCATTGGTGGGTACCATTTTGAAATTGAATTTTCTGTGTGCTAAAATGGAAGTGTTCTGGTTTGGCAATTTTTTTAGCATTCAAACCTTCATGAAATTGTAATTGCTCGGATATGTAAGAGTGTTAATGTGTGTACTATAGTCTGTAATTTTTATAGAGTCATTAGAGTCCATATAGGCTGTAAAATCGAAGAAAAACCGGAGAAGACGCAGCAGAAAATGAAAATTCCAGCAAGCTGTTTTTTTAATTCCAGCAGCAGTTTTTTTTTTCCTTCTTCTATTCCAGAATTTTTGTCCGGCTCGGTCTGTTGCAGCCTCATTTCACTCATTGCATGACTAGTTCATTGCTTGGATGAGCGGTTCGGGATGGTTCGTGAAGCTCGGGCGTGTTGCAAGTTTATTTATTAATTATTATTGTAATAATTAGTGAAATTGCTTTTTTTTTTTTTTTTAAATTGCCAAACCATTCCATTTTAGCCTTATTTAATTACTTTATGCATTGTGAATGTATGATTTAATTAAATGGATGTATGTGCATTATGAGCATGCCATATAGATTAAAATCCCACCATAGGAAAACATGTTCATGCATTTGTTTAATTTGAATAAGTGTTATTGATTAATTCAAATGCATGAGGGAAATTTCATGTTTAATTAATATAAGTTTTGTATTAATTTAAGGAGATTCATGCTTGAATGGTTAATTAAAATTGATTATTCTTATAATAGTTATAATTATTAATTGATAAAATTAACCAAGCATGAAGCATGAAATTTCATTAGTTTGATTATAAGTGTTATTCTCAAATTAGGCTTGTTATGGATTGTTTTTATAACTATTATAAAAAGAGATAGAAATCTAAAATCTATAACAAGATTAAGTGCATGCTCACTTAGGTTAATGAACCTTCAATGATTCGATCAACTTGCATAGTTTAGGTCGATATCTTGTAAAACAATGGTTACGAGAGAACTCACCCGACAAGATGCTGTCTAAGGCTGGAGGTATTTAAGTTGACGGTTTACGGAACACCTCCTACCTAGGCATCGAGTCGGTTCTTGAGTTAAGTTAACTCGAGTTTTATGAGCATGCGTGAGCGGTGTGAGGTTTTAAAGTGTTATCACCTAGACATCGTAGTATAAAGCGTTATACAAACCTAGACATAGGTTGTTTCTAAATGGTGCTTTTCTTATAACTTGAATGATTGATTGTTATATGCTTTTAAACACCATTAGAAAGCATGTTATAGGGTTAATTCATTAAAAGTTATAAGAGTTATAATAGTTAATGAATAGAATCCATAAAACCTATAACAAAGAGTTGCATGCTAACATAGAATCTTAGGATCTTATCATTCTTTAAATGGTTTAAATTGAAATAGATATAAGATCGCCTTTTTCTAATAGGATTAGAAATATGTCTTACTTAGTTTTTTAAAATAGTTTTAAAATTTGAGTAAGTAGGACATAAGACCTTGGTTATAAGGGAACTCTCCCGACAAATGGTTCGGAACCTGAGTTGAATTAACCAAAGTCTTACTAGCATGCAATGTCACTAGGTTATTAAAAGAGTTTAATTCACCTAGACATTTAGTGTAAAGACCTTGTTTAATAAGGCATAGACTTAGATAGATTCATTTAGCCGGAATTTACCTAAGTAATAGACCCTAAAACTTTACGACACTTTAGTGGGAGGAAAAGTATAGAAACGAAATATTAATATTAAGTTTCTACTCTCACGTCCCCCTGAGTTCACACCGTGAGATCCATGCTTGGTCTCGAGGCGCCCTAGGAGCGTCCCCCTACGGATGGTGTTTGCATGGGTTAATATCAAGGTGAATGGGAAAAGTGTTCATAGTAAGTGGGAGAAAGAAACGTGTCAAACGTATCCTACGGTCTTCATCATTAGGTTGCACTGTGAGATTCCTATGCGCTGCCTGCGAGTCGCCCTGGGAGCGATCACCCTACGGAGGGCTTGCGCATGGGATTCGAAACAACGCAAACTAAAGAAATGGATAGGGTTTCCTAGGGCCATTCCCAACATTATCTCTTCCCTACGGTGGCATTGTTGGGGCTGCCCTCTGCAATCTGAAAATGATGGGTAACACTTACAAGATTGTCTTGACCAAATTAACGTTAGCTAATAACTATTGGAGTAAGAGTTATTTTGGGAATAGTATTTGGCTGAGATTGTCTCGATTCAGAGGAGGAGTAGCTGACTGCCCTACGGTAGCGGTTATTCTAAACCCTTGAAGTATCGTTGCAAAATAAATCAATTGTATATATGGGTCGATGATTGCTTTTGCTAAATCTAATTGGATAAATGTGATTAATGGGTTTAGTGCATGTTTCTAATAGAGATTAATTTGTTGGTTTTAGCAATATGTCGAAAAACGTATGTGCTTTGTAAAATGCCAAATTAAACGGTTTAGTACATACAACTAAGAATACTTGCTTAAACGCTAAACACGTGGCAAAGAATTTAGGTTTGGTATCAACTTAGGAATGTCATCAAACTAACTGCATAGCCAAGAAAAACATAATCCACGACTCTAAATGTGATTTATTAGTCTTGGAAACGTGTTTAGTGGAAAACGACGATTCTGCCTGGATACTCGATTCAGGTGCCACTAATCACGTATGTTCTTCCTTTCAAGGAATGAGTTCCTGGCAACAGCTAATAGCTGAAGAGATGACTCTTAAAGTTGGAACAGGAGAAGTCATCTCGGCTATTGCAGTGGGAGACATAAAATTATTCTTCACCAAGGAACGCTACATGATATTAGATAATGTGTACATAGTTCCGAAGATTAAAAGAAATTTGATTTCTTTATCTTGTTTATTAGAACAAGGTTACTCAATTTCTTTTTCTGTTAATGAAGCGTTCATAACTAAAAGAGGTATTGATGTTTGCTCTACAAACTTGAAGAATAAATTATATGTTTTGAGACCAATTGATTCTAAAGCTATTTTAAATCACGAGATGTTTAAAACCGCTGAGACTCAACCTAAAAAGCGAAGAGTTTCTCAAGGTACCTATCTCTGGCACTTGAGGTTAGGCCATATCAACCTCAATAGGATTGGGAGATTGGTCAAGAGTGGACTTCTAAACAAGTTAAAAGACGACTCGTTGCCTCCTTGTGAGTCATGCCTTGAGGGCAAGATGACAAAACGACCTTTTACCGGAAAAGGTTATCGTGCCAAAGAGCCCCTAGAGCTCATTCATTCGGACCTCTGTGGACCAATGAACATTAGAGCTCGAGGAGGGTACGAATATTTCATCAGCTTCATTGATGATTATTCGAGGTATGGCTATCTCTACCTGATGCATCATAAGTCCGAAGTTTTTGAAAAGTTCAAGGAGTATAAGGCCGAGGTTGAGAACCTATTAGGTAAGACAATAAAAATACTTCGATCCGATCGAGGTGGAGAGTATATGGACTTAAGTTTTCAAGACTATTTGATAGAGCATGGAATTACGTCACAACTCTCAGCCCCTAGTACACCTCAGCAAAACGGTGTATCAGAAAGAAGAAACAGAACCTTGTTGGACATGGTTCGTTCGATGATGAGTTATGCTCAGTTGCCTAACTCATTTTGGGGTTATGCAGTAGAGACTGCAGTTTATATCTTGAACGTAGTTCCCTCAAAGAGTGTTTCTAAAACACCATTTGAGCTCTGGAAAGGTCGTAAAGCTAGTTTACGACATTTCAGAATTTGGGGATGCCCTGCATACCTGCTAGAAGCAAACCCAAAGAAATTGGAGCCTCGTTCTAGATTTTGCCTATTTGTAGGCTATCCCAAAAAAACGAGAGGTGGATACTTCTTCGATCCAGAGGAAAATAAAGTACTTGTATCGACAAATACTACATTCCTAAAAGAAGACCACCTCAGAGATCACAAGCCACGAAGTAAAGTCAATTTAAGTGAACTATCTAACGAAGCTACAGAAACATCAACAAGAGTTATTGATGATGCTGGCACCTCGAGTCAATCGTGTCCTTCTCAAGAAATAAGAGAACCTCGACGTAGTGGGAGGGTTGTTAGACAACCTGATCGCTATTTGGGTTTAACTGAAACTTCAGTCGTCATACCTATTGACGGGATCGAGGATCCATTAACCTTTAAACAGGCAATGGATGACGTTGACAAGAACGAGTGGATTAAAGCCATGGACTTAGAGATCGAGTCCATGCATTTTAATTCAGTATGGGATCTTGTAGATCAACCTGAAAGGGTTAGACCCATAGGGTGCAAATGGATCTAAAAGAGAAAACGAGACGTTGCTGGAAAGGTACAGACCTTTAAGGCACGACTTGTGGCAAAGGGTTTTACCCAGCGGGAGGGGATTGACTATGAAGAAACCTTCTCCCCTGTTGCCATGTTAAAGTCGATCCGGATACTTTTATCCTTTGCCACGTTTTACGATTATGAAATATGGCAAATGGATGTCAAGACTGCCTTTTTGAACGGTAATCTTGAAGAAAGTATCTACATGTCTCAGCCAGAGGGGTTCATAGCTCAGGATCAAGAGCAAAAAGCTTGCAAGCTTAAACGATCCATTTATGGATTAAAACAAGCATCTAGATCCTGGAATATGAGATTTGATACTGCGATCAAATCTTATGGCTTTGAACAAAACGTTGATGAGTCTTGTGTTTACAAAAGGATCATCAACAGCTCTATAGCTTTCTTAGTACTGTATGTGGATGATATCCTACTCATCGGGAATGATGTAGGTTATCTAACTGACATTAAACTATGGCTAGCAACTCAATTCCAAATGAAAGATTTGGGTGAGACACAATTTGTTCTAGGAATCCAAATTGTTCGAAACCGAAAGAACAAAACGCTAGCCCTGTCTCAAGCGTCTTATATCGACAAATTGTTGGTTAGATATAAAATGCAAAATTCCAAGAAAGGACTATTACCTTTCAGGCACGGAATTAACTTGTCTAAGGAACAGTGTCCTCAGACACCTCAAGAAGTTGAGGACATGAGACGTTTTCCCTATGCCTCTGCAGTAGGTAGCCTAATGTATGCCATGTTGTGTACAAGGCCTGACATTTGTTATTCAGTAGGGATTGTCAGTAGACATCAATCAAATCCAGGATTCGATCACTGGACAGCCGTTAAAAGTATCCTCAAATATCTAAGGAGAACGAGAGACTATATGCTCGTGTATGGTTCGAAGGATTTGATCCTTACAGGATACACTGATTTTGACTTTCAAACCGATAAAGATTCGAGGAAATCTACATCGGGGTCAGTATTCACTCTAAATGGAGGAGCAATAGTATGGCGCAGCATCAAGCAAGGATGCATTGCAGACTCGACCATGGAGGCTGAATATGTAGCCGCTTGCGAAGCAGCAAAAGAGGCAGTATGGCTCAGGAAGTTCCTAACTGACTTGGAAGTCGTTCCAAATATGCATCTGCCTATCACCTTGTATTGTGATAATAGCGGCGCAGTTGCAAACTCAAAGGAACCTTGCAGCCATAATAGAGGCAAGCACATCGAAAGGAAATACCATCTCATTAGGGAGATTGTGCACCGAGGAGACGTGATCGTCACGAAGATAGCGTCGGAGCACAACATTGCTGATCCATTCACGAAGGCTCTCACGGCTAAAGTGTTCGAGAGTCATCTAGAAGGTCTAGGTCTGCGAGATATGTACGAGAAATAATCTAGGTCAAGTGGGAGAATTGTAACCGGTATATCGATACCTCAGTATACTGGGTATTTAGATGTCCTAGTTTATTGTATTTTTACTCTGTTATTAATACAAGTATTTATTCATCCACTGCTGTTATAGATTATAGTACATCCCACTAAACTAGATGTCCTAGTTTATTTGAGTTTAGTGGATTTAGTTGGAAATCCATTTAATGCATGATCATTCAAAGTGGAAAGACAACTCATTCATGCATTGTTGCATGTCTTGTGTAATGTACACCTAGAATCCACTTGAGCTTGCAAATACACCATGTGTCTTGTGTCTTGAGGCTTGGCTTTGCATGGAGAATGTCTTTAAAAGGAGTTTGAATCAGATTCAAACATGAGAGAGCCATTTCCTTAATGTTATGCTGCTGGAATTTGGACTCAAAGTTCTCTCATCTCTCATTCTTCTCCATTGCTTGATGCTTCAAGCATTCCCTTCCCATTCCCTATCTTATATAGACTCCCACAAGTCGTTCTTGGCCCGGAGTATAGTAGGGAAGACTCTAGAGGTTGTCCAAGGAGCATAGGAGAGGCAAACACCACAAGGAGTTCAACATAAGTGAGCTACAAAGGTTGGTGTTTTCTAAACTCTCTATTCTGTCTTTTCTAGAACATGCATGCTTTAGAAGTAAAATTGAATGTCTTAAGTGTTTTCGATCTTCAATTGCTTCCGCATGTGTAATATGTACACCTTCATGCAAGACTCCTTTTTAACTTTTCAAGAAAAGTAATCATTATTCTTTTTTATTTACTTTTATTTTTTCTCATCTTTCACTCCATCTTTTCTCTCTCATTCCTTTTCACAGAACCTCGCTTTCTCTCTTCTCTCCCTATTCTCATTTCTTTCCCTCTCCTCTCTCTCTCTCTCTCTTCTCTTCTCTTTCTCTCTTCCTCTATTCTTCACTGTCGGCGACTAAGGTTATTCCTTCTATCTCTTTTTTTTTCCTTATTCTTTCTCCCTCATTCTTTCTCTTCTCCATCTCCAACGTCAGATTTCTTCTCCCTTCCCATTTTTTCTTTTCTTTTCTTCTTGTTTCTTTCCTTTTTTTAAATCTTTTCGTATCTTTTCTTTTTTTTTTTTTGATTTAGTTCGCCGGAGTTACAAAACCGACAAAAACCGACCGACCGACCGTGAGTTCAGTCGGTCGGCGTCACCAACCTCTAGAAAACCGACGAAAACGAAAACCGACCGACCGATATGTCGGTGGTCGACGTCGGTTTTAGCCCAAAACCGACTCCGACCGACCGATGAACACCCTTAGTCATCATCTCATGTTCATGTTCATCATCATCATCATCATATACATCATCATCGTCAACGTCATCATCTCCATCTTCATCTTCTACATCTCATGTCATCTCATCATCATCATTGTCGTCGTCATATCGTTATATTTATCATCGAAATCATCATCTTCATCGTCATCCTCAACATCATCATTATCGTCGTCGTCGTCA